>CM076570.1:311707919-312307919 GCA_034641835.2 Pinus albicaulis | reverse complement strand
TATATTTTGTATTTCATTCTCAAAATTGAAAATAGGGGGGAAATTTTTGAGCAATTTTTACCTCAAGTGATGGAGTATTAACTATTATCGAAATTTCTAGTAATCTTTGTTTAGCAAATTTCTTTTCTGCTGGAATTTTGACTACATCCTTATTCTTCTTGGGTTGTGCAACAGGCTTTGGATTATCATAAATTTTTAACCGAGATTGTATCTACTTTGATGATCAATTGAAATCATGGAATGATAAGGAACCATTTCATTATTCTGAGTATATGACATGAAATCCTCATACCCTACTTATGTAAGATGGATCAACCCTTCTTTATCTCTCAAAAAATTGATATCAGTGGCTTTTTCCAACCTTTCAACTTCCTCTTCATCTTCAAATATAGCATTCTGCAAAGGAGGATGAACTTTTTGATCATCAACATCTCTCCTTTCTCACTACAAAATTTGAGGAACATTAGGTCTTCTAAATTGTTTCCTATTAGGCTGATCAAATGAAACATTTCTAGTAGATGGTCTTGCTTCCATCTTGAGCTTGGAAATCTCAATAGTAAATGACTTGACCATCTTGGTCAGCTCATCTAACTTAAGATCTATGTTTGAAGTTCTTGAAGTTGAAACTTCAGCTTTTTTCTTTTTTTTCTCTATCAATCCCTCCTCTGAGCCTATCAGCTGCTAACACATTAGATTCTACCTCTAGTGCATTGTCCTGCATTTGTGTTAGTGTTGTAGATCTTCTTTCTCTCAATAATAAACAAAAATCGGGATCAAAGGCACGAGCATAAGTGATTTTGGTTGAAGCTTCAATAGGCTTGATTTTAGTAGGTATTTTACGATACATATTATTGAATCTCTTAGAAAAATCAGAAACTGATTCTCATTATTTTCTTTTTATTGCACCAAATTTAGTGATATAATATAAAAAATCTTTCTTATCACCCCATTTCCTTAAAAATGTATCATCTAGGGTTTCAATTACAATTATGCTATAAAATGTCAAGGATATAAACCATTTTATAACATCACCCTCAAGACTCTGAACAAAAACTCTCATCTAAACATTTTCATGCTCAATATTAAGATTGTCAGCATAGGCATAAAAATCAGCAAGGTGTTCTTCAGTTGTTACCTCTCCTTCACCACTAAACTTAGGCATTTACTTGAGATAATCTCTTGTAGGTAATGCATTCATAGACTAAGGTAAAACCAAAGGGGCATACCTAGCAGCAACAATTGCATCCGTTCGGTTAGGGGGTGGGTTTGGATCTGCCATGGTGTGAGTTGTTGGGATTTATGGAACAACAATAGGTGGATTGTGAACAACACATGATGAAGCACCAACTTGTGATGTAGGTATTTTTTGTTGGTTGGAAAACAAGTGAGGTATAGGATTTTCTGCAAAATCAGGAGATAAATTTTGTAGGACTTCTTTAGGGACATCCTTTGAGAAAATAGTAGTAGAGGTAGCAAACTTTCATTTACTCTTTTTCTTGATTAAATTTTTAGGGTCATAAGCTAGGATTCTTAAAGGGGAATATGGGTTAGCCCTAGTTCTAGTCCTTCTAGGATCCATAATTTCAACAATGGAGTCACTGGGTGTAAATCAGTCTAAAAAGACAGTTGTAATTGTACAACTCAGAACTAGACTATTCACCCCGGGATAAACTTCAATTCACCTCCCTGGCAACGACGCCAAATTTACATAAGGAGTCATCTTTACACATCATAGTTCATTTCAAATTTTAAAAGGGTTGTTTGAGTGGTGGTATGGTTTCTCAAATATTTTTAAATGATTTTTTATACTCTTTAAGAATTTCATGCATTTGGAAAGTTTTTGCAAGTATAAATTTTGTGGTTAAATTGGTAGTATAGGGAGCAGAGCATACAAATGGAGAAGATGGATAGTTGGTACCTAAAATATTCCTATCCTAAATCAGTCACATAGCTATGATGATGGCTCTTTACACAAACTCTGTTTATGAAAAGTAAACAACATTCAGAAAATAGATTGCATGTACAAAGTATTCCACAAATCCTTTATGAAATATTCACTGACATGTTTTATAACACACATATAATTTGTTGATTAGCGGTTGTCATTGATGTCAACCCAAGCAGCACCAGGGGCTAACCCAATATTGAATGAGAATTTTAACCTACCAAATTAATATATTCTGGGTCAATAATGCTTTTGATGGTTTCTACTTGTCGAGATGTTTCCGTTGATATATGGCACGCCATGTAATTCTTCACGGTTTGTGAGATATTCATGTTTGAGGTTTGTACCCCAGTTAGTGGGCTAAAACCCCATGGGGTTGGGGAATGGGTCATTGAAAAGTCATAATTAATATTTTTTATGCTCCTAAAATCCCTCCCACGTTCACTTGTTGAAGCCCCTCTCAACTTAAGCATTCATATAAATTGTGATCTTCATTTCCTCCTTATGCAAGGGATTCGGCCATATGAAACAGGTCATCGTGGAATTTTCGCTCTAACTTTTTTTCTACGAAGGTTCAGAAGCTGAAATTTTTATGAGGTGAAGCTGAAATCTTGAGGAAGCTGCAGTAAAAATTTCAGATCAAGTTGCGTAACCTTTTTGGAGATATGATCTGTGGAAGTAAGGGTTTTTTCAGGCTCCTGAAATTCATCTCAAATAAGTGACCTTGGTAAAATCGTCATAAATCTCTCTCTGAGTATCATATTGGAATTCCGTAAAAAGTGGCAGATAGTGCACAGTCTTTAGTTTTCGCTCTATCAATTTCAGAGGCAAATGAAGAAAACAGTGACACGTGGCACGCCGTACAAGTGCGCTCTACTGAAACAATACATAATTAGGGCAGTGTGATAAATTGGGTATAACTCTCTCTTGAAGAATACAAATTGGGTCAGACCTGTGGCATTGGAAAGAAGACTCGGAGGACTACTACAGGACCGAAAATCAGATATTGAGGATCTGAAATGACAGAGATACACTAGATTCAATATCGAGCTCCTAGAAGACAAGAAAAAGCTAGATCATGTGTTGTCAAGGGTTGCAAAGGACCAAACTTTCTACAACAGAAAAGAAAAGCAAGGTGCAGCAGAGGGTAGCATGACAAGAGTAGCAACCAAGGTGCATAACAGCAGCAAGAAGTTCATCATATGAAGTCTTCAAGTGGGCAGCACTGCATACAATCATTGTAAAGGTATCATTGTACTTAGTCATTGTAAATACATTATTGTACAAATTGTACTAGTGTCTATCGGGCAAAGGGTTGAAGAGGCACAAAGTGGTTGTGTCAAAGTTGGGGTTATGGTCTAGTATATCTTCTTCTTCTACATCATTCTATATAATTGTAAAGTGGACCATTTTCTTCCGGTACGAGAGTCCATTCTTCTTTATTATTCTATAGGATGGTAGGGTGGTGCTAGGGTGAGTTGTAGCTCATTAGGTGTTGGGGCATCCGTTTAGTTGACTACTGAAGAATCTCAGGCATTGGAGTGTCCATCCAAAAGGGGAGCCGGAGAAGAATTCTTTTCGAGATTCTAGGAAGCTGGGCTTTATTTTCAATTGGAGTTGAAAAATAATTATTAGAAAAGCATTAGGTGGTTTTTGTCCCAGAGTGGGTTTCCACCTTAAAAATTGTGTGCATTTGTGTTCCTCTTGTTTGCTGCTATCATTGTACAAACATTGATAATAATTGAAGATTAACTAATGCTCTAATTGAAATAAATAATGATTCACCTCCCCTCTCAGTATTTCCAACATAATTTGCAGAAAACTGAAAGTAGATAATTTACTATTAAATCCTTTAACAGTTTCTCACTCACACCTTACTACTTGCTGCAATTCATATTTAGAAGAAATTAACAAATAAAAGAGACACACCATGCATTATATGTTCCTTGAGTCACAAAATCCTCCATCATGAAGTAAAAAATTCTTTTTATCATATTCATTGTTCAGGTAGACCAACATCCAACCTGGAAATGGTATTTACAAATTTTATATATATAGCAAGAGAGGCACCAACTCCATCTCTTTCTTAAACAAGGAAACATTACTCCTAATATTACATAGGTGTCAAAATACATTACATCCATATCCCATAGAAATCCAACAGAAAGGACAGATGTAGAAGAAATAAGAGAAGAAATATGGGTTGAAATGTTGAGTGTGTTGTCATGCTCCCATTTTTATGTTGATATGTCTCCTTGTGTCTTTGGTCTTTAAATAACCATGTAGTTCCATTTAATAAGACCTCCAACAACCTCATAACCACCTTCCACCATCACTTGTTATATCCACTTGGTTATGGGGTCTTATCCATCCTTAACTAGCTCAGAAAAATTTGCTAACAGGTGTCAAAATTTAGTTAAAACAAGCGCTACCAGAAATTATGGTAAAAACTTGTAACTGTAAAAAATTGGAATGCTACCAAAATTTCTGGTAACGCTCAGTTTATTTTTCAAAAATACACAAATTTTTTTGAAAATCCTGTGTAGACTTATATTCCTTGACATCAAAGTTGTTGTTCAAAGTTGTGACTGATAAGCAAAAAGGTGTTTGTATCAAAAAACCTTTTTACCTTCCTTCTATGTGGGCCGCAGCTTCAGCAAGCTTATCCAAGTCTGTTTTGTTGTCAGCAACTGATCTGTATCTAGTTGTTCTTGTGAATGATTCCTTGACAATGTATTTCTCCTCCTTATAACCCTTTTGTATCTTTCTTCTTTTTGAGGGCTCTGAGTGATGCTCTGAAGGGGTTTTGTTTTTGTTTTTCTTCATGGATTTTTCTGTCTTTGACCCTTTAGATTTACCTTCAATATCAATGACCTCTGTCATATGGCAGATTTAATGTCTTCATACCTGCAACATGAAAAAGAAACAACATGTGATAGAGGAACACAATCGTATACCTCTTTTCACAAGTGAGGTATATCTTGATAAGATTAAAAGCTTCTGCCCAATCATTCATAATATAGTTGCTTGCAATTCCCTTGGCCCAATTTGGATCTCTGTGTGCATCCTTGAGGAAACTATTGAGGTCTCCTCCTGTGATAGCATGCCCTTTAAACCACCTCTCTCCTTCCTGTGGAAGGTTAAATTCTTCAGCAACGGATTCTTTAAAAACCTGCAAGGTAAGGTCATAAACTGTGGCTTCTTGTCCATTAAAAGAGTTAGAAAAATCTTGAGCCACTCCTGAGTGAGAAATCCCTAATATAGTGCACAGATAATACCACCCTGATTGGATAAGCAAGCTTCTTACCCTTGAATTTTCATTCACTAAGTCTGCACCATGTTGCTCAATTCAATTTATTTTACACCTATTTTAGTCATCTTCAAAAAACTAATGACTATGTCTCTTGAAAATGATAGGTGGCAGAGTTGGAGGAGTTTCACCTTACAAGTTTTGCTTGTATTCTCCTTTGAAATCCTGTCTGAAATCTAGACTCCTCCTCAAACTACAACTCTAAGAAATTCGATCTCTAATAGCTAAAATCTCAAATGACAATGCTCCTGCATTTCGGTGGTTTTAAAAAAGAAACTATGGTTCATCACCCCATGCAAATCGACCTTCATTATGGAAAATATCCTTCACTGTGATGTCCACCATGTGATAGCCATCATTACCTTTAGTTAGTTACGTATTTTCATATGAAGAGCTCCAGATGACTTGAGACAAGTGTATTTGTGATCGGCAGCCACCTTCATTGTCTTGCTGATTATTGACAGAAATTTCAAGCAGCATTGTTGTGCAACCAGCCAAATGGTCATTTTGTTAAGCTTTATGACCACGATTTCCTCCATTCATAAAAACACATACTTTGACATATGTTTAACTGACCTGGGGTTGACAGGAAGGATGGGATTAATGATGAAGTGCATTATTGTGGTTTAACACATAGGCATTAATGTGTATCATGACTTGACTTCAACTAAACTGACTACATACAATGCCTATCATGAGATATGAAATATTTAAAAAATATTTCAATTGTATTTACACTACAACACATGGCTTGACAAAAGAGGATGCGCTTTTTCATTTATTTTTATAAAAAAATAGAGTATGCGTCCAGAATTTTCGGCAGCATCGAAAATAAAAGGAAATAGATAGAAACAAGAATATAAAAGACTGTCGAAAAAGGCTAAAACTAGAACTTCCAGAATTTCCGATAGCGACCAATTTTTTTTGAAATTTTCAAAGTCTAATCCTAAAAACAAAAAAAATAAAATGGACTCATGACCTAGCAAAGAACTGTGTTAACAGAGCTCAATCTCCCCATATCTTGTGCCTCTTTCCTCCTATAGTGGATCCATCCCATTCATTGTGGATGTATTTCCTCCCTTCATGGATCACTCAACTCTCACTCCTTCCTATAAGTGCAATGCAATCAAAGAGAGTTGGGTTTCCAATTTAGACTTCTGAACTTACTTACATGCTGCTAAAATATCCATTGGAGTTATTTTCACTTCAAGAGCTTGGATTTAGGATCGTTTCAAGGAGACTTCCAACATTAAGGCATGTGATTGTAATTCTCCTTCTCTTCATTATTAATACAAATAATTATTTATTTCCCATATACATTTGTTATCATGTTTATTGTAAGATTCCTTGATCACTCACATAGTTGATGGTTGAATCATTGATGTGTATATGCTTTGATCTCTTGTTTTTTGTCTTTGTAGGTATCTTCTTAGAGCATCAAGGGAGAAGCGTTGAAAGCTACAAAGGAAAACAATGAGTATCATCATCAAGCATTTCAGGAAAAAGGTATGAGCTTTGCATCCTATTTACATATGCATTTCAGTCATAAAATAGGGAATGTTTTTTGATATATATATATATATATATATATATATATATATATATATATATATATATATATATATATATTATAGGCTTGGTTTTTTCACCTAGGGAGATTTATCCTGTCCACAAGATAAGATTTGTCTGCCAAAAAAATTGGCGACTCCACTAGGGAGCAAGATGTTGTTTAGTTTCCCTTTTTTTTGAAAATTCGAGTTGTGTTCTAAGTATTTTGGTCAATCTTCATTAATTCTGGAAGCCTAGAGTTGTCTGATATTTTGATAATTTTTATTTTTTCTTAGTTTGTGTTCTCATCACGATCTGTTGTGAGGAACAGTTTATTGACATCACACTTTTCTCCTTAACAGTTACCATCACACTAGTGTCTACTATTAACCTGCGATGATCAATAGAAAATTAGAATTTCTATGTCTCTCTATCTATTTGAGCTTCAATCAGAGGATAAGTTTGGTTTATGGATTGATTGTCAATTTTTTGTAAATGAAATTGTTTTCTTTGATTTCATTCAGTTGCTTCTTGTGAAGTTTTCAATTTTTACATTGTTTTGATTGTGTTGCTTTGTTGACCTAATGAAGGAAATATTCATTGTTGTAGATGATTAGATATGTTGAATCTTTCTTTCTCTATCTATAGTATTCATTTTCATAATATGATTTCTTGTGTTTTGGAAATGTTTTTATTACATTACATAAAAATCTTTTTTTCACAAAAAGAAGAAAATTTGTGCTTGGATTGATTTGAATGGATTGCTTCATTTTGAAAATCTGGGCATTAGAGAGTTTATTGTGTTTTCTATTATTTTTTATTCTCGTGTTGCAAAAAATGTGTTGTTTTTTTTAAAGAGTTCTTTTGGAATCATTTGATTTTGGTATAAAAGGATTTGTTGAGGATAGGATCTTTGCATTGTTGAAAATTGAAAGAAGTATTATCCTTCTCGCAAATAGGAGTTCAATGAATCAAAGAGTTAGCATTATCATATTTTTTGGATTAGCACTTGGGTTGTCGAAATATCATCGGTTTCACTTCCATTACTTATTAAGTAAAAATATCCTTAAAAAACAACACTAATAAATTAAATTATTCCTTTTATATTTCTAGGGCTCAATACACCTACATTATATGAGTTGTAGGGCTTTGTAATAGGAGTGAGAGTTAACTTTCTAAAGTTTCAAACAAACAATAGTATATTGTGATAGGGAGTAAATCCATTTATTATTGTTTGGCTCTGGGAAGCTCCTCTTACACGGGACTTAAGCACAAGATCATATCAGACTCATTGAATTAATCGACCCTACTTAATTGGTTACGGTAGCAAGATGTGCACACATTAAAAATGTTACAGAAATGTGCTTGGAAATCACTCAAAAGGACTACCTCATAGCAATATATATTTCAAAAGGATTGAGATTTGTTACTCTACCCTTGTGTGTACGTCGGATCTACGACTATACCCCCAAGTCAACTTGTTGCACATTCTAACCTTAGAGACCATTATCTTATGGCTTTTACCCAAGGTGACAATGGGGGTTAAGTCACTGTTATGCCTGGAAAAGATGTTAGCCAGACTCACTTGGGCCTTATTGGAGGTTACTTCACATGAGAGGGGTATATGTGAAGTTACTAGCACTAGGTCATGATCATTAGGCAGGTTATTAGTGTAATTGGTTCCAACCACTCTATCTATAACCACTTTTCACATTGATCTTTGTGACGTTGGATTTCATCTCCAACTAGTGACTTCGTTGTGAAAAAGGTTGTTTGCATGGTTTTGAATCCTTAGATTTGTTATAATGTGTTATGTTGTATGTTTTTACTTTTTAGTGAGACCTTAGGTGTAAATTGTGAAATTTAATTAATTAATCCTGTTAAAATCCTTAATAATTTCATTGTTAATATACCTTATTTTGAATTTGATGGAAATAGTTTCAAAGTTTGTCAATCAAGGAAACCCTTTTAATGAGGATCCTAGTCCTTTTCCTCGCTTTGTAAATATTTGTCCTTCTTATATGGCTACTTTGTCCCTTTCAGGATTCACGATAGGTTTACCAGCATGGTTGTTTTCAACTTCTTTGGTCCCAAATACCCAAACTTCTCCACCTCAACCAAGTTCTCCATATAAAAAAAACCAACCATTTTTTGACTCTTTACCTTTTTCACCCAACATGTCTTCTTCCCTTTGTTCTTCTTCGCCTACTGAAATTCATAATTTTAGTAACCAAGAGGTTAAGAAAAAGTAGAAGAGGAAGAAGAACAAGAAGAAAGATAAGGAAATGGAAAACCAATCAGAAATTGTAGTGTGTGTTGATAATATTGAGGAACCCTCCAACATACACTGCAAGCCCAAATACCCTTGCAATTTTTGTAAGGGTGACCTTATTCTTATCAATTGTTGTGGTATTCATAAGGTCTTAGAAGTGTGGTATAAATATTCTCATCAAATTATTTTTGGTCCATCAACCAGTGATTATAAGGTTCCATGGAAAAAGGTTAAAGTTAGGTTTCCTTGTAGTTTATGTTAAGGGAGTCATCAAACTCACCTTTTTCCTCATATGAATGAAGCCTCAAAATTGTTGGAAAACCTTACCGTTTCTCAACAACAACTTCCAACTAGTTACTGTAAGCTTTATCCCAACCTATCGTCTGTTGACGAAGTGACTGATATAATTCCATGTTTGGTCAATACCACTCTTCCCTTGGAGAGTGAAACCCATATCACTTAGGTTAATGAACCATTGGTTTATGAAGTGCTTGACTCGATTCCATCTCTGGTCAACCCCACTCTCCCCTTAGAGAGTGAAGTTTTTACAACTCATGTTCTTCGTGTTACTTCAGATTCCATCACAAAAGGGAGCATTTCACCAGTTTCCACGGAACCCCCTCAAAGTACTAAGGTTGTTTCCTTTGATTAGAGTATACTAACAAAGCCTTGTGGTCTCCCTTCCTAGATCTCTTTCCAAATAATTACGAATTCTTGTGATAAGAACTTGCATTGCACTATTATAAATGAAGGTACTTTTGTTATCATTCTATCCTCAACTGCTTAGAAATCTTTGAGTTCCCATCTGCTTGTGTCTATTACTAAGATTCTATTAGCTTTTAACACAAGATCATGTGAACCTTTAGGGATCCTTCCTTATTTTCCCATTATTTTGGAAAGAAAAATTATCTTTAGTGATGTTACAGTAGTCCAATGAACCTTGGATTTCAATTTACTTTTTGGTGAAGATTGTGTGTATGCCATGAAAGTTGTCATTTCCACATTATTTCCTGTGATGTCTTTATTTGATAATGGAAACATTGTGACTATTGACCAGCTTTCATTTAGTGGTCTTGATATGACTTCCAACCATCCAATACAAGTGGTATCTACCCCACCATAGGTTAATTATGTGGCAACTTGTCCCATGCCTTCACTTACTGACGAAAAAGAGCCTCTCACTATATGCTCTATTTTTTGTGACTTTGATCTAGTAGTTGACATGGTGGACCCTTCAGTGGGGACATTGGAGTTTGATATTTTTATCCCTGTTAAGTCCCTTGACATGTATTCCTTCCAAAAAATCATTCTTCCTTCTGATAAAGACCTCTTGGGAGCCATGATCGAGGTATGTCCCTTGGCATGTATTCCTTCCAGATATTTTTCCTCTTGGAAGCCATGATCAAGATCATTATGAGCATAAATATGTTCCTGTGTCAAGCTCGTTAAAAAATGAAATAGATCATTCTGTGCATAGTTCATTTTGTATGTCAAGCTCATTAAAAATTGAAATAGGCATCTGAGAATAGTTATTTTCATTTCAAACTCACATAAAAATGAAAGCAACCTCCAAGCATATTTCTTTTTCTATGTCAAACTCTTAAAAAAAATGAAACAAATTTCCCTAGGTCAAATTTCCATAGTTCTTGTTGGGGGAATTTATCTCATAAAATGTAACCCTCAATCGACCGAGGGGCATGGAAATATTATTGTATATTTTTTCACTAAATGGGCGGAGGTGATGTCAACATTCGCCAATTATGGGAACAAGAGTTTGTTTTGGTTATTCTTTTCAAGACTCATTAAACACATGAAAATCTCGGGATTATTTTGCAATATTTTCATGCTAATAAAATGCATATGAAAATGCCAAGTTCTTTCTATATTTTCCTACTCGTTAATTAAATTAAAATTTAGTGAGTGATCTCTTTTCCATTCTCAACGTCATAAAATTCTGATAGTGGTGGAGGGGGGGGGGGGGGGGGGGTACTTCTATTTTTTTGGTATGTTGCATGTTCTTTTTGTTAGGATATTCTGACACATAGGAAATATTAAGTATAACTTGGTCTAGTGTGGAGTTAGGTAATGTGTGTTTCTTTTTTATGTACATTTGTAACTTATAATCCGACGGTCATGATATGCAGTGATCCGATGGTTCACTCTCTCCTTAGTATTATCGACACTTGATATGTGGCTTAACTCTCGATTGGTCCATGATCTCTATTTAAAGAGCATGGAGGGTCATTTTTCCTATAACTCTTTATGAGAGAATCTTATGTAAATTTTCTTTCTTTATATTCATAAATTTCCTGAAGTGCTCATGTTGGCTTAGGTCGTGGACTGTTTCCCTCTTCGAGGGTTGTTGGCTTTAGGGTTCTTGATCCAGGTTCAGTTTTAAGGTTGGCCAAAAAACCCCTGTAGTACTAGCCCTTTCGGAAATGGCCTGCTTGTGCAAGTCAAGGTCTCACCCGAAGTAGTATGGGAGGGTGTTGGAACCAGGTTTGTACACCTTGAGAGAGAGAAATTTAATTAAAGTGGGTCCCTTAAGATCTAATAGACCTGCACAGGAGAAGCCCTAATACAAAACCTCTTGACATTATATCAACAAAGCATAGATCATAAATAATAGGTAGCTTGAGTAGAGTAGTTAAACCAGATCTACACATTCATAATATCACACCCACGTGCGCATCAGTATATCATCAATATTCAATGAGCAAACACAATCTTAGAACATAAGTGTATCCAATAATCATAACACAACAACACTTAAATATCATCAATAGCCTTTTCATTCATTCATATCCAGATCCGACTTACAGACTCTATTTACCAGCATGTGCACACAGCCAACGGGGTCCGCACACAGAAGGACCTAAGGTCTCTACGCACATAACCAGCAAGAGCCCTTACCCAGACAATCGACACAAAAGATCCACAAGTTCATATCAAAGCTTAATCACTTCTTAGCCTCTCTCTAGACTCGATTTATCTATCTATTTATAACATATTAGCATGTGTTATTCTATGGTCCGCAAACTGTGGCTTGCGGACTCCTGGTCTATCCTTTGACCCTTTAAAATTCATTGGGGGCTTTTACCTGCCCCAAAACCCCTGCGCTAGACTAAATATTACAAAATATTACAAAATTGGACCAAAAATGCGGTTAGGGGACCTCATTCCAACAACGGTTATAACCACGTCAAATACTGGTGTACTGATATGTGATCTGTTTGTGAGCGGTGACCTTTGGTGTTTGATCTAAGGAACTTACCCTGTAAATTCCTACACTTTTTACGAATGTTTTTTCATCTCCACTGATTATCTTGTGTTCAAATTGGTTTGTAAATGTCAACTAACTCTTCACCTTATATTGGCTTTTTTGATGGTGTTAGTTGTAGTACTCAGAGCCTTTCATCTATTTCTTAGGAAATTTTCATGCATAATGATGAGTTAGTGAGTCTGCATGGGATGTGTTTGGGTCATACAAATAGCAACATCGTGGAGTATAGTGTGTTAATAGAGCTATTATCTTATGCCATCGCTTTTGAAATTCGTATTTTAATTGTTAGACTTGACTCTCAACTCATAGTTCTACAGCTAAGTAAGGTATATTTTGTCATAAGTCCATCAATATTAAGAATTATTTTAACAGTTCGGTTCTTGGAAGGAAATTTTGATCATACTGAATGTCAACACATTTCAGGACATCTAAATACATTGACAGATGCATTAGTTAACTATGTATTAGAATGAAATTTGTGTAATTTAAATAATAATAATAATAATAATAATAATAAATAAATAAAATAAAAAACCATCACATGCATCATTTAGATATCGATAGATAAGTTTGAAAAAGAGTTTATAAATCAAAATTGTGTTCAAGACACATGAGGGTCTAAAATCCTTTATTATGTTGATGACATAAAAACATGAAAAACCATCCTAAAATTCCTAAACCCTAGGCATGATGATGCTCATGATAACAAACTACATCCCTAACAACATTTCCAAGTAACCGACGTAATTGTGTAAGAACACCCACTGTGTGCCTCTATTAATGAAGCAGAATATCATCAACTCAAGAATCTGGAATACCCTGAGTGAGTCCCTCTAGGTTACGCTCCAACTCTATAAGTGTGCCAGTGGCCTCTAGGTTATGTTCTCTTATCTCTACCTCTTGTTGACCCTGCCTCTAGGTAGGGGGCATCCCAGTTGGTCTCATTGGTCCAAAATATGCATAATAATCAATTTCATTCTTGATACACTAAAAAAATATAAAAAATGTTCAGAAACACAAAAAAATCTTTCTACCTGACTCGTCCCACTACATGCATGGTTGAAGGACTAGATATGGGTATTCTCTAAAATTATTCCATGCATATGGGTCGGAGTCTCAATCATGATATTTTTTCAAAAAAGCTATCAAAATAAAGGATTAAATGACATCATCTTTCCACCACCATGGTGGGCCATCAGGTCAACCCATCTCCTCATGTGCGGATCTTTGGGTTGAGGAGCATCCACATATGCCTTCTGATACCAGAATAATGGTACCCTTTCTAGAAAAAAAGATACCATAATAGAGCCATGTCCAAATTGTTTCAACCAACTTGTCTTGCACTTATTCAACTACTCTTTCATGTTGATTAGTAGTCCCTGTTAACACTGGAAAATCATACAGCAGAAGATGAAATTAATTAATGTCAAGCCAAAAGATTTACAGGGCTGGAAGACATTACATAATCTGGAAAGTATTTACAAATCTCTAAGGTCTGAGGAAAATCAAATTTGAACTAGTCCTAAATGTTATTTGCGCGCATAATCCTTCGAGAAGAGCGTCTTCTGCGCGCATTTTTTCCCGATATGCGCACATTCCTAAGAGTGGCAAAATGTCACTATCCGGGACCACACAAAGCAAAGGACAAGTCACTCCTTACTTGAAGTCACCTAAGGATAGCCACCAACGCCTCCTTAGACACTATGTGAGCACACAATGGAATATTTTGAGCACACAAAGGAATCATACCCCTCTCTTGGGTCACCATTCTCCATGTACCAAGAGAGGGAGGGGAGGATTTGAAATCTCCTATATAAAGCCACCATGAGATGAAGAATGGGTGATCACATTGTTATGCGGACCAAAATTGCCAAAGCAATACCAGCAATGTGTGACCCGGAGCTGAAGATAGAGGGGACTCAATTATTGGCCATCCAACAAGTTCAGTCCAACATAGTAGAGAGAGAGGGAGACTGCACTGAGGCAAGCTTGGGATAAAAAAATCCTTGAATTAGGACCTAGAACTATTGTCTATGGGCCCTTTGGCAAGAGGGTAAAGTTTCACTCTTCTTACTACCAGCGCTCAATAAGAGGGGCCTAGAGCCACCGTTTGCATTATTGTTGTCATTTGACTCTTTTGAGAGCTTTTGTTTATTTGTGTTTAGTTTTAGTTTAGTTTTTAGTTTACATTTGCATGTTTTTTCCTCTATATAGTATGCTTATTGACTCCACTTCTTTCTGCATGTTACCAATAGTTTAACGGGGTAAACCACACCCCTTAAGCTGGTGTGATTTCGTACATACATGCACCAAACACACTACAATAGGATTAGCGACTCCACTAATGTTTTATTACCAAGTTTATGTTGTTGTGTCTTCTTTTTGTGGGAGACCTTTGTCTATGTTGTGGAGTGGAGCTGAATTTCCCTTGATTTCTCTTGTAGTCCCTAGTTCATCCCAAGTGACAGACTGAAGAAGAGCAGCTCCTAAAATTTTTACTTGCAGGAATTTGCGCATGTTTTTTCCTCACAGACGCGTAGGGCGCGTGTTCAATGCTGACTCGTATGCAAAAAGTAGCCTTTTGCGTGCAAATTACGGAATGAGAAATTTCTCCCTAATTTCTGTCTTTTTTTGCTTGTAAGGTGCTTGGCAGCCCCTAATACACCTGCTAGCATTGGTTGTGGTACCCCGCAGCTTGTTAAAGCTCACTCTTAGCTTCTTTTTGTAGGCTTAGTGTCAATTTTACTTCAAGTTGATTTTTGCAAAGTTTACACATAGTTTAAGTAGGGGGGGAAAATAAATTTCATTCCAAAAAAAAATTATGTTTTGCAAATTTTGGTACTTACACACCCAGATAACTAGCCAAAGTAAGTGTTCCAAGACCACGCATGCATAGCTATTTTTTTTTCTAGTGTAGAAGTTTTTAGTTTACTTCAATTTTTGCACTAGGAATTTCGAGACTATGATTGAATTGTTTATAGAAGAGCAAGTAATCTCTGATACCTTTTCACTCTCTAGTGATCCTAGGTAAGAATATGAATGCTCCCTATTCACAGTTCACCATCTCCCTATAGTTGGTCACATAGATTAACTAGGAAAACTTGAAAGCGGCCCATTATCAGCACATGTTTTTCATTTGATTTAGGAACAATATAACATAGTTTAAATAGGGGATTTTGTAAAGGATCAACGATATCCACACATTCAAACTATATGCTTGACCACCTTGTGCTCACATGCACTCACCCACTAAGCGAATCAAAGACACCTAAAACTAACTTAACCGAACTCACTAGATTCTCCCTAGAGGGGCCATAAAAGAATTTATAGCTTAAGTTAGGATCAAGGGGGTAGGCATCCAATAAGACACCTTTATCCTACTTCATATTAAAATATAGAAGTTGTGTATTTAGGGAGCTTCAAATCCACCTATCAACCCATGGCAAAGAAAACTCGAGCATGACAGAGACTAGTTTCAAAGGGGATTAGGCTTAGGCACAGTGCGTGCGGTATCAGTTGGGGCTACGTGACCCGGCTGATACTCAGTACTGTTAGCTAACTACCAAGAAGCCCAAGACTCGAACCCTCATGTGGGACGATGGTTCTTAGTGGCCAAAAACTAGGGTATCCTTTCCCTATAGGTGACGGTGCAGGCAAGCACCAGACCCTCGACCCTTACCTTGGTGGATTCTCTTCAGCTGACTAGGGGCGTTGCTAGCTCATACGGGACATTATGCCATAACTCACAAGAAATATTCTCAAGGTCCAGTTAATTTTGAGTGTGTGAGGACGCAATAGGTCTTCTAGGATTTTAAGTATCATACGAAAACGAAAAAAAACCTCTTTTTTGATTGCTTGATCACATAGATTAATTTAATGGGAAAATTATTTTATTTTTGGCTTTGTTTTATGTATGTGACAAGAAGTTTGCTTTGATCATAGACTCTGTCCTCTCAATTTTTTCCAAAACCTGAGCGACACCTGACAGGCCCCAACGCAACCTTGTCAATCCAGGCGTCTTTTGGACCTCCCCCCACTACTGGGAGGGGTTCCAGGTATTTCGCCATTCAGGAATCAAATACGAAACACTGCCACCATTATTGGTTCATATTTTATTAGGGCAGCCGTAGTTTGGAAAGGCTAGTCAGTCTCCCAACACCACACCACACACCACTCCTCCCACGACCCCTAGGAGGCAGAGGAGTGCGTCCCATTCAGGAAGCCAGTTGAATACACAGCCCAAAGACAGTCCACATATACATTGAAGTCTTGGACGCTCACTTGGATTACAATATACTCCTTAGGATGATTTATATATACGCCATGTTTTCCATAGCCTCCTTCATCTTCCACATTATGATGTTCCCCCACGAGGACCGCATCATTACTGTAGACCAACTGACGCACAATGAGAAGTGTCCCCTAGTAAACACTGATGTAATCCTACCCTATGTAGGTACATCCACATATGTGCTTTCACGATACCAAGAATATGGCCCCGGCCAGTTCAAACCATCGTCCATTCAAGGTTCATTCCTAGGAGATCCTCCCATTATCCCTGTGTCATCACCAGATGCCACAGGGGCTCCAGTGTGCATGATGTCTATATCAAGCACTGAAGATAGTCAGGACATGGACACAAGCAGTAACAACACCGAGGCATCGACCATGGTAGCCTCCCTAGCCTACGTTGCCTCCCAAACCCCTTTCCTCTACCCCCCAGCTGTCTTTGTCTCCCAGCAGGTTTTAGCAACATTGGTGTTACCCAACATATCATTGGTATTCCCAGTTTGGTACCTCCTTCCCCCTTCTAGAACAAGAGCCACCCATGTTACTGCCACAAGGATGAATTCCCTCAGTCCCGAGGAGCCCCTACCCATCCGAGAAACAGTTGAGACCACCCCTACAAAGGAAGTTCCCATTGCAAAATCGGTGATAACAGCTAGGAAAACCAAAAAGAGAGGAAATAAGATGGTGACCTCCGCCATACATAGGGAATCACCAGTATGCACCATATGTGACGTAATAGGTCACCCTACCCATATTTTTTTGGAGCTGGATGAATTAAAACCACTCCTTAGCTCTGAAACGGACATTGCGACGCTGTGTTCCCGTAAAAAGGAACCTACCACCAAAGGTAAAGGCAAAGCGTTGTGTACTAATCACGCATGCGCCCTCTACAACAACTATGGGCATTCTACCCACCATTTCCCAGAGATCCCGCGATATAGGGATGCCTTACATGCCATCGAGCGATCCTATCAGGAGGATCCCTCCACCCAGGCATCCGGAAATGAACCTCGTACCATCCTATCCCTGCAGGAAGAACGAAGGGCCCTAGAAAGACCCCCAATCATGCCCATTATACATTGCACGCTATGCGATGAACATGGTCACTTCCTTGAAAAATGCGCAGCCCTGGAACTCATCCACAGATGGTATCCAATAAAAAGGGTTTACTATGTGGGATTGTGTGCAGCACAATTCACATGTCCATTATACACCGACAATCACCTTTAGGAGAATTGTCAATATATCCCCCAATTCCGACCAGCCATAGTCCGCCTCTCTCAAGAGGACGACATGGATGCAGAGTCCACGGGTAGCTCCACAACCCAAGAAGATGTGACGAGCAGATCCATCATGTTCTAGACAGCCAAAGAGCAGCCCACCAAGGAACCCTTAGTTACCCCCAACCGCTCTCCACAGAGCAGACCAGCATGTACGTTATGCAAAACGCCCAATCATGTGGTCGTCCATTGTCCTAATTTAGCTATGTTATGGCTCTGGTTCCCCGTCAAACCTCAAACTGAGCTCGACGGAACCTTCATATCAAGGATATTTTACCTTATACGTCAAGGCAACCATTATGAGCGACACTGTACTTATGCCTCGCAACTTCGTCCCACCATTGACATGATTCATACCATAGAGAAGAGATAAGGCGACCTCCAGGAATGGCATAAAAAGTACATCGATGGGTCAACATCTTTGCCCCCTCAGTAGCATAACAGACAAATTAAGCCTGCACACCAACGAAGCATGACCCCGGCCAAGCCTACGATAACATGTGGAATATGTGGCCTAAACGACCACTGAGTCAACCAATGTAGAGAACTAAAGCCCCTTGCAAACAGTCTCAGCATAGTCTCTTCTCTCCCTTAGAAACTTCTCTCAAACCAAGAGAAGATCACATGCACCCATTTTTGGATTTTTTCACAATTTCACCATACGATTAAATGTGTACACCTCCCCTAGCTGAGAGCGGAAAGAGCAGCGTTAAGTCTACACTCCCCCAAGGAGGAAGACACACCCAAGAAAATAATATTGAAATAGAAACAAAAGACAACCTCTTCTACGACAAACCCTTTCCAAGCATCCACATCAGGAACAACGAGTAGTGTAGAATCTCACACTATCTACTCCATCGACTCAATGATACCGTGCACCATCTGCACTAGCCAAAATCACACACTAGAGATATGCCCGCTAATGGAAACATTCAGGTACCTCTGTGGTAGGCACAAGTTCCACCTACCAGAAATCAACCATCCTGGTGGGGAACCCACCCTTGCACTCATACAGAATCCTATTATAGAGATTCTTCCCCCGCTAAACATCGATGGCACAATCCACCATGTACGATTTGTATCATCACATATTGGCGATACGATTGTTGTGATCCCTTTGTCCCAGGATTTCCATCTCATCCATGTCGCAAAAGACTAAGGTATCGTGCATTTTTTCATTTATTTCTGCAATTTGCATGCCGCCATCGAACTCCTCGATGACACCCAACCTCTAGAACAGTGCCTAGTGCAATTGGAGCTCATCGATGAGAGTCGACGGCAATCTCTACAACACAATGAGGCCCACAAGAAAAGGGTAAAAGCATCATTTGACCGCCACATCACCCCTCGCTCATTCACCGAGGGAGAATTAGTCCTCCGCTACGATGTCACAAAAGAAGCCTTAGGGCCAGGAAAGTTCGAAACCTTGTGGAAAGGACCCTACATCATCAAACATTGTCTTCAACAGGGGGAATACATCTTAATGGAACCTGACAGGACATGCCTCAGCAACCCCATCAACGACCTGTACCTCAAGAAGTTTCACCCATAAGGGCCAGGACGACCCTTCCCCTAGAGTGAAAGTACACACAAACCTAACCACTCAAAATTTTTGACCAAAGTATTGTTAAACACGCTCAAAGTGCCACCATAGATCACCAACCTGAACCTTATTTCAGATTTGCTGATGGAGCATCACATGGTCTCAAAATTTAGCTGTAGCACCTTGGGTCATCTACCTCCCTGATCGATCACCACTCTATTCAAACGATGTGTGCATTGGTTCAGAAACAAACAATCAGACAAAATATGACGTCGTTATTGGACTTATGAGCGATGCCCTCCATCAGGGTATACACCATATGCATATCTACCTCTATTCCCACTTAGCAATGTCACAGTTAAACCAAACAGTTGAGACAAGAGATACACATCCGTTTAGAAAATATTTGCATGCCAAACGATTAAGCAGACAATTTGACTATATTACATTTACACATGGACCAAGGCATCAAAACCAAACAATTGATCTCATAGCTAACAATATCCTAGACTGGAATGCATCTCGAATAAACCATCATACATAAAAACCAAAAATATAGACATCCATCAGCATAACATCATAAGTGTCACACCATGTAGAGCCACAAAAAATGTCTCTCATATATATCACAAATGTGTATGTCTGAGTACAAAAAATAGTATCGCTAGCCCATCGGCCAGCCCAAAGATACAAAAGTCATCAAAAATAAGGGAAGCATCCTCATAATGGGTGCTTTCCTTGTGTAAAATTAAGCTCTATGGCGGTGCCCCCTCATGTGGGGCACCTGGACCCACCACTGCTCCTGGTGCCACCACCGGAGCTATCGTCGCAACTGCGATCGCCACCCAACGTAGAATGGGCCAATAGTCCCTCTCATGGGCCATCACAGTCTCGAACTAGACCTCCTCAAAGTCATCCATGAAACCTTGAGCAGGAATCCCCTGGGTCAAGCAGTCCACTCGACCCCAAAATTCCTCAAGAACTAACACCTGAGCCATCAATTCTACAATACATGCCTTTGTTGCATCAGCACGAGCTCACTCAGCCGCAATCTCTCTAGCAGCCGAGCTGTTGCCCTACCCTAAAGGGCCTGCACCACCACAACCAGGTCCGCCAGCATCATGACCTAGTCCACCTACAACACCTCCTCCCTAATCACCCCTTGGTCATCATAGAGGATCGTGGCCCACCAACCGAGCCACGAGGCGACCCACCTGTTACACGGAAATTTGTCACAATCCCTGCAATCCCCAACTCGCACATTGGAGGGTCATTTATGTGACCAATAAGCAATTTCATGATTTGCAAATATCATCCTTGCATCCCTTTTAATGAAAGAGACATTATTCTTGTTGTCATTTCCCTGAGAAGAGCTGTAAAAATCCCTATTTTTTCCTTGGCGCGAGTAGCCAGTTACACCCTTGTGCCGACTGGGAAATTTAACATTGAGTCTGCGCTAGTTGACACTCTGTGCCAGTTAGACACCCATGCCAATATTTTTATGAAATGTTTTTTAAAAATAGAGGTGGAGGTTCCATTCCAACCACCTCATGGATGAGTCATTAGGAGTGGTTGAACTGAAACAACCACAGAATCCTTCCTTTAGTTAGTAGTTTCCACCTCCCTTGGAACTCTCTTAAAGGATAGGACTCCCTCCCACCTTTTTAGGGATCCCAACCTCCTCCTTTTCCTCTATAAAATAAACTATCTCTCTTAGTAGAAGCTAGTTGAACTGGGAGAATTATACATACTATAGCTGAGCTACTAGAGAGGATAGAATAAGAAGGAATTAAGTTGAGGGAGCATGATTCCATGACTTCTAAGAGAGCTTGAGTCCATGCCTTCATCCCGTCCCAATTCCCTGACGAAAATTTGAGACACGCTTCACTTGAACCCCGCTGGAGGAGACTGCGACATCAAAGCATCAGTTGTACTCTTCCTTCTATTCATTTATATACATGACTACTGTTTGGTTCCACTATTGTGTTATGATGTTTATTTGATGCGATATGTTTAGCCCTCTTTGACTGGCTAATGGTTGTGAGTGAAACTATTCTGTCGTACGTTGTTCTTGTTATTTTTCTTATGTGCAGGTATCTAAGCGTGACTGCGAATGGATTGTGATTTGCCAAGGTAGGAGCGAGAGGCCACTACTCTTTCTACAATGACGAAAACGTTGGATTCAAGGTAGGTCAATATTCCATGTCTTTTGTTCATTCATTAACTAGGAAGCAACACTTTAGCATGTCCTTTTTTTACTAGACCCACCCTAGGGCTAGAGGGATCGTCTTTGTCTGCA
Source organism: Pinus albicaulis (assembly GCA_034641835.2). Lineage (NCBI taxonomy): Eukaryota > Viridiplantae > Streptophyta > Pinopsida > Pinales > Pinaceae > Pinus > Pinus albicaulis. The sequence goes on along the minus strand of CM076570.1, from coordinate 312,286,149 downwards.
GAGAGGATTTACCTTCATAACAAATTGGTTACTCCACTGGGGATCAATGCGAGTTTGTCGTTTCATCCTGTTGGGTCAGTTTCAATTATTGGTTTGGTTATCTATCTTTTTCTGGTTTGTTTTCTGAGTTTCCATCCTCTTTTCAGCTCCAGAGTGTCAAGTTTGACCTTTTCTCATTAGCTTGTGGTTTTTCCTCTTTTTCCCATAGGTATCTAGCTTAGCGCAGTTTTTTTCTGGACAGTCGCGCCGATTGGCGCAAGTTGCTATTTTAGCACTCGTGCCAACCCATGTATGGTGCGGATTACAGCCTTACAGTTGCGCCAACCCCTATAGGTTTTGGTTTGACTTGCTTAATGATTGTTTTGGTCATTTTTTCTTGCTTCTGGGTTATTTTTGGGTGTGTTTTAAGACTTTGAGACTGTGTTGACTACTGCAGACATGTTTCCCTCAGTCGTTCATCCATTTTCCTATCGGTGTCATTTAAGATCTTAGGGTTTCTAAGTGTTCTTGCACACTGAGCCTTATGTTCGAGAATAAGTCTCTTTGATTGTTGTCAGTCTTGTTTTGTGTCATTAGACTGAGTTTTTCTTGATCCTTTTGTTTTGTTGGTTGAACGGTCTTTTCGTTTTTTTTCGATTAGTCCTTCTTCTTCAATAATTTGAGCATCGATTACTTTTCTTGTTTGGATCACTCCGAGAAACTCTCTTTTCTGATTGAAAGTTTGCTCCATTAGCTTGCATGTTTTTGTGTCTATTTCGCTTTGGTTGAGTCATTCAATTTAAGAACTCTACATTCACAAAACTCAAACTAGTGTTTATTTTTTTTTCCATTGAATTAGTACATTGTGTGCTTAATCTAATTGAAAAATCAAAAAAATATCTTTTGCACTCTTTTGTTGCATTGAAAATGAAATGTTCCTTTACATAACTAGCATTCGTTAATCTAGGAAGGACTTTCGTTTTCTCTTGATTTCATTAAAGGCATTAGAATTTTCTTGGCATACTTTCCTTATTTGCTTGTTTGAAAGATTTCTATCCTTCCTACAACTAGCATTCATCGAATTGAAATGATGATCATTTGCATATAGCTTGCACTTAGAAAGTTGAGCTCCAAATTCGATAGGGCTTGGAAATTGAAACATAATCCAATATCAACTTTAAAATTTACTCAATGAACCTAACGAAACATTGAAACATAACTAAACATTTCTAGTGGTCTAGGCTAGAGATGTGCTCCGGCGTCTTAAAACCTAGTAGTTGTCGCTCGCCTTTTGGCTTCAGACAGCGCTAGTACAGACTTGTGCTCCCTGTACTATCATGCATATAAAGGGAGACCCCTCTAGGTTGCAATCCTTTATCCATAGGAATCCAAGTCTATCGCCTTGTAACAGTGATACACCGAACACAACATTCGGGGATTCTACCTGCACGTACGTTAAGTCCTTGGTCATTTCTCTTTCATTTGATCACCAAGGTGTATATGGCAGTTCACGGAAACCTGTTATACCCTCTTGTTTAGAATACCTAAGTAGTTCTTTCGATCTTTTCGTGACTTTTTAAATAAGTAAAATATCATTGAACACTTGTCCTTTCACACTCGTTTCAAATTGAAAGTGACTAGAGTCAACTTTTGTCTGTTTCGTGACTCTTAAAACATGAAACAATGAATTTTGGTTTCAGTGTTATAAAATTAATCACCTACGATTACACGCCTATTAAATTTTTGTTACTTGGTCCGATTGATTTCCTTGGTTCTTGATCTTGGAACCTTCGATTGGTTCTCTTTTTTCCTTCCTGTTTTGATATACGGTCAAAGTGGCGAAACCTCCAGTTTTGTCGTCTTCACTGCCTCCTAGTTGTGGTTCTTTTCCGGACGTTTCTTACGAAACCCCTCAGTCCACTAGGTCTGTTGAGTTTTCGCAACCGATTCTACCATCTATCCAACCCCTTGCTACTCGATCTCCGCTTGACGAGCCGGTTGAGTTCAATTTTCCTCCTTCAAGTGCTTGGTTTGGTTTTGGGGACGAAGGATAATTTCCTCCTCTCACGTCTGGATCGCCTTTTTTTGCTGCTGTGGTACCTCCTAGTCCCTGTAGTCTTTTCGAAGATCTTACGGAAGACTCAGATATGGATTCCTCCAGTCTTGTTGGCAATGAAGGAATGCATGTGTCCATAGGAGAATATCAACTCTTTATTGAAGATCTCTCTCGTGCCTCTATCCAATCTTCTCCGCCTTCGGTATCACTTTCGGCTGGCTATAGGTCTCTAAGTCAGATTATGTCTGGTGTTGCATCCATATCACAATCCAGAATAGTAACTCCTCCTTGGAGTTCGGTCCTCCCTTCGTTAGGACCGTCACCTTCGGCATCAGATCCGTCGGTTACTGTTACATCTATCCCAGTTTGACCTACTGTCTGTGTGGCTTCATCTATGCCTTTGGATTATACTTATTAGTTTGACGAGCAGATGTCGGATATTCACCGACGTTATGCTCCTTCGACGAAAGCCTCACCTGCTTCTAGCGCAGTTTCCACTACTCCTGTGATTCCTGGCAGTCTTACTTTTGAGGAGTATCTATTGGCGGTTCATCAGCAGACCTCTCAGGGTTCTCAGTAGCCCCAGGCTCCTACCCACCCTCTGTTTCATCATTATGATGCGGTTGGTAATCATGTTTATTCATATCCGCTTTATTATGATGAGCATGGTATTCCAGTTTATTTGCCTCCTATTGATCCTCATCAAGTCGTTTCTCATTTTAGACCTACCTTTCCTGTGCAACCCTCTGGCTTACAAGGACAACCCTCCATAGGGACAACCACATGGTCCACAAGGACAACCTTTGTTCCAACATGGACAACCCTCTAGTCTCTCGAGTCCACCTCTGATTCAACCTGTATCATATTTTGGTCCTGGGGGGAAAGTTTATCCACCATAGGGACAACCTGTTGCATCTTAATCACAGCCACACGTTCAGTATGGCCCAAATATTGTGCAACCAGGACAATCCTATGGTCCTTCTTTGATTCAACCTGGTCATCAGGGACAACCTGGGCCATCGCAACCATCAGGCCAACCTTTCCCACAAGGTCAACCTGGTGGCCCTCAACAACCATTTCAATAGCTAGTTTAACCAGCTCAGCAGCCGTTGTAACCTGCCCACCAGAAGATTCCTTCGTTTCCGTAGCCAGTTTTACCTATTTACCCTGCTCATTAGCTTGCTCAACCTGCTTCGCAAGGTCAACCTGCGCAATTGCAGGGTGCTTACTACCCTCAAGCTTCATATCAACTGGTATATAGCGCACCCCAAATTCCGTACCCTCAAAATCAACCAGTATATAGCGCACCTCAAATTCCTTACCCTCAAATTCCTTACCCTCAAAATCAACCTGTGTATCAAAAAACTCAAAATCAACCTATGTATCAGCAACCTCAAATTCATGCTTACATTCCACAGCAGAATCCTTATGCTACTCATCAAGGACCTCAATGGTCTCCTTCAACTCAATATCCTAGTCCTCAACCCCAGTATGAACCGAATTATCTTGCTTTTAATCCCTATGATACGAATCCTTCGGGACAGAATGTATGGGGACAGAATCCCGCTCGGACTGGGTGGAATGTACACACAGGTCCTTATCAAAGACCTCTGATGAATTTTAATACACAATTAATGTTTCTTGCTATGTTGGAATTACCCGATGTGTCAAAGTTGACAAATGATCCTATTCTTCATAATCCACATTGGCCTCCAGTTCCGACCAATATTCCTGGTGATTGTCCTAAATTTGTGGGTAAACCTTGTGAAGACCCCCAAACGCATGTTATGAATTACCACTTGTGGTTTTATTCTAACTCTTGGGTTGATGATTCTATTCGTCTTTGTCTTTTCCAGCGAACTCTTACTGGTGCTGTTGCAAAGTGGTACATTGAGCTGTCTCGTGGAGTTTTCCAAGATTTCAATTCTTTGGCCATGGTATTCCTTACACATTTTCAGTTACCGATCCACTATGAAACCGGGATGCATCTCCTCACTTCATTGAAACAGGACCGAGCTACTCATATCTCAAACCATATTCATGAGTGGCGATGTCATCGTCGCATGATCAAATTTGAGATACCTGATCATCTTCTGACTCATTGGTTCACTACCTCCTTTGTCAACCAAATTGCTAAAGACATAGCTATGGGGGCATGTGTAACTGAGGAACAAGCCATTACTTACGCCTAGTACCTCGATCTCGTGTACTCTCAGTCTGGCGCATTATATGATATCTTATCTGATGCTCCTTGACCTGGAACTTCTAAACTGCTAGCAACTCCATCTATTGATGGTATTATTGGTTCCGTATCGCAGAATTCTCTGAAGTCTCCTTCATCCAACTCTGGAAAGCAGAAGTCTACTTCTTCCACTAATGTAGCTTCTCAGTCAACTTCGAATTCTGGAAAACCCGCAGAAGCAAATGTTGTTCAGGCCAATCCTATAGACAACACTTCCAAAGGTAATAAGAAGGGTAAAGGTAAGGCAAAAGTCGATACCCCGAAATAGGATTCTCCAAAACCTCATTCTGTTGATAGTTCTTAATGCAAACCGAAGTATCCTTGTTTGATTTGTGATGATGAGCACTTCACCAAAGACTTTCCTTGAAGGTCTAAAGTGATTCGATCGCTCAAAGGCACCCAAGGTGCTCCGGCAATTCTTAAAGAACCTTTCCCTCAACAGACCCAGATGGTAGAGCACCCTCAATCCTCTGCCCCATCAGGCTCGCAAGTGTTCATGATGACTGGTTTTGCACCCGTTTCTATATCGAAATATTATTCTGGTTCACGTCAGGCAGCGGGGAAGGGGATCGTTGATGGTCCTCATCCTCCTCCACCTGCTTCTGGCTCTCTTGAGATTGAACGGCCTAGCGTCAAATTCCTTGTTTGGCCACCTTCCAAATGTGTACTCTGTAAGTCTTCGTACAATCCTAATGCCCGTGCTACTCAGCATTACAGTATTGTTGAGGATTTGGATCACATGTCATCTGCGATGTCTGTGTTACAAGTGCTTCAGAGTTGTCCGTCGCAACAGAATTTTTTGCTATCTGCAATAGGTGGGGTTGATCCTACCGACACTAGCCTTCTCACTTTCAATTTAGATAATTTCGTCCCGCGACTCCTGCACCAAATTGCGCTCATCATTCAAGTTGGTATTAATGGTTTGAATATTCACCGGGCTGTCGTGGATGAGGGTGCATCCACCTGTGTTATGTCATCTGCTTGTTGGAAAGCCATTGGTTCTCCAGCTCTTACTTCTTCACCCAATTCCCTTTAAGCATTTGATGGAAGGGAATCCAAACCTCTTGGTGTTCTCACTAGTTTACCGATTACATTGGAAGGGAAGATAGTCTACGTCGAGCTCGAAGTAATTGATGCTAAACTCAATTATAATCTTCTCCTCGGATGCAGTTGGACTCATGCCATGCTGTGTGTTTCGTCCACTCACTTTCATGTTTTGAAGTTCCCACACGAAGGAAAGATTATTACTGTCGATAAATTGTATTTCTTCACTTCTTCTTCCGAGAACAACGTTCCGTACATAGATAAGATTCCTACTCCCTATGAGAGCGTTGGGCCGGGCCTTTTCAAGGACCCTGTCCTCATGGGTATTTTTCCCCTTACACCACCAAATATTGTTCAGGTTAATATGATTTCTCGCACCGATGACTCCTGGGTTATCCCTTCTCCTGAACAAATCGATTCGTTCAGAGATTTAATGCAATTGAGTCTGATTGAAATTGATTATTGTGAACTCATTGCTTCATTAGACACTCCATCCTTTGATTCTTCTCCTTCGAGTGTGACTCTTGACATCTATTCTCAATCCCCTTGGCTTGGTGATTTTGATTCACCAGATCCTTTGAAAGAAGTGTTTCCTTCTGATGAGGCTATCATTGAAACCATGTCTCTTGACGATCTATCGTGGGACGATGGTCATCATCGTTCCTCATTTCTACCAATTTTTGGGGCCATGTATACCTGTCTTGAGCGTTTTTCCTCTCAGGTTCCTTCTCCTCCGCTTCAAACACCTGTTCAAGTCCATGAAGTTTTTTCGGAAGGTAACTTGAGTAACATTTCTCAGACGATGCCTATTGACATTTCCATTAAAATGGGAATCGTCAAGAACATCCATATTGGGGTTACTTATTCTTCTAATGAAGTGCAAGTCTATACTAGCCTTTTTCGTGAATTCCGTGATGTATTTACATGGTCATACGAAGAAATTCCCAGCATTTATCGTAGCATCGTGGTACATGAAATTCCTACTTACCCCGGTTTGAAACTTGTTCATCAACGTATTCATCTGGTGCATCCTAAGAAAGCTGCTGCCATTAAGGCCGAAGTGGAAAAGCTTCTCAAAGATGGTTTCATCTATCTGATTCCATTGACGGAATGGGTCTGTAATATTGTTCCTATAGATAATAAATAGGGCACTATTCGTGTCTGTGTTGACTATCATGATATCAATCAAGCTTGTCCTAAGGATAATTATCCTACTCCCTTCATCGATCAAATCATTGACGACTATGCCAGGAGCGAGATTTTTTCCCTTATGGATAGTTTTTCGGGTTATAATCAGATCAAAATTCTCCTGACTGATCAACACAAGACTGCCTTCATCTATCCTTGGGGCACCTTTGCATATAAGAAGCTTCCTTTTGGTTTAAAGAATGTCGGGGCTTCATTTCAGCGCGCGATGTCTTATGCCTTTCATGATATTCGCCACATCATTCAGACTTATCTGGATGACCTTCCGGCTCATTCAGCTAAGCGTAGAGATCATCCTGACGATCTTCATCAGATTTTTCTTCTTTGTAGACACTATAACATTTGGCTTAATCTACACAAGTGTGTCTTCTACGTCGATTCCGGTAGACTCTTAGGGTTTATCATTTCCAAAGACGGAATTTGCCTGGATCCTCTCAAGGTGGAGGCTATTATCAATCTCCCATTTGCTTCCTCATTGCATCAGTTGCGGATTTTACAAGGGAAAGCTAATTTTCTACGTCGTTTTATACCTAACTATGCTGAAGTAGCTAAAGGATTCACACGATTGTTAAAGCAGGGCGTTCCTTTTTACTGGGATGAAATCGATCAGAAATATTTTGATGCGTTGAAAAAAAATTTGGTCAATGATCCTCTCCTCCCTCCTCCAAATTATCATCGTGATTTTTCCCTTTATTAAGCTGCTGCTTTCAGCACGATTTCCATGGTTTTGGTACAGGACAATGATGACGGTCATGAGCATGTTATTTATTACTTTTCTCGTAACCTTCTCGATACCGAAACGCGTTATGCTCACATCGAGAAGTTAGCGTTGGCTATGGTTCAAGCCATTCAACATTTTTTGTCATTATATTCTTTTACGTACAGTGATGGTGATTTATAAATGCAACCCCATGACCTACATATTGTCTCGACAATTGCTTGGGGGAAAATACTCCAAGTGGATTGTTATCCTCCAAGAGTTTGATTTGGAATTTAGTGCTGCCAAGTCTAAGAAACATTGGTCTTTGTTGATTTACTCTATTCTCTCCCTTCTGACTTCGCTTCTTCTTGTTCTGAGGAATCCATTCCAGAAAATTCACTTTTCTTGATTAGCACCCTCGATCCTTGGTACGGTGATATCATCGTCTATCTCCAGGCTTCATCTTTTAGATATGATTTGATGAAGGATGCCCGTCGATGCATCCACCATCAGTCGCAACCTTATCATATAGTTGGAGATACTCTCTATCATATTAGAGTTGATTCCATACTCCGACAATGTTTGACTCTTGAGGAACCTGTGAAATCTCTGAATGATTGCCATAGTGGCACCTATGGCGGTCACATGTCTAGTTATGCTACTGCACAAAAGATTCTTTGTGCTGGTTATTTTTGGCCTTCTATTTTCAAAGATTGTATTGTCGCAGTTCATAAATGCCATGATTGCCAGATTTATCAACGCAAATTGTGCGCGCCACCAGTTCCTCTTCATCCTGTCATTACCATTGGTCTCTTTGCAAAGTGGGACATCGATTTATGACATGTAACCCTCAATCGGTCGGGGGGAATGCTTATATTATCGTAGCTGTGGACTACTTCACCAAATGGGTCGAAGCAATGCCTACACTTACCGCTGACGGTAAGATAGTTGCTCAGTTCATATTCAATCGCATTATTGCTAGGTTTGGTGTCCCTCAAGTCATCATTGCCGATCATGGTTCCCATTTTTTGAATTATATGGTGGCAGAGTTGACTTCTAAGTTGGGTCTGCATCACGACAACTCAACACCGTACTACCCTCAAACCAATGGCCAGGTTGAAGCTGTGAACAAATTTCTTGTCACTATGCTTCAACGTACAATTGGGATCCACAAATAAAATTGGCATCTCATGTTATTTTCAACTCTTTGGGCATACTGAACCTCATTTAATAATGCAACCGGGCTCACTCCTTTCTAGTTGGTTTATGGCCTGGAAGCTACTCTCCCGATTGAATGTGAAATACCTTCGCTCAAGTTGATTGTTGAATTACTGCTGAATAATTCACCAGAAGAAGAGTGTCTCCTTTATTTAGAAAGGCTAGATGAAACCCGCCACTTTTCTGATCTCGTTATTGAAGCACAAAAAAAGCGAGTCAAAGCTCATTTTGATCAGTCAGTTTCCCCTCGTTATTTTGTTGAAGGAGATCTCGTCCTCCTGTATGACCAAGCTCATGATAAGCTGGGGGTAGGAAAATTTCAACCTATGTGGCATGGGCCCTACATCGTTAAATGTGTGTTGCAGAATTGAGCCTATGAGCTAATTGATTACGAAGGCCATCCTCTTGAATAGACCAAAAATGGGTTGTATCTAAAAAAATATTATGCATGAGTCATTCATGCATAAAATGTGTACATAGGTGTTGTTTTCATTTTTGTACATGTTTTTGGTTTGGTGTGCATTGTGAGTGTTTTAGTGCTTACTGGGTCTTGCTTATTGTGCATATGTCTATTACCCCTTATGTCGGTTTCGCGGATGGTGCTTCCCGCAGTACCAGGAATTTGTCTTCGGCAGCCTGGGTAATTTATGATCCTGCTGGTGAGTTGATAGATATGCAAGGTATTTGTTTAGGAAAAACTACAAACAATGTCGTTGAATATAGTGCTCTCATTGAGGTATTAACCGAGGTGATCAACCTCGGCATACATGCATTGCTTGTAAATCTAGATTCACAGCTGGTCGTTCTGCAACTCAATAGTCATTATTCAGTTAGAAATCTGCACATTCTAAGATTGTATTTACGTATTCGTTTGTTGGAAATAAATTTTGATTTTATCACGTATTGACATATACCTAGACAAATGAACACATTAACTGATATAGTAGCTAACATTGTATTGGATAGACATTTGCGTAATTTGTAAAAGCATCATCATATGTAAAAGATCCATGTAGGAAAATAGATGTATATATATATATATATATATATATATATATATATATATATATATATAGGCATTGCATGTTTTCGTGTACCAAGCAACCGTGTGTATCATAACTTCAAAAATATATATGTGTGTTTCTCGTCCTTCTCGTTACATCCCGAGACTACATCATGTCTCTCGAAATATGCGTATAAAATAAAACCTAGGTGTCTAATCAAGATGGTGCTCCTTGTGATAACATGTCATCGCCCATACTAGTCGCCTCTTTAACAGGCAGTGAATTCGGGGTCGGGCACCCCTACGATATGTTGTTGGTAGGCGTGAGGAACATCGTCAAAACGTGCATAATCTGGGACTCCTCGTGTGATTCCCTCCAGATTGCACACTATCTCATCTTCCTCGCCACCCTCGCCTTGAGGGTCGAAATCGAGAGGGTTTGCCTCGATATCGGTGACATGCCAGCAAGTCTCTTTGGGACAACATCTGCAATCACATGGATTTAATGTCAGAACATGCATAAATAAAAAAATCATCATATTACTCATAAAACTTAAAAATGAGTCTTACCTAAATCTTCATCCCAGTCCTCTCCCTCTGGGAGTGGGAGGTTTGGATCATCAGTCAAATCTGTACTAGAGTAGGGCCAGTCCTCCACGACAATCAGTTGTCAGCGGAGCCAATCAAAGAATTTCGGTCTCCAAGACATCTATTGACTGCCCCCTTCCCTTGGCATCAGATATGCCCAGCGGGCCATCCATGGTTCTCTTGCTGGTGGTGTTGGGACTATGACCTCTTGTTGCTGAAAATGGGTAATCATTCCAAGAAGAACAATACCAGGATAGATGCATAACCAAATTATTTCAATTTTGACTTCTTGCATTTTGTTAGCTGGCGCTTCATTTTTATTGTCACAGCCTCTGCCTTGTTGTAGATGGTCGGTGCCAAGTATTCTACAGCAAGAAGCAATTATGTCTTTGTTGCTTCGTGCAGTGCTTGTGACCCCGCAGCTCGCGTGATGGTATGTAGCACCACTCGTAGTTTCAAATCTAGGATAGTTTAGATATCAACTTTCCCACTACCTGATCCCTTATGTGCTCCTGGACATACCTTGTCTATCACCATGGACATGTTTTCCATGCAAGGTTGGGTGTCGGTAGGATTGGTGCTACTCCCCTCCGCGATAATCTGGTGATGAAATACACGTCAGAGACTTAAATCTCTAGTTCTTGATCCTAAAGGATGAACTTCTCTTGATTTTTGTCCCATATGCTGACCAGTTACTGTAATAACTCTGGTTGGGCTCAAAGACATGGCGTTAAGAAGAATTTTTTTAGACCGCAGTTTCTGAGAGCTTCCATGACTCTCTCATTTTCCATGGCCATCTCATCTTCTTCGTTATGTTCCCGTTCTTTCCATTCGATGACCATGTTTCCTCTTTCTGATGGAAAAACTTACAGTGCAAGCATATGCTATCCCCTTCAAGCTTGTTTTAAAAAAATAATTGGGGTACTCACCAAAAATGGTGGGGGGAAATGGAACCAAGTTTTAGTTCTTTTGGCAGTATGTCGCTCTTGAACATGGCACTTTTTTGCATTTGTGTCGGGGGACATCTCATTTCGTCATTTTTCCCCCATGGGTTTGGGTAATCTCTTTTGACCTCTCATCTTCTCTTTGCCACGTCATCATGACCTCAGATCCTTTGATGTCAAATACTGCCAAATCCAGTGTCGTGTTGTTGATATGTTCAAGAAAAGTTTTCCTCTGTAGTTGTCAACCTTCCTCTGATTTCATGTTGGTCCCGATTCACTTTCATCATGTTACTCTGTCTTGTGTCGATGATGTGGGAAACATTATGGTCCTCCTTTGACCAGGTCACTTCCTGTCGACTTCATCTCATTATCCAGGAATTTGATCTAGAGACACCCTTCTGGTACCTTGGATCCTGCATGCCTCAATGGCAGGTTTTTCGGATTCAACGCAAGGTTCACATCATTGGCCTTCGATCGAGTGATTTTGCGGATGTTTGATGTCAGATCATTATTCACATTTCATAGGTTGTACCTTTTGTACCTTGAGGGCCATCGTCATCATTGGTGGTTTCGCTCGTGTCTGTTAACGGATTTCAGCATTTGCTAGTAATCAGACGATTTTCCTGCATGTTCGACTTCAGCTCATATATTCTCATGCTCGAAATTTTACTTGTTCGGGTCGAGATGGAGCACAAGACCCTGGGTTTTTTCTAATAAAATCCAGGTTGCGGATTTTTGTGGATTATTATGACTTATTGCATGACTCTCTTGATTGGATGGTTGCGACCATACGTGAGTCTATTTATTGATCCTTCCTGTTGGATGGCTGCATCCATACCTCAGATCTCAGTTTTATATACTCTATTATGGATGGTTACACCCATGCCACATGATTCGTGTATCATAGATATCAGTTGTATTTGTAATTGCAAGTCTTTCTACAACGGCGTTTGGTTCGAACGCATTCTCATAAAGCATTTCACCCCTCCCTCTCCCTCAGACTTCATGCTTTAGGGGGAATCTGTTACACAACATTTTTTCACTGTCCCTGCAATCCCCAACTCGCACATTGGAGGGTATTTTCTATGACCAATAAGTAGTTTCATGCTTTGAAAATATCATCCTTGCATCCCTTTTTATGAAAGGAACATTCTTCTTGTTGACATTTCCCTAAGCAGAGCTGTAAAAATCCCTGATTTTGACTTGGCACGAGTAGCCAGTTACACCCTTGCGTTGACTGAGAAATTTAACACTGAGCCCGTGCCAGTGGGCACTCTGTGCCAGTTAGACACCCGCGCCAAGCTGTTTTTGGAATGTTTTTTAAAAATAGAGGCGGAGGTTCCATTGCAACCACCTTGAGGATGAATCATTGGGAGTGGTTGAACTTAAACAACCACGGACTCCTTCCTTTAGTTAGTATTTTCCACCTCCCTTGGAACTCTCCTAAAGGATAGGACTCCCTCCCACCTTTGTAGGGATCCCAACCTCCTCCTTTTCCTCCATAAAAGAAACTATCTCTCTTAGTAGAAGCTAGCTGAACTGGGAGAATTATACATACTATAGCTGAGCTACTAGAGAGGATAGAACAAGAAGGAATTACGCTGAGGAATCTTGAGTCCATAACTTCTAAGAGAGCTTGAGTCCATGCCTTCATCCCGTCCCAATTCCCCGACGAACATTTGAGACGCGCTTCGCCTGAACCCCGCTGGAGGAGACTGCGACGTCAAAGCATCGGTTGTACTCTTCCTTCTATTCATTTATTTACATGACTACTGTTTGGTTCCACTATTGTGTTATGATTTTTATTTGATGTGATATGCTTAGCCCTCTTTTACTGGCTAATGGTTGTGAGTGAAACTATTATGTCGTACGTTGTTCTTGTTCTTTGTCTTATGTGCAGCTATCTGAGCGTGACAGCGAACGGATTGTGATTTGCTAAGGCAGGAGCGAGAGGCCACTACTCTTTCTACAATAATGACAGCGTTGGATTCAAGGTAGGTCAATCTACCGTGTCTTTTTTTCATTCATTAACTAGGAAGCAACACTTTAGTGTGTCCTTTTGTTACTAGACCCACCCTAGGGCTATAGGGATTGTCTCTGTCCGCGGAGAGGATTTACCTTCATAACACCACCTCGCCAACATCTGCACAAGTAACCAAAATGATGTCAGTGCCACTATCTAAACACATAAGTACATATATACTCAAACAAATGTAGAAAACATATAAAACATACCTATTGGCCCCCAAGCATAACCAAACGGGAGACCCATGTCTGGATCACCCTAGAAGTCCATTCCCACATACGGGTATGACAAGAACATCTGTGGGTTGGCCTTGAACCAGGCCTCTGTCGTGGCGTTCTAATAATGCCCCACCATGCCACCACCACCTCGCGGCATCACCGGAGCCCACCTCCTCATACATGGCTCCTATGGCCCCCCAACAAGCACCGCCACTATCAACCTCAGAAGCACTACCCTCTCGTACATGATGCTGCACAAGATACTGGCGTACGCAAATAACTTAGATCCACATTGGACCTTGTTCAATTACAACACCATACCATCAAAACAAAAGCAGGCAAGGTCAAAAAAATGCCTGGACCTCAGCCGACGCAAAACTCCAACCTGCGGGTCAAACGCTCAATGTGGAGCAAACAACCCCGCCAGTCACACAATCACTGCCAGAGCACACCGCTCTGCCACATCTATAACTTATGCAATTCTGATGCATCCCTCTATAAGAGGTACCCCACCACAGGGTCGCCTCTAGAATCTATCCAAGTTCACTCTCCCTGTAGGGAGTGGATACCTCAGCACCTCAACATGAGGCAGTAACCTGGTCAAAAAATATATATCTGTCTCAAGATGGATGACCAAGTTCGGACCCTGCAACATGAACATGTTGTGCCTGTTGCACCAGTGCTGAATAATGTACCGTAGTAATTGGTCCTACGATAGAAGAAACTCATTCTCAGCAAACTTCAGAAGGCCCCATAGTGCCAATTGATAGCGCGCCCCAGCATTAGCAGCTAACGCGGTTCGGATCTGGGGCCAGTCCCGCTCCCTCGACACTAACCTATCATCAACACAGGTACCCATCAGTACAGAGAAAAAACCCAAAAAAAGGCAAAAAAAAAAATATTTTGTCACCTCGGCCTTTGCACACCTGTCCCTCAGACAGGCACGCTTAGCACATACTTGTATTTCACACAAGCGCACCTAAGGCACACTAAAATTGGGGAACAGAGTGCCCTTGCATGCTTGTCCCCTGAAATTGCGCGCAAAGAAGGCGCACTTTTTCCGATATCGCCCACACAATCTAGGGAAAAAGTCACCCAAAATCCGTACAAACCCAGTATGTACGGACCCCGGCACCATCAAGCTATAAAAATTAAAGTGCAAGATGTCATGGAGGTTACCTGGGCATAGTATCGCTAGTCCCTGGTGCTCTGGCTAACCACAACGGCAAGAATTGCTACGCAGAAGCCTCTGACCTCTCAAAAACTCAACAAGTACAAATGAATTGAATTAGGGGCATATTCATCTATTTATCGCCCTTTTCAAAAACTTCGAAGGATCATAACGAGAGATCAGAAGTTCCATGCAGCAAACCATAAGTTGCACCATAATCAACACTCCATGATGAACATAGGCGATGCCACACAATCGCACTCCCAAAAAATTAATTTTTAAGTGCCGACATGTATGCCCTCTCTCATTTTATTTTTTAAATCTCATGAATTTCAATATTATTTTGATAAATAATATGCTTTCACTTGAGGTACTTGTTTTTGTAGGAAAAGATCGCAAACCACCCACAACAGTACCTCCTGAAAGTTCCATAGCAGGTATCATTCTACCCCCAGAATGATAGGGTCCCAGTCAACTCTACATATCCTGACACCATTTCTCCATCAGAAATAAACCATAGGGTCCTCATATTCGACCGTGTTTATCATTGCCCCATCCTGCACATGGTAAACATCCTCGTTGCTCGGTAGAGCCTCCCCTTCATGGCGCTCGTCACCCATAGTATACCATATCACAACAAAAGTGACGCCATGGCCATACCACTTTAGTCCAAGAAGCACCTCATGCCCATCCATTCATCATGCATAAGGTCAAGTTTACCATATAAGCTTAAGCCCCTTCCCGGATGACCAGTTTGTACAAGAATATCAAAAGCACCCCACCGCGCTTCGCATTAGGCCCACCATACCTCCACCAGCATAATCCCGTCTGCGACACATTTTCATCTGCTTCATCTACCCCGCACATGATACCAACCAATGGGACCCCCACCCCCAGCAAAACACCTTCCTCACAACATCAATGAGCAAACACTTTCATGTTTTGGGGTACCCGTCTCTGTGTTTTGTACAAACCAAACCCCATTATTTTATTCTTTTGGTAAGTGTACAAAGACCAAAAATGGTGCACTTTTTCCCTTCACCCTCTCATTTCATCTTTTCTCCCATGGTAGTAGTCCCTAATCACCCTTGGTCTAAGTACTTCACCCCCACGTACAAACCATCATGACATTCATAGCCAGTTTACACCCTCCAGGGATTTCCCCTCCAGAAATAACCATGAATGCCGCCAAGCTACTTAAGTATACTCTGACCTCAGACCACCGAATCCCGATCATCAGTTTTCATTCACCCCTAGCCAACATGCCTATGTTAAACCCATCACATCCAGGTCCTCGACCCTCATGTCGATGACCCCTCGTCTGGTTGAGGCTTCTTTTTTTGTCGACTTCAACACCTATATTCCAAAAAGGAAGCAGTACCTTGGATCACCCCTATCCATACAAGGGGCATCCTCGGGTGGCACTATGGGAGACATCATTGTCCACAGATGTCATCGATTCTCCTGAAATTCGACTAAGAAAAAATCTTTCATGTCAAGATGGTATCGTACCTTACAACCATTGCACTTTCATCAAACCCGTCGAAGACCCATGTCTCCATAAGCGTCTCTGTCAATAATGCTTACACGGGAGGGTCCCAGCCAGCACCTATGTGTACAATGTGTAGTTATATGCCATACCAAGTTTATGCATATGGGTACCACATTCCACCTATTTTCAAAGAGAAAACTCCCCTGAGGGCATCATCAGTCATCGTCAACAACCACCAATGTCACTACCATCATAGTGACACAGACAGAACATAGATCTATTAATTTTGTTTAACTAGCCACAACATCACAAGCATGGGGCATGCCCGCCTCGTTGAAAATTTGTATATGAATTGTAAATTGTATTTTCTTGCAAGGATCCCTTAGGCCATGATCATTCTTGGAAACAGTGCAGGGTATTTTCAATTCCAAAGCTTCATGCAAGTCTCTCTCTCTCTCTACGCGCGATACATAAAAGAAATTATAATGTATTTCGGCTGTACAATCCTTCCTAGACCTCACACATTAGGGGGCCACTGTTAACACTGGAAAATCGTACAACATAAGATGATATTAATTAATGTCAAGCCAAAGGATTTACAGGGTTGGAAGACATTATAGAACCTGGAAAGTATTTAAAAATCTCTAAGGTCTGATGAAAATCAAATTTGAACTATTCCTAAATGCTATTTGCACGCATAATCCTTCGAGAAGAGCACCTTCTGCATGTTGGGTGTGGAGCATGATTTTCATCCTGATTCAAAGATCCTTGTTTTAGCTGGATGTATACCCCAGGAAAACTGTACACCCTTGCAGCGAGGGGTACTTGTCCCCCCCCCTGCAGGGTTCGGGGGGGGGGGGCTAATCCCCCAGCTAGGGGGTCTGGGGGCCAGCGGTCCCCCGGCGGGGTTTCGGGGGCAGCGCCCCCGAAGCTAAAAACATATGTAAATTTTCCTTGTAAAAGTATAGTAATTTATAGTCAATCTGGGCCGTTCATTAGGTGATGATCTGACGGTAGAAGTTATGTTTAGTTTAGGGTTTTTTTCCCTAGAAGGCAACCCCTCTATTTGTATGAGGGTATTGTATTGCGGCTGTGTATTACATGTGTATTCTCTAAGTGGAAAATAGATAGGGAGACTGTGAGAAAGAACAGAGGATATTACAACGAATCTGTTGTAGGTTTTGTCTCTTCATTTTGCTGGATAATAAAAAGGAAGGACTGGCTGTTCGGGGTGGACGTAGCCCAAACTGGGTGAACCACGTATATCTGTGTCTCTCTGGTTTTAAGTGTTTTGTGTGCTTTTATTTTCCGCATATTTTAAGTGTTGCATTGCTTCGTAATATATAATTTTCTAACAACTGGTATCAGAGCCGAAGGTATATTTGGCTGATAAACTCATAGGAAAGAAGGGTTCCTGGTTCGACTGGGAGCAATGGCGGAAGATGGTAAGTTTAGGGTCGAGAAATTTAACGGCCAAAACTTCCCATTGTGGAAGATGCAAATGGAACATTATCTATATCAGAAAGATCTGTACCTACCATTGAGTGGAAAAACAAAGAAGCTGGCGGTCATAACAGACGCGAAATGGAACATTCTCGATTTAAAGGCACTCGGAACAGTACGGTTGTGCCTTGCAGTGCCATTCGCCTTCAATATTTCGAAGGAAACAACAACAGAGGGTTTGATGCAGACGTGGTGAAACTATATGAAAAACCCTCAGCCTCTAATTAGGTATTTCTTATGAAACTATTATTTAATATGAAGATGTCGGAAGATGGATCTGTTGCAGACCATTTAAATGATTTTAATACAGTTACCAGTCAGTTAAGTTCTGTAGGGGTAAAATTTGATGATGAAGTTAGAGCTCTGTTATTCTTGTGTTCATTGCCAGAGAGTTGGAATGGTTTAGTAATGGCCATTAATAACTCTATCTCTGGATCTAGTACTTTAAAGTTTGATGATGTTGTCGGTGCTATCCTTAGCGAGGAAATGCGACGGAAAAGCTCCGGTGAGACATCGGGTAATGCTTTGAGTGCGGAGTCTAGGGGAAGGAGAATGGAAAGAGGAAAGAGCTCAGGATATCACAGTAAATCAAGGAAAGGCAGATCCAAGTCCAAATCGGGGATAGTGTGTTGGAAATACAGAAAGAAAGGACACCTAAAGAAAGACTGTAGATCTCGGAAGGGAAAAGAAGGAGATGCACAACAAGAAAACAATCATGAAGAAAATGTGACAGGTGATGTGTTACAAGATGCTTTGATTCTTTCTTTCGAAAATGTTACTAATTCTTAGGTTGTAGATTCAGGGGCTTCATTCCATGCCACACCCGATAAGAAATATTTTCATGACTATGTTCAAGGAGATTTTGGACAAGTTCGTTTGGGTGATGATAAACCCTGTAAAATTGTTGGAATGGGTAAGGTTCTTTTAAAACAATAGAATGGAAACCAATGGATATTAAAGGAGGTAAGGCATGTTCCATATCTAAAGAAAAATATGATTTCAACAGGGCAGTTAGGCGGTGAAGGTTGTGTGACAACTTTCACAGATAAATCTTGGAAGGTCACCAAAGGAGCCCTGGTAATATCAAAAGGTGAAAAGGTTGGTACATTGTATTTATGCAATGGTATTTATAACTCTATTAATTCTTTAACTTCCAAAGGAGCAGATGCAGCATTATGGCATCATAGGCTCGGACACATGAGTGAGAAGGGGATGAAGATTCTTCACTCAAGAAATTTGTTGCCAGGTTTGAAGAATGTTGAAAATTGCATATATGGAAAACAAAAGAGAGTCAGATTTCTCAGAGTTGGGAAAGAAAAGAAGAGCGAAAAATTGGAGCTTCTGCATACAGATGTATGGGGACCTTCTCAGGTATCATCTCTCGGTGGCTCTTTCTATTATGTTACATTTATTGATGATGCAACTAGAAAAACTTGGATTTATTGTATTCAAAATAAATCTGAAGTATTTGATACTTTCAAGAAATGGAAAGCTTTGGTTGAGATAGAGACAGGAAATAAGTTGAAGTGTCTCAGATCAGACAATGGAGGTGAATATTGCAAAAAAGAGTCTGATAGGTACTGTTCAGATCATGGAATTCGTAGAGAGAAGCCAGTTCCAAGAACACCACAAGAAAATGGTGTGTCAGAAAGGATGAACAGAACAATCATGGAGCGTGCAAGGTACATGAGATTGCATGCAGGATTGCCTTTACAATTTTGGGCAGATGCTATAGATATTGTTGTTTATCTAATAAACAGAGGGCCTTAAAGTTTCTTGGATGGTGGTATTCCAGAGGAAGCATGGATAGGTAAAAAGGTAAACTACTCTTTTTTAAAGCCTTTTGGTTGTGAGGCCTTTGTCCATATTAATAAAGAAAATAGAAAAAAGCTTGAGGCAAAATCAAAGAAATGTACCTTTATTGGATATGGTGTTAATGATTTTGGTTATTGCTTATATGATTATGAAAATCACAAAATCATTAGGATAAGAGATGTAATATTCAATGAAAAGGTCTTGTATAAGAATCAGTTGCAGAAAAAGAAACAGGAAAAAGAAAGCAAGGAATACGCGGTTCTTGATGAGATAACTGAAAAAGTAAAGGTGCCTGAAAATAATAATAATCAACAACCATAGCAGCAACAACCACCACAACAGCAACAGGCACCTCAAACACCTGAAAGTGGTGTTAGAAGATCTACCAGGATAAGTAGACCCCCTGAACGATGCTCTCCTTCATTATATTATTTATTGTTGACCGATTCTGGTGAACCTGAATGTTATGAAGAAGCAATGCAGGTTGAAAGCAGGAAGAAGTGGGAGCTAGCCATGGAAGAAGAGATGGACTCCTTAATGCATAACCAGACTTGGGACTTATTCAAGTTGCCTGCAGGTAAAACTACATTGTAGAATAAATGGTTACAGGCTGAAGGAAGAAGATGGAGGAAAACAGAGGTACAAAGCTAGACTTGTGGTGAAGGGGTTTGCACAGAAGAAAGGTATTGATTTTGATGAAATATTTTCTCCTGTTGTTAAAATGACCTCAATCAGAACTATTTTAAGTCTTGTAGCAGCGAAATATTTACATCTTGAACAATTAGATGTAAAGATAACATTTCTCCATGGATATTTGGAGGAAGAGATCTATATGGAGCAACCAGAATGATATGAGGTCAAAGGGAAAGAAAATTTGGTGTGCAGGTTAAAGAAGAGCTTGTATGGCTTAAAACAGGCTCCAAGGCAGTGGTATCTAAAATTTGACAAGTTTATGTCTGAACAAGGTTATACTGGATGTCACTCTAATCATTGTGTTTATTTGAAAAATAAAAATGATGGCAACTATATTATAATGTTATTGTATGTAGATGACATGCTTGTTGCAAGGTCTAACATGCAGGAAATAAATGTGCTCAAACAAAAATTGGCAAATTCATTTGCAATGAAGGATTTGGGCGCTACAAAATAGATCCTTGGTATGAGAATAACCAGAGATAGGAAAAATTGAAAATTAACACTGTCTCAGAATGAGTACATACAAAAGGTGTTGAAAATATTTAATATGCACAATGCAAAACCAGTTAGTACACCTTTTTCTAGCCATTTCAAAATTAGTAAGGATATGTGCCCAAAGACCCAAGAAAACATGGATTATATGTCTAAAGTTCCATATGCATCAGCAGTTGGAAGCTTAATGTATGCAATGGTCTGCACAAGGCCTGATATTGCACATGCAGTGGGAGTTGTAAGCAGGTACATGAACAATCCAGGAAAAGAACATTGGATGACAGTAAAATGGATTCTCAGATATTTGAGAGGTACCACAAATCAAGCATTATGCTTTGGTGGTTCAAACATTGCTCTACAGGGATATGTTGATGCAGATATGGCAGGTGACAGAGATAACAGGAGGAGCACTACAGGATATGTATTTACCGTAGGTGGAACAACTGTCAGTTGGGTTTCAAAAATCCAAAGTGTTGTTTCACTTTCAACAACAGAAGCCGAGTATGTTGCTGCTACAGAGGCTAGTAAAGAAATGATTTGGTTACAAAGGTTTATGGATGAATTGGGTAAGAAGCATGATATGGGCACACTATACAGTGATAACCAAAGTGCTATTCATCTTGCAAAGAACTCAGCATTTCATTCCAGGACTAAACACATACATCTCAAGTACCATTTCATACGGTCAGTATTGGAAGATGGAGAGTTGAAGCTGGAAAAGATACACACTAGCCAGAATCCTGCAGATATGCTAACAAAAGTTGTAACCAGGGAGAAACTGAGAATTTTCTCAGTTTAAATTGGTCTTCAAGGATGATGATGAAGATGAGAAACATCCAGGTCCAAATAGGAGTCATTGTCCAGCAAATGAAGTAGTGGTGGAGTTGCTAAAATCAATCTCCAAGTGGGCGATTGTTGGGTGTGGAGCCTGATTTTCATCCTGATTCAGAGATCCTTGGTTTAGCTGGATGTATACCCCAAGAAAATTGTACACCCTTGCAACGGGGGGGTGCGGGGGGGACTTGTGCCCCTCCGAAGAGGTCCGGGGGGGCTGACCCCCCGGCTGGGGGGTCCAAGGGCCAGCGGTCCCCCGGCGGGGGTTTCGGGGGCAATGCCCCCAAAGCTAAAAACATATGTAAAATTGCCTTGTAAAATTATAGTAATTTCTATTCAATCTGGGCCATTCATTAGGCGGATGATCTGATGGTAGAATTTGTGTTTAGTTTAGGGTTTTTTTCCCTAGAAGGCAACCCCTCTCTTTGTATGAGGGTATTGTATTGCGGTTGTGTATTACATGTGTATTCTCTGAGTGAAAAATATATAGGGAGACTGTGAGAAAGAAAAGAGGATATTACAGTGGATCTGCTGTAGGTTTTGTATCTTCATTTTGCTGGATAATAGAAAGGAAGGACTGGTTGTTCGGGGTGGACGTAGCCCAAACTGGGTGAACCACGTATATATGTGTCTCTCTGGTTTTATGTGTTTTGTGTGCTTGTATTTTTCGCATATTTTATGTGTTGCATTTCTCCATAATATATAATTTTCTAACACTACACGCCTTTTTTCCTGATATTCGGGCATTCCTAAGAGTGGCGAAATGTCACTATCTGGGACCACACAAAGCAAAGGACAAGTCACTCCTTACTTGAAGCCACCTAAGGACAGGCACCAATGCCTCCTTAGACACTATGTGAGCACACAATGGAATATTTAGAGCACACAAAGGAATCATACCCCTCTCTTGGGTCAGCATGCTCCATGTAACAAGAGAGGGAAGGGAAGATTTGAAATCTCCTATATAAAACCACCATGAGATGAATAATGGGTGATCAAATTTTAATGTTGGCCAGAATTTCCCAAGCAATACCAGCAGTGTGTGACCCAGAGCTGAAGATAGAGGGGACTCAATTGTTGGCCATCCAACAAGTTCAGTCCAACACAGTAGAGAGAGAGGGAGACTGCACCGAGGCAAGCTTGGGATAAAAACATCCTTGCATCAGGACCTAGAACCATTTTCTAAGGGCCCTTTGGCAAGAGGGTAAAGTTTCACTATTCTTACTACCAACGCTCAATAAGAGGGGCATAGAGCCATCATTTTCATCAATATTGTTGTCGTTTGAATCTTTTGAGAGCTTCTGTTTATTTGTGTTTAGTTTTAGTTTAGATTTGCATGATTTTTCCTCTATATAGTATGCTTATTGACTCCACTTCTTTCTGCATGTTACCAATAGTTTAACGGGGTAAACCACGCCCCTTAAGCTGGTGTGATTTCGTACATACGTGCACCAAACACACTACAAAATTCCATCACACCAATTAAATACTTTTGGCTCCATGCATTTTATATCATATTGCATCTAAGACTTTGTGGCTACATGAGGAGTTGCGCTCCCAACCACTTGAGACATGGTAAATAGGATATTCTTCAAGGGAACGTCTTACACATCCTTCATATTGATATTTCCACTACTCACTCTACAAGATCCTTGGATGCGATATTGATAAATTTAATAGTTGATGCTTTCACCACCACATGATGGCCAGTTAGTCGAACTCTTGCTCCTCTTTAGGAAAATCCAGTTAGAAAATATATGACCTTTATTTCAATTGAAAGGGAATGGGAACCAATTTGGAAACATTACTCATTGGAATCCCATGCCCTTACCAAGAACTCTAAGAGCTTTGGATGAGCCCTCATCCCAGGAGTTAGGAATAATTTAGCTAAACCACACTGCCAAAGTGCCAACATAGTATTTGGGTCATTTTCTATAACGTAGTCATCATTTTCATGCTCTCTTTCCCTCCATTAAATCACCATGATGAATAAGAAGCATGTTAAAAGCAAAGGAGGAAAACATTAGATCACAATAAAATCAAAATTTGAAGAAATTTCATGAGGAATTCAAAAACAAATTATGTGTTTTTTCTGCCATCGCCCCTATGTTTTAAAATAGGGCGATGACATCATGTTTTTCCTCTTCAAACCAGCAATCATCACGGATCCGAAGAGGAAAACCATGATGGTCCTTCAACGCAACCTAGGTTTCTTAACAAGCAAAAAATCATAATTTCACTGTTAAATCCAAAAATTGAACCATGAAATAAGATGAATGAGAGATATCTTACGTGGAAGAAACAACACTAGAAATCATTGACTGGATTGACCAAAATCTACTCCAGAAGTTTGAAGGTTAAAAATGGGTTTTTACCTCTGTAATTGGTAAAAACAAAATGACTTTTTGGTCATTTACATAAAATTAAACTATTCTTAATTATTATTTTACCATTTTTTGCCTAAATTAGTCAAAATTGAGCCCTTTTATCATTTTTTCAAGTGGATTTGATGATTTCTTGGTTTTAGTATGCAATTAACAGGTCGAAATATTGAAATATAATGTAATCACGAGAGTATACTTTTATCGCTTTTCCAGGTTTGTTAAAACTAAATGAAAAAAGAACCCCCTGGAGTTATCTTTAAGCTCTTTTCTAACTCTCGAAATATGAAAAGGTAATCGAGAAAAATTGTTCTAGTCACACTCGTAAAATGATTCGAAGGAACATTTACTTAGTATAAGATTAACCCTTTTCCGAACTGAGTAAGTTATTTACAAAAAAGTAATACTTTATTCAATCATGAGTAAATATGTTCTCTCTTGTATTGTTTCATCGTTTTTTGGCCTCGAGAGGCTAAATTTACGAAAAAAAAACTTATGGAGTTTCTTCTTCATTTCTAAATCAAGCTCTTAAAACATGAAAAGAAGTCGACTTACCCCTGCATTGGACTTGTAAAACATAAACAATGTAGGACTCATCAATCATGATGAGACCGAGCCACTCCTTCCTAGGGTTCATTAAAAATACTCCGAATGACTCATCCAAAGGCTAGGCTTATATGACAAGCATGTGTTATCCTCATCAAGCTTGTGTAAAAATAAATAGGTACTCACCAGTAATGGTGGGGGGGAATGGAAAGGAACATTTATATTTTGTATTTGAAATGGTAGTATGTCGCTTTTGAATATGACACTCTTGTCACTTTTCGTGTTAGGGTTGGAAAATCCATTTGCCTCTCATTTGATCATACATCATTTAAATTTTTCATATTGGTATTTGATCCTATTTTGATTCAATGTTTCCAAGTCAAATGTTGTGTCGCCAGTATGTTCAAGAGAATTCCAACCTTAGTTAAAAATTACTTTACAATCTTTGAAGCCTTGAATCGTGTTACTCATCCCTGAGTCATTCCTGAATCGCTCGTAATTTTTTATTCAAAACTTCACATGTGTTTCTTTTCATAGGCCCTTCTGCGATGGATCTCTTCCTATTGACTTCAGCTCATTATCTAAGAAGTTGATTTGGAAACATCATTAAATACAATGGAGCCTACATGCCTAAACGGAAATTTTCTTGCTTTTAACAAAAGGTTCTCATCTTTTGCCTTTGATCAGATTATTCTATGGATGTTTGGCCTCAAGACATTTATTCAAACCTCATAGATTGTACTAGAGTACCTTGAGAACCATTTTCATTATTGGTTGTTTCTCTCACATTTGTTAATGGTCCTCATCATCGATCGGTAATCAAATGGTTTCTACCATGTTTGACTTCAATACATTGATTCACATGGTGAGATTCATACTACGAATGGATAGACATGAAGATGAAGACCCTTGATCTTGTCTAATATATCCAATTCGCATGGAGTTTTGAATATTCATGATTGTAAAATTAATCCATGATGTATATCTAATGGTTGTGTCTATACTGAGTCTTTTATTGACATGGATTAATTTTCTTTGAGATACTTTCACTCTGATTATGGGAATTCCTACCTCACTAATGATCATATGATAATATTGCATTGGAGTTCCTTGATTGTTGATTTGCAGGTATCCAACCGGTGATTCCTTGATCCATTCCTTTGCATGATAGATCACTTCAGCCATCATGCTAGTTATGAATTTTTACTTTAGGGGGAAATATGTTACACATCAATTTGTCACACTTATGAAAATGATGCCAAATCTACATCTTTCACTATCCAATGAACTATTGTCATAAATCCCCTGAAAAGATGGAATAAATAGCTATTTTTGGTGTATAATAATCCTGGATTAAATACCCAAAAAACCCTAATTTTGGACGACATCGTGGGTATTTTGTTTTACAACTTGCGATGACCCATGTTGCACAATAAATTCATAGAGCGAAGTAATCATTATTTTTCTATGTCACATCCATGATGATCTTCTTACAGAGGTAAAAAATAAAAAGTAAATGAAGCTTCCTCTTCTAGAAGCCTCGTGGTTGGTATCAAATCTAAATTGGTTGAGATTGAGCTTGAGCTCCCAATATCCTAGGCTTCCTCCCTCCTATAGTAGATTCAACCCACTCATTGTGGATCTCTCTCCTCCCTTTCTGGATCTATCAACTCCCACTCCTTCCTATAAGTGCAATGCATTCAAAGAGAGTTGGGTTGCCAATTTAGACTTCTAAACTTACTTAGATGCTACTAAAATATCCATTGGAGTTATTTTCACTTCAAGGGATTGGGTTGAGGATGATTGCAAGGAGACTTTCAAAATCAAGGAACATGGTTATAATTTTCTATCTCTTCATTATTAATACAAAATACGTTTTTCTTTCCCATATACATTTGTTATCATTTTTATTGTAGGATTCCTTGATCACTTACATATTTTATGGTTGAATCATTGATGTGTTATATGCTTTGATATATTGTGTGTCTTTGTCTTTGCAGGTCTCTTCTTGGAGCATCAAGGGAGAAAGGTTGAAATCTACAAAGGATAGTAGCAAGGATCATCATCAAGCATTTCGAGAAAAGTTATGAGCTTTGCATCCTATTTAAATTTGTGTTTCAGTCATAAATTAGGGATTGTTTTCATGTATTTGTCTTTTTGTTTCTAGGCTTGGTTTTCGAGCCTAGGGAAATCTATCTTGTCTGCAAGATAATATTTTTTCACCAAACTGGTTTTTGGTCGAGGATTAGTCTCTAAAGGTACTGTGGTTTCCTTTTTTCAGTTTATATTTATGGTGGCTTGAGTAGTGATTCAATGTATTTCATTTTTTTTCTACATACCATAGTTCAAGGGCCTATTTTGAGTTGGTGGTCATTTATTATAATTCACCTTTATCAGATTCTAACTTACTTAGGTATTTCTTACCTCTGCCCAGTGTTTGTTTATGGTTGTTGGTACCCTAGTCATTTTTTAGTGTGGGTTTAAACTATGGACTTCCTTGCTTGTATGGGTAAAGTTTTGTTATGTACTTTGGGTTATGTGTAGTTCTACCCTATATACACCTTTTTGGATTCTAGTGTTTGGGAATTGGGATGTGGATTACCAACTAGTGAATTTACGTGTTTCTCTTTACTTGGGTGGCATGAATTTTCCACAACCTGGGATTTGTTGTTTTCTAATTGTCCGGTGGTGCCTTGTTGGCGGTGTATTTTTTTGGATTGTATGCCTCTTCTGTATCATGAATTTCACTCGACCCTTGAATTGGGTCCTTTGTTGTGGAATTTTGGGGACTACCTCATTTTGTTACGATCGGGTTGCAATCGGGAGGTGGTTCATCCATTTGTTTGCTTCTTTGATTATAGTTCGTTAGTTGGTTTTATGTTTTTCTCTTTGGTTTTGGAAAGCATACCTCCCTGTCAATGTATGGTGATCCATAGGGGTGGAGTTGGTCATGTTGGATTTAAAATAGATCGCACAATTTCATGTGATCCAGTAACATCATATTTTGATTTAGTCCCTTTGGAGGTGTGCAGATAGATATTACTATTGGATTTTATGGTGTCGATGGAGCGTCCATATTTCTCTCATTTGGATGTTAGGGAAGATTATTTGAAATCGGTTTTAGACTCTGGAATATTTCTTCAAAGAATGTTATATTTATTAAATTCTTTGTCAATGCATTAATAAATATATTCTTTGTTACACTTGGTATTAAAGGATAAACAAGTTCATAGTTACAATATTTTTTTGTATTAGAGGACATTAAGAGGATTTTACAAAATATCGGATTCAATATTAATGATATAGATGCTCGCATGAGCTATGTGGAGAAAAATGTGGTGTAAGATTCGGCCTCAGTAGATCTCACTGACCCTCCTAGAGACCTAACTAATACGTCGTTTGAGAGTTCTACAGATCTTGCACTTCTCTTATTAGACGAAGCTTGATATTTTCTTTGCCATTTTTTCTTCCTTTTGTGACAGATAGATATGGCTATGGTGATTGGTTTGTGGTTATCCTATGGCAACATGTGCAGTAACAAAGTTTTTTTTCAAGGTGCATTGGGAACGCACTTGATGGATTTGAGCAGCGCTTCGTGATGTTTTATTTCTTATTGTTGTTAAATGATTGTTGCTCCTTGTTGATGTTCATGTGTCTCAGTTTTTTGATTCCTCCTTTGTTGGAAATATCTTTGGTGCTTGGTAACATAATTTTCAACACATGGATGCCCACCAAGTTTTCACATTGCGCTTTGGTGGAACAATACGAGGTTCAGTGAAAGCTATGGAAGTTCTATGGGATTTTAGGGTCATTTATTTTTGCTTTATGGATATATGATTTGGAAACTCTATGGTTCTCCTTATTGGTGATGATGGCAGGTCTGATGTTTGGTTATTAACGTATATCCTATGCTTTGGAAGATTTATGGCTCTCTTTGTTGGTGATGGTGGCAGGTCTGATGTTTTGTTCTGAATGTATTTCATGTTGTGAATCTCTCTGAAAATGTTCCAGACTCAGGGTGGTGATATTGTTATGTTTTTTGTACTATGCTTACAACCATATCTAGGCCTATTCTCATGATGTACATCTATTTTTTTCAATAAAATATAATTCTTTTATTCACACACAAAAAAATGTTACCTATGTTGAGATTTTAAAGTTGGTATTCTAATATTTGTGGTTTTTATTAAGTATTCTTATTAAATATGCCCTCCAATATGTCATACTTTGATCAGGAGTTCATAAATTTTGCTCAAAATTCAAAGTTACATGATTGGGTTGAAACTAGTATGGTTTCCTAGATCTCATCTTCCTGATTTTGGCGCCGTGAACAGTTCGAAAAATCGATGTCGTATGAGGAATATATTGTGTTCTGATCGAAATGCTAAACAGGTAAAATTACGACAGTTTGACCAGGTTTGACTAGGATGCACAGTCAGCAAAAAAAGGGAATATTCCTTTTCATCGAACCAATCATTGTTTGAGAAGTGTCACAATGTTATTTGATGTACAGGTTCAAGGATCCAATTAGAAGATGCCATGTGGCCAGCCCTGAGGCCGCCATGTGGCCTTGAAACCGCATTGTAAAATTTTGTGCGGGTCTGCAGGGCTCGACCCCCATACCTCCCATTGGGCATGCACACACAATATCATCCTCTATATGCATTATCGTGTATTAAAAATGCACATGGGGGTTGGGAACCGTTGGCGATCCCAACCTACCAGTGGTCCCCGTTACGTATCACATGCAACCGTTAATACCAACCAACTGTCGCGGTAAATGCTAACATTGAACCCTGATTAAATTCTTTCAACCGCATTTTATACTGTGAGTTCTGCTAACTGTATTTCTAACTGAAGGTTTGGGGGTGCGCATGTGGCCACCGCCCAACTGTCACACTTTTAATGCAGTCAGTTTCGGCAGAAAAGGTTAGGAGCGCGCCATTTTTGGCAGCATGCCCATTTTTAACTCCATTTAACTGGAGTTCTCTACTTTTAGTGGATTTTTCCTAGGAGATATGGGCAAAAGTGTATGAGGCCCAATTTTCAACCATTCTGAGTTAATGAAGAGTCATTTTTTACTAATTGGAGCATTCTAGAGCCATTGGTGCAAAGAAAATAGCCATTAGAGCATTGTAACTACATGTACTATCAAAATTTTGAGCATAATGAAAGATGGACAAGCCATTGTGAGCTGGACCAGCAGATGTAGCCCAGGAGGGGTGAGTTGCTTCATCATGCATGTTGTGTAAATTTCATGTGGTGACTTATTTATCTGTTTTACACTACTATTCAATGTTATTTATGTTTTTTTTATGCTTCTAATTCACTAAAAATCATCTTTAAATCATGGTCAAACTCCTTAATCCTTATGAAAACTAAACAGACAATTATGCACATGTTTTTAAAATTGAAAGACACTTAGCACAACAAAACTAATACAATCATTTCAGATCATATTTGTATTAGAGCTAGAGCTTATTCTCTGGTGTTGTTTAGTGCAAATAATTGTTTAACTGTTTACAATTTTTAGATGCTTACAAGGCTCAAGATCAAAAGAAGAGAAGGCAAAGTGGTGGAAGCAGGAGGGTCTCAAAACGAGCCAAAGCAAAGGAGAGAAAGATTGCCACAATATCGACCACCTATTTCACCTCCTAAAGAAGAAGAAGCTCCATTAAGCATGCCTCATGAGGAAGGAGAAATTCATGAAGAAGTTGATCCTAAGGAGGAATAAAGAGTGTTCAGGAAAGAATTTCTTGACATGACTGAGATGGTTAGAATTATTTATCAAGAAATAAATGAGAGACTAGAAGGAGAAGGATCTAAACTCCAAAATGAAGAACAAGGATATTCAGGAGGTCAACATGATGAAGACAAATAAAAGAATATAAATGGAGGAAATGGAAGCAATGGAGAGCCATCATCTTCACCCTCATCATCATCATCCTCTACTTCTTCTTCAGTACATCAGCCACACAAGTCCAAGAGCACTAGTAAATATCCTTTATTAAAACTTGATGTTAAGTTTGAATTGACAATGTTTAATGGTGAAGTAAATGCAGACAAGCTAGATAATTGGATTAGACAACTGGAGGTCTATTTGAGAATACAAAACCTTCAAGATGGTGATACAAAAATTCAATTAGCTTCTTTGAGAATGGAAGATGCAACACTTTTTTGGTGGGAATCCAAGACAAAGGAGGAAATCAAGAAACATGGTAAGATTATTCTATCATGGTAATATTTTATTGTTACTATTAAACAACATTTTTATCCATTAGCTCATATTGAGAAAGCCATCATGAACTGGTAGAACTTTAGGTAGTTAAAGGGACAAAATGTGCAATAATCCACCCAGGAATTTAGGAGAAGAGCTCCCTTATTATGGTTGGATTTGCAGAGTCGAGACACTTTGCTAAAGTACATAGGAGGCTTACATAACTACTTAAAACATATTATTCTCATGTTTAACCCCACCATTCTAGATGAAGTTTGTGTTCAGACCACACATATAGAAGCTAGAGGGAAGAACATTTCTGAAGAGGGTAGGAAGAAACCTTAATTTAAGGGTAAATCCAAGGAAAATACCTCAAAAGGAACAAACAAAAAGAATGCATATGTTAAGAAAGAGGGAGAAAATTTGATTTGTAAACATTTTTTAAAAGAAGTCCATGATGAAACTCATTGTTGGAAATTACATCCTGAATTGAGGCGAAAGAAACCAAATAACAAAGGGAAACAAAAAAACTGTTGCTACAACTCAACATGATTTAGGATCTAATTCAGGTGATGAAACTAAAGTCACAGCCATGGGATTGAATAACATGAAGAGAAATTGAAACTAAACCCAGTACTAGTATATCAAACTGTCACATAAACACTCCAAATGAAGAAGAAATAATATAATTGTTTCATGTGAGGGTCATATCAAAGCATACCAATATTGACACACAATTTGACAATGGGTCACAAGCAAACTTAATTTTTAAAGATTTGGTCAAGAAACTTAATCTTGAGACCATAACACGTCCAAAACCATATCCTTTGGGTTGGATTTGTAAGGATGCAAATCTACAGGTTTCAAAGAAATGTATATTGAGGTTTGCAATCATTGCAAGCTTTGTTGATGTAGTTGAATTAGATGTGGTTCCGCTTGACATAACTCGTATTATATTAGGGATTCCTTACTTGTATGATAGGAAAGTGATATTCTATCTCCATGAGAACAAGTATCATTTATTCAAAGATGGAAAGGAGTTCATTGTTAGAGCACATCATAAGAAGACAAACATTGCTTTGGTAAATGTTGGAGAGGTAAAGAGGCTGGTAAATTCAAGTAAGAATTTTGTTCTTCTTATGATTAAGCTGAAATTTGATATTAATCATGAATATTTTGAGAGACATGGTCCTAAGTTGAAATCATAATTATATGATGTGGTCAATGGACATCATGAGATGTTTCAAGAGCCAACAGGATTGCCTCCAAAAAGGGAAATTAAACATGAGATTCAGTTGCAGCAGGATTGTCCTCTTCCAAACATTGGTATGTATCACATGTCAATAATGGATAATGCTGAAATAAAGAGGCAAATCAAAGAGATGTTGGATAAATGAATCATAAGGCCAAGCACCTCACCATGTGGTTCACCTATAGTCTTGATAAAAAATAAATATGGGACTTGGCACATGTGTGTATATTTTCGAGCTTTGAACAAGATTACGGTAAAAAATCGTTACCCACTCCCAAGAATAGATGATTTGCTTGATTAGCTGAAAGAAGAAAATTTTTCACTAAGTTAGATTTATGAAGTGGATATCATCAAGTAAGAATTGCGAAAGTGATATATGGAAAACTGCATTCAAAACCAAACAAGGACTCTTTGAGTGGCTCGTTATGCCTTTTGGTTTATGTAATGCACTGGAAACTTTCATACGAGTGATGGATAATGTTTTGAGACCATTCCTTGATGACTTTTTTGTTATGTACTTAGATGACATTTTAATTTTCAGCAAAACAAGAGAATATCATGTCTTGTATGTGAATAGAGTGCTTGATATTTTGAAGAAAGAGAAATTGTTTCTTAAGATGTCAAAATGTGAGTTTGGAAAGACTTATTTGGTCTATTTGGGACATATTGTAGGAAGAGGAGAATTGAGGATTGATCCTTCTAAATTGGAGGCCATTGTGAATTGGCCCACGCCCAAAACAGTTACTGAGGTAAGAATTTTGTTAGGTGCAGCTCAATATTGGAGGAAGTTTATTGCTAACCTTTCTTCCATTGCGGCTCCTATGCATGCAGTGACAAGTGTGAAGAAAGTATTCCAATGGGGAGGAAAACAGCAAAAAAAATTCGAATTTTTAAAAGACAATATCAGTTCAGCTCCAGTCCTTGCATTACCAAATTTGAGACAGCCATTCAAGATACAAACCGATGTTAGTGATTATGCCATGGGCACAATACTTTTGCAGCATGGTAAGCCTATCGCCTTTCATTCAAAAAAAATTTAATGCTATTGTGACTAATTATCCTACATATGAAAAAGAACTATATGCATTGGTACAAAGTGTCAAGAAGTGGAAACATTACTTGATGGGTAAAGAGACTATTGTACACACCAATCACCAACCATTACAGTAATTGCAGTCACAAACAAAATTTTAGCAACCAAGACATTTCAGGTGGATGGGGTTTCTTGAACAATTTCACTTGGTTATAAGGTACAAAAAATGTACATTCAATAAATTTGTAGATATGATTTCAAGACCAATCATTAGTGCTTCTACTTTACTCAAAAACGATTCTGTTGTACATGAGAGTTACATAGAACAATATGCACATGACATTGATTTCCAAGATGTGTATGCTAGTTTGAGTGAAGGGAATCAAGTTGAAGAAAAATATTATCACATGCATAACAGTTTGTTGTTTCATTTGGGCAAGCTATGTATTCCACAAGGAGAGAGGCTAAGTTTCATGAGAGAAGCTCATTCTTCTCTTATTGTTGGAGACTTTGGGGCAAGAAAAACAGTGGCACATCTACAAAGGTATTGTTGTTGGCCTCGCATGATAGATAGTGTGTCACGTTTTATAAGAGTTTGTTCTATGTTTGCAACAAGTAAGCCTAGTAATAGGAAGCTTCGATTGTACATGCCACTACCGATACCATCAAGGCCATGGGAGAGTGTCTCCATGGACTTTGTTGGAGGTCTACCTATGTTAAGAAAGCAACATGATTATATTTTTGTAGTTGTGGATAGATTCAGTCAAATGTGTATACTTATGCCATGTAAGAAAACCATTGTTGTTGAACAAACTTCCGAACTTTATTTTCAAAATTTTTGGGTTCATTTTGGATTTCCCACTTCTATTTTTAGTGACAGGGATTCCAGGTTCATTGGGAATTTTTGGTCAAATCTATGGAGAATGATGGACACAAAGTTGAAAAAGAGTATTGCTTTTCATCCACAAACAGATGGACAACCGAAGTGGTGAACAAAACAATTGTGCATCTATTGAGAGGATATTGCAGCAAACATCCTAAGTTGTGGGATGAAAAACTGCATTATATTCAACATGCTTACAACCGGGAAAAGCACTCTTCAACACAAACCTCACCTTTTGAAGTATGCTTTGGGTATTTTCCAAAATCACCATTGGACTTCATCTTTGGGAAGGATGTTTCAATTGATGGCCATATTAATATTGATAAGGCTCGAAATTTCATTGAGAAAATTCATATCATACATCAACAAGTTCAAGAAAAACTTGAGAAAATTCAAATCAAA
The DNA here is from genome assembly GCA_034641835.2 of Pinus albicaulis. Taxonomy (NCBI): domain Eukaryota; kingdom Viridiplantae; phylum Streptophyta; class Pinopsida; order Pinales; family Pinaceae; genus Pinus; species Pinus albicaulis. The sequence continues at coordinate 312,252,208 of CM076570.1, read as the reverse complement.
TACAAATAGAGGCATGAAAAACATCGGGTTGATCACAATTTTCAAGAGGAGATGAGGTATGGTTGCAAATTAGAAAATAAAGGATGCAAGGGGAAAGTAAAAAGCTCAAACCCATTCGCTATGGACCTTTCAAGATCATAAAAAAAGTTGGTAACAATGCATTCCAACTGAATGCATTCAGTTTTTAATTTTTAAAACTTATGCTTGTATGAGCCACCTTTGATCGATGATCAAGCCTAAGTGATATTCAACTACCTTCTATTGAATATTTCTTGCCAAAATTTCTATATGAGCTCAAAGAATATACAATTCTTGACAAGAGGACAAGAGCATCAAAGAGGGGAAGTGTTGACTACCTTCGAGTTGGGCTCAGAGGCACTAAACCAAGCAAGGAAAAATGTATGGAGGTTGGAAAGGTGAGGGAATTGTACCCTCATCTACTGAAGAGGTAATCAAGTCTTTTAGGGTCCAAAATATTCCCAATGGGGAGGAGTGATCAGGAGTTCATAAATTTTGCTCAAAATTAAATTTACAGGATTGGGTTGAAACCAAGATGATTGCATAGATCTCGTCTTTCAAATTCTAGTGCCATGAACAGTTCGAAAAACTGATGTCATATGAGGAAGATATTGTGTTCTGGTCGAAATGCCAAATAGGTAAAATTATGATAGTTTGACCAGGTTTGACTGGGATGCACAGTCAACAAAGTGGATGCGCAGTCAGAAAAAAAAAATGGAATATTCCTTTCCTTTGAACCAATCGCTGGTTGAAAAGTGTCACAATGTTATTTGATGTACAGGTTCGAGGATCCAATCAGAAGCTGCCATGTGGCCAGCCCTGAGGCCGCCACGTGACCTTGAGACCGCATTGTAAAATTTTGTGAGGGTCTGCAGGGCTCGACCCCCAGACCTCCCTCCGGGCACGCGCACACATATATGTCTGCTCTACGCATTAGTTCTTAATATCATAAGGCAATGGGTTTGTATTATCATGTATTGAAAATGTACATGGGGGTTGCGAACCGCCGGCAGTCCCAACCCACCAGCGGTCTGCGTTACATATCACATGCAACCGTTAATGTTAACCAACTGTCGCGGTAAATGCTAACCTGCCAGCATTCAACCCTAATTCAATTCTTTCAACCACATTTTATACTGTGAGTTCCACTAACCGTATTGCTAACTGATGGTTTGGGGGTGCGCATGTGGCCCTCGCCCAACCATCACACTTTTAATGCATTCAGTTTCTGCGGAAAAGGTTAGGGGCACGCATTTTTGGTGGCCTGCCCATTTTTAACTCCAGTTAACTGGAGTTTTCCACTTTTAGTGGATTTTTCCTAAGAGATACTAGGAAAAAGTGTAGGAGGCCCAATTTTTTACCATTCTGAGTTAATGAAGAGTCATTTTTTACTAATTGGAGCATTACGGAGCCATTGGTGCAGAGAAAAAATCCATTAGAGAAATGTAACTACATATGATAGCAAAATTTTGAGCATAATGAAATATGGACAAGCCATTGGGAGCTATACTGGTAGATGTAGCCCAAGAGGGGTGAACTGCTTCGTCATGCCTGTTGTGTAAATTTCATGTGGTGACTTATTTCTCTGGTTTACATTGTTGTTCAATGTTATTTATGCTTGTTTTATGCTTCTAATTCACTAAAAATCATTTATAAATCATGGTCAAACTGCTTAATCCTTATGCAAACTAAAGAGGAAATTATGCACATGTTTTTAAAACTGAAATACACTTAGCACAACAAAACTAATACAGTCATTTCATATCATACTTTAACCCTATTTTATCATGAACTTGAATAAACACATTAAATAGAATTCCACCAAATTTGTTAGACTAGCTGCACAAAACCACCTATACAAAGAAGTAGTGACATGCCACCATGTGGCTCTTGTTCACTATGTTTCTATTTACTTTTACCACTCAAAAATCAATCAAACTAATTTTTCAAAAAAAAATATCATTAAAATAAAACTAACAACAACATTAGTTAATGTGAAGGCCCTATAGTTTCTTAAAGTTTGAACATCACTCTAATACCATATGTAACAACCTAAAATTAATATATACAAACTAATAACATAAGGAGTGTTATTAATAATTGACACAAACATTCAACTAATTTGCATATAATTTTGAAACCATTAGCAAATAATACTTACAAGTAGAAACGATATAGCTTATTGGTGATTAGAAAGTTGTAATGCTACCTGGATCCTGCTGACCGCAACAAAGTTTTGGGGACGACTCTCCACCCAACTGTATATGCAACTTCACAAATTCTTTCTACATCTATCCTCCCTCGAGCCCTCAATCAACTACTACCTTCAGGGAATCCCTTGTCTCATAGCACTCTCCTTTGAAAAGAATGAATGAATGCTTCTCATCTCCCTTTTCATCCATTAAATAGAATAAATTGTTCCAAAAATGGAAGGGGATTGGAATGTTAGGATGGATCTGGTAAACTTGACTCAGTCAAGATACCTCTGGTTTTGGGCTCCAAGATTATGCACATCCATGGTTTTTCCCATGGTATTCATCTTCGAAGAAGCCTATTTAAAGGCTAAAAATATCAATGTTAAATTGTCTTAGTGGCCACTAGGAACACAATAATGGTGTCTTAAGACACCACCATCTCTCTTGGTGCTTTGTGATCTTAACATCTGGTATCAGAGCCCAAGGTGGATCGAGAGATCTAGAAATCTTGGGGTGTATGAAATTTGCATGGTGATTTGAATGTTGATTATATTATTCTAACAAGGTAAAGGCACGTATCCCTACATAATTTAAAATCAAATTCATATTATTTAAGAAGACCATCAAATCTATTTTTTGAATGCAAATGGAGTGAAATATTCTTAGTTTATGTGTGAATATTTGGAACGTAAGTTTGTGTTGAAGCCTCGAAAATTGTTGCAACAACATTGGGGGATAACCACCCGGTCCGGACCTTAATACAGCTCCTTTTCCATTTATGATAGTGGCTCTGAGTGGTATAACTAGGTCCAGTTACCTTTTCCTTATCGCTATTGGTTTACGATGTATCTTTAACTACCAATAGACAGGGATATCATATCACTTCTTCTTGTTGATCGGGCAAGAGAATGACTCTTAAGATGATTTGGGTTCAGCCAAACCACAACTAAGATTTTGCCTCTTTGAGAAGAGGACTTAAAAGAATGTAGAACTTAATCTAAATGCAAACTTATTCTATAATGCAAGTAAAAAAAACTAATCTAAATCATGTCTTAATTAGGTAGATATAGATCTAACCTAACTAAGAGAAAGATAATTGAAGGATGAGAATTTAAATATGTCTAGCTTTTAATTAATGTCAATCTAATGAAGAAATTCAATTTAGCTGACATTTGTGAGTACCAAAACACATCCCATTGAGACAATTTAACTGAAATAATAAATCAACAACACTCTGGAATAAATTCACAAAAATGATATTGGTTGTCAAATCAATCAAGCTAATAATTAAATAATAATATGCGAAAGAAATTCGCAACACATTACTATTTAATAAATCAGTTTTATAAGACAGATTTTTGAGTAAATAATTACTCAGAAATAAGAGTTTAATTCATAAGAGCAGAGATACATAACAATATTGGGACAAATTATCCATGTCAACAGAAATGCATAAACATGAATAAAATGAAACAACCATTTTATTAACATAAAAATGGAACTAGTATTTGATACAGAAATGCCAAAAATACAAGTTAATTGAATCCGCTTCTCTGATCCTAGTCTCTAACAGTACTTTACATTACTTGAATTTCTGATTTCAAATCTAGAGCTACAGAAATGTAACCTAAGCCCATCATACATAATTCAAGATATAAAGAAAAAACCCTCAATAATGTTCAGATCTGAAAATTTTCTCTCCTCCCTTCTACAACTCTAAATTCCTATAACATAAATGCTTTTAGAACTCCAGAATTGCCGAGGAGAGCCGCATTTTTTACATTTTGCAATCTGCAATTTATAATGTTTCCAAAAGTATTTTGAGAGGAGAGTTTGTTGAAGAAAAATCTACCCAATCCAATTTTAATTACTCAAAAATTCCAATCTTTAATTGCTGGAGTCTTCTCATTGATTGAGAGCTTCTTCTTCTCATATCTTCAACTATTTTCCTGCAAAAACAAAATTAAAATGCAAAAATAAAATCAAATTGTCAAATCTAGAAATTAAAATAGATCCAATTAAAACTTAATTAAATAAATAAAATAAAAAGGAAACATAAGCTTTATTTTGATTTATGTGCTGATCTAATTGGCCAATGAGAATATAGATGAATGAATTTTCACTCATAAGAAGTTGTGGAAAATTAAAATGCAAAAAAATAAAACTCAGAAAATTAGTTTTGTTTAAAAATTCGTAGCTTGATCTTTTGCTAAATTTTAGACCCAATAAACGATTAAATCTGGAAACAAAACCTCTTCAAGAATAATCTCCATCATTTTATCTTTCTAATGAGCTGTCGTGGGCCTCATTTGGCAAAGTAAAACTCCATTTATGAGCCTCTAAAGTTGATATATTAAAATTGCCAAAAATCTGGAATTTTTGTTGCTTAGGCTAAAAAAATCAAAATTTTAAATTAAATTATAATCCTAAATTAGATTATGATAAATTAATTTCAATTACATTATTCATCTAATTTAGTTATAATCTAATTCTAAATTAAGTTTTAATTATCTATTAATTAATTATAATTACATTATTAATTATAAACTAAACTCATTATTTAATAAACTATTTATTAATTAATTTTAATCTAGCTAATAATTATAATTAACTATTTATAAACAACTTAATCTAATTAATAATTAATTATAATTTAATTAAATTAATTACATTCTATTAATTAATTTAATTAATTTAAAAATAATTATTTCAAATATAAAATTTTAAATCTAAAATTAAAATAACTAAACTAACACTAAACTATACTAACTTAAAACTATGCTAATATTAAACTAACACTACACTAATTTTAATCTAACACTAACACTAAACTAACATTAAATTAATACTACACCTACCACTAAACTAACACTCCACTTACCTACTCACGTATGAGTGAGTTTGAAAGTCAAAGCACATGAGTTAATAGCAATCGACATATTGGAGGTGAGTTATAAAGCACGATTTCGCAATCGGCATATCGAGAGGTTGATGTCATCGAGGTTTCATAGAAATGCATCCCATGAATAATCTCGATGCGATAAAAAAAGTGTTACTTAAAACCTCCGATGCGATGTAATAAAATGCATCATATACCTTTGACTTATTTGCAATCGGAGTATCGGGAAATGAAAGCCATCAGGGTTTCTAAGGAATGCATCCTTTGGAAATCCCCGATGTGATGTAATTTTTTTTTTTTTATAAATTATGAAATTACCTAAAGTGTGATTTGCCTAAATAAACTACAACCACTTTAATGAAAAAAATAAAAATAAAACTATCGCCACTTTAATATTTTGAGTTTTCGAGATTAGCAATTTATTTGAAAATAGAAAATTGAAATAAATGACTGAAATCCCGATGCTTTATGATTTGGCTATAAAAAATAAAAATTGTTAGTAATAACTAACTAGGGGTTAATATTTAAACTAAATGCATTATTGAACTACGCATTTTTTAACTCAGGCAACATAATTGATTAGACTTCAAAGGAGTGCCATTTACAAACTAGTTGACCAAATGAGGTGAAACAAGCATCAATGAAAAGCTTTAAAAAAATTGATCGTAACAAAGCAATCAAAACAAGAATCTATAGAAAATGAAAAAATAATAAAATCGTAGGATAATCAACTTAATAAAAATCCTAAAAGGCGTTTAGCCAAAAATTTTATAGAAAGGGTCCCCATTATTTGAAGTGAAAAAGTAAAAAATGGGGGGGTTGTATTTTACTACAACAATTGACGACACACGGGAGAAGAACCAGTTATCTCTGTTTGATATGAATGAAATTTTCCTAAAATTAAAGTAAAAATAATTAAAGAAGAGAAAATTATTTTTGGAATGCTTGATTAGGTTCATTAGTCTGAATAAAAGCAATAATCATCTTACTGTAATTTTCTTAAAATTCTTCAGAAATTAAAATATTTCATAGCTCTATATCAGTCCTTAATTAGTTTTAGAGATAAAGTAGGGGTCACTTTATAGCTTAGCTTTTAAAATGTACTAATTTGTCATAGGTAGAGCCACTGCTGCCAGCAAACATCTACAGTCTCGATAGGGTTACCTTTTAATCATGAATGATTCAGAATCCTATCTATTTAAGAATTATTGACCTAGAGATAAATCCATTTATACATGTTTATATATATATTATTTATTTATTTTTATTTTCTTAAAAGCCATTGCCCTGGTTTGGTAGCCAGATGGTTGACAATGCCATTCACTGGTTATAATTGGACTGAACAAGCTGGCTCGTGATGAGACCCATTGTCTTATAATTGTTTGCAATTATAAGCCATTACCCTGGTTTGTTTAGCAGTGTTGGTAATGTCAGCCTATTTTTCCCCCATGATCATGGTAAGCAGGCTCGTGATGAGACCTCTTATCTTTTAAGTTTAAATATATTTTTGAATTACACTCTAGAAAAATAAAAATCTTTTAAATAAGAAGAATCATGAAATCCTTAAGAGTTTTAGAATGAAAATTTCAGAGTTAAAAATGCTTTGCTATAAAGTGTCTTTACTTGGTTAAAAATAACTTTTCTTGACTGATAATAGAATTTTGAAAGATCTTAATAAAATATTGAAATCTCAAAATAATTACAATTTTGATGAAAAAGAAATTTCTTAGATTTCATGATACTTCGTCAACTTCTCTTGTTTTGTAATCTCTTCCTTAAGTATGCCTACCTTTATAATAAGAAAAACAAATTCTGCTAAGAGATTTAAGAAAAAACTAATAGGAGACTATTAACATTTTTTCCTATGTTTGCCAACCATTGTTAGGTAACAGGAAGGCCTTTGATATAAATCATAGAAAAGTCACCAAAATCAAAACTGAAAACCAAAGGAAAAGAATTATTAAGCTAAAGTGAGAAAACAAATCAGCAAACAAAAATAAAAATGAAGAAATTTAAAAGTGGAAAGGAAAATCCAAGTTTTGAAATACAAACTCTAACAAGAATGTTTATGCCAATGTCTCAACAACATGAAGTAAAAGAAAATAATCATGTAATCATTCATTCTTATGTCGAGATCCAGAAAACTTATACCTTGCAGGGTTGTAAGTGTTTTAGGGTTTAGATAGCAGTGATCATAAAATTCAGCCACAAAAAATTTCTGTCTGATGTCAATCTTCTTGTTTCAAAGCATCATATTAATTATTTTCTAATAAAAGGAATGCTTAAAGAAACAAACTAAAGTTTCAGAAACTTCCTAGTGTAGTTGTTTCAACGAAGATTATTGTTGCTTCTTGAAATAAAACCAGAAGAAGAGCATGGGGCTTCCAAAATATGATCTGGCAGATGATTGAAAGCTTTTATGAAGAGCTGCAAAACAGATTTTTTATATCAACATAATTTAAAAAATAAAACTGAAACTAAAGTAATGAAATGGAAATTAATGAAAGTGGCTACATGAATCTTACCATTGGATAACTGCATTTGATCTTACCTGAAAGATATCAGTTTCTCCAATACTAGTTGACATCTTCTTTTAGTTAACATTAAAAACATGAAGAAGTCAAACTAACCAAAATCCTATAACCCAAAATCATTATTTATTTTATTTAAACTAAAGCAAGCAGTAAAATGTAAAAATGGAAAGCTTTGTGTTCAAGGGAGTTGAAATTAAAACAAATGCATCAGAAATGAGATTGAGAATTTGCAGTGATGAATGTTCTCAAAATATTATAAGTTTTATATAAATTCCATGATTTTTATAAATTTTTCAGAGTTAAGACCAAATTTAAGATAATGAAATTTAAAATATAGAGGTCTTGAATTTCATATTTAATTATGGAATTATTTCAAACTGAAATATATGAGAAATCAAAATGATTCGAATATGCTGCAAATTTTTCATCAATTGCTTTAGTATCATAGTGGTTACCCAAGATTGTTTTAAATTAACACAATGTCTTATCAGATGATTCGTATTGCATGCGTTGAAGTCTATCACATCAAGGGTTGCAATAGAAAATTACCGATATCATATCATGCGAAAAGAATATGTGCGATGAGATGCAGTGATCATACCATTGAAGAAATGTTATATTTAGGATCAGGGACAATCATGTCACAAATTTCACATCGCACACCGCATCTCGCGATTTGTATTTTGTACATTGCACATTGCGCATCACAGATTTGGAATAATGGTATTTCCATGAATAAAAATGCGATGAAGCGATTGTGATATCGGCAATGCGATGGATGACGTGGCTTTCGGCATGAACATCAAGAATGCGATGAGTGATATCGATATCAGAATATCGGAATATTGGAAAATAGTCATGTTGGGAATGCCAATATGATTCTTGTGTTAGCAGCGATGCGATGGATATAATAATCGGTGACGAGCGAAGAGCGATAAGCGACGAGCAATCATCAATTAGTGAAAAGTGATAGCAATGAGCAATCGGCGATGAGTTATCGCATCGCAACTTTTAAAATGAGTGCACAAGGATGTAATCAATTTTTTCCCGATTTGCGATGAAGCGATTAGACTTATCGCATCGGAGGTCTTTCAAACGAATATATTAGAATGTGATTTCTCAATTCGTGATTATGATCAAGCTTTTATCGCATCAGAGCTTTTCAAATGGAATAATTAACGTTATGCCTAATGCGATATGCGCGTTTTTGATCCAATTCATCGCATCGGAACTTTTGTGATGAAAAAAAAACTTTTCAATTTATTCCAATATGATATGTGATCGGCGATCGGAAAAATTAAGTGCATGATGTACCAATATGATACGCCAACATGTGATGGATAATGAGCCTGATAAATCTATTATAAAAGTTTAATATCACATCGGGTCCGAGACATCAGTGCTTTTAAAATTATGACCCTACCACTATTGTGATTAAACGGACGCGATATTTCTTATGAACTTGATTTAAATTTAATATCGGGTCCTGAATTATGTGTATATCACAATATTGGTAAAGTTGATTATCGGAGATCGGTGATTCAAGATAATGGAAGTATATTCAATTGAAAACCTCCGAGATGTGAAATGCGATATGGTGTTTTATGAAAAACTGAATGACGTAACACATCAGAGGTCTTGCATCAGAAATATGAAAATCAAGCTGAAACATTTCTAACATGAATCTTGTGATACTATTTTTTAAAATTCAATTGGGTTTTCTAATGAATGAAAGTAAAGTTAAAGAATGTTCAAATTCTAATGAATCACCAAATAATATTTCCCTGAACCTGTTACAAATTTGAAATGGTTTTGCTGCTTACTTCAAGTTCTGAAAACCGATGAAAACCTAAAAATAAAAGAGAATAAGAATGAAAAAATAAACTAAGGAAAATAGATAGTATTAATAGATGAAAATGAACTTCTAAATGTGTACCTGGAAGAAAATTTACTGTAAATTTTACGTTTTTAAAGCTTCAAGTTCTCCCAATTTTTCTATAAGTTCAACATCATTTTTTATTTTAATCTAAAATTCTAAGTAATGATTGCATCCTTTCCAAAATTACATCAGAAGACTAGAGTAGTAAAAATGAGTTCTTAGAATTACTTGTGAATAAAAAAATTTCAAGTGATAGAAAATTCTTGGAATTTCTTCATGTATGATCAATGTTATGAATTTTGAAAAACAAGAAATTTGAAGGCTTGAAAAATAAGTATGATAAGATAATTCAAGAATTTTTCAAATGATCTATGCTACTTCTCTATAATTGAAATGGATGCCAAAAATAAATTGGATTCATTACTTGTTTTATTAAAAATCTGGAATAATGAAATAAATGCAAACGGAAAAGAAAATTAATCTATTCCTATTTCTAACTTAATGAGGGAAACATGACTAGGTATAGTCATACTTCCAATGAAGCCATGTAAGAATTTTAATTCCTACATTTATGTACATGTCAAACATTAGTAAAAATGTAAATATAATTAAACTACAAAAACTAAATCTGAAAGCAGAATGTATCTTTATTGTTAGTAGATTATTCACCACTTCTCTTGAAATTCCCTTTGCAACTGAATTTCAATTAGATGATAGAAATCTGGATGGATTTCCATTATTGAGTGGGAGAGGTTTAAAAGAGAAGATGACAGGCCATGTTGTAGAAATGATCTTTCAGTAACAATGGCCTCTGTGATTTTGTTGGTGTTATGATTAAGTGCTAAATTATTAATGATATTCCATGAAGGAAACATTTCGAAATTTCTTTCAAATTGATCAATGAAAAAGGGATGGGAGTCTGATAAATCCAACAGAAGATTATTAATTTGACTACATTGCTGGCCAGATTGTAAAAATACATTCTCTTGTTGACACTGCCTTTGGGAAGATAGAAGCTTTTGATAAAACATTAGTATTGATTGAAATTGAAATATTAATAGCTTTTAATGTTCATGATTATAATATGAAACTTCAATTTCGCAATAGGGAAATTCATCAATTGAGTGTTCACTATTAAAATTCTCAATATGCCAACATAAAGCGCCAAAAATTTGAAAAATAAAATCTGAAAATAAATCTAAATTTGAACAAAATAAGTGTGAAAGAAAAATACAGTGAAATCACTATTGGTACAACTAATGTTACAGCACAATTGGGATGGTTTTGAAATATTTTTTTTTCACAAGGATTGGCCAAAATAATGGATTTTGAATAATTTCCAATTCCAACTTGTGAATTAGAAAGAGAATTATGATTATGAGCATGAATGGAAGTTTGATCATGATATGAATCATAAATTGGAATGTTTTCCAGAATGGTGAAATCATGAATATAATTTGCTGCTCCAGAATGATGATTGGTTGGAATAATTTCTAAATTGAAATGTTCCTCATTCACAGATGTTATTTGAATTTTTTCATGATGATTCTCTTGAGAAGAACAGAAATCAACATCATTGATGTCAGAATAATTATCATAAATGACTCCACAATATTCTCAAGAATTCTCTTTGATTTCGTCCAATATATCAAAACAAGGAGGAATAAAAAATTCATGTTCATTAATGGCAAAAGAATGATCAATAATTGTTTCTCTATCTTGATAAAAACTTATGGTAATTCATTTAGATCATCCTCTTTATTTTCTGAAATATCATTAATACCGAGAGGGGAGAAATTACCAACGTTAAAAATATCAAGATAAAGTGAAAAATAAGAATCAGAAATAATGAATTCAAAATTTTCTCTGTTAGAGAAATCTTGTGCATTCTGTTCACTATAAATTTCAGATTCTAGATCATTCCTTTGTATACTCATGCTTTCTTGAAGAAGGCTGCTTTGCTACTCTGTTTTCAGAATTTGTTCATCATGGAAAAATTCAGAAATTTGTACAACAGTTTGCATTTTATTATTCACTTTGATTGCTGCTTGCACGTGTTGATTTGCGATTTTATTTTTTGAATTTAATGCAGAGTAATTTTTAGATTTCAAAGCAGCTCTTTCTCCAAAATTGCTGCTATTGTCTTCTTGTATTTGGATAGAAATATTTTCCAAGCTTTGTGAGGGCACTTCATCATAATTTATTTGCACATCCATATTGGAATCCTTATTTATGTTAGAAGGGGATGGAACAAAGCTTGAACAAATTTAATATGGATTGGGAATGGGAGGAAGAGAGCAAATATATTCAAACCAATCTAGTGATTCTTCTTCCGTAGGTTTATCTTCAACTTTAAATCTTAAACAATTCAAATGAAATCGAATATTAAAATCTCTAACAGAATCATTTTCAAATCTTCGTAGATATTCAATTTCATCACATACCTGTTCATAATCGTATTCGTCAAATTTACAAATGAAAATTGTAACAAATTGATTCCAACTATGAATTGAGGCAACTGGAAGAGTTCTACACCAGTTTCTAGCTTTTGCCGTAAATGTGAGAGTAAAAATTCTGCATAAAATGCCTTCATCAATTCCTTGAAAATCATAATTTGAAACATTTTGAATAAATTGAAAGACATGATTAAAAGCAGAAGAATTTTTCTTACCATTAAACTTTACCTGAGACAAGAGTCTTACCACTTTGGGTGGAGTATTGGAAGATGCACGTCCATGTATACAACTCCAAATTTGAAGTTTAAGAAGAGCTATCATGATTTAAATAAAATGTTAAAATTGAAAAGACTCCAATAGACAACAAGTTTCATGCCCTCCTTCTAGCGCCAAAAATGTTGAAGCCTCGAAAATCGTTGCGACAACATTAGGGGATAACCACCCGGTCTGGACCTTAATACAACTCCTTTTCCATTTATGATAGTGGCTCTGACTGGTTTAACTAGGTGGACAGTTACATTTTCCCTATCACTATTGGTTTACGATGTATCTTTAACTCCCAATAGACAGGGATATCAGATCACTTCTTCTTGCTGATCGGGCAAGAGAATGACCCTTAAGCTGATTTGGGTTCAGCCAAACCACAACTAAGATTTTTCCTCTTTGAGAAGAGGACTTAAAAGAATGTAGAACTTAATCTAAGTGCAAACTTATTCTGTAATGCAAGTAAAAGAAACTAATCTAAATCTTATCTTAATTAGGTAGATATAGATCTAACCTAACTAAGAGCAAGATAATTAAATTATGAGAATTTAAATATGTCTAGATTTTAATTAATGTCAATCTAACGAAGAAATTCAATTTATCTGACATTTGTGAGTACCAAAACACATCTCATTGAGACCATTTAACTGAAATAATAAATCAACAACACTCTGGAAGAAATTCACAAAAATGACATTGATTGTCAAATCAATCAAGCTAATAATTAAATAATTATATGCGGAAGAAATTCGCAACACATTACTCTTTAATAAATCAGTTTTATAAGACAAATTTCTGAGTAAATAATTACTCAGAAATCAGAGTTTAATTCATAAGAGCAGAGATACATAACAATATTGGGACAAATTATCCATGTCAACAGAAATGCATAAACATGAATAAAATGAAACAACCATTTTATTAACATAAAAATGGAACTGGTATTTGATACAGAAATGCCAAAAATATCAGTTAATTGAATCCGCTTCTCTAATCCTCGTCTCTAACAGTACTTTACATTACTTGAATTTCTACTTTCAAAACTAAAGCTACAGAAATGAAAACTCTGCCCATCATACATAATTCAAGATATAAAGAAAAAACCCTCAATAATGTTCAGATCTGAAAATTTTCTCTCCTCCTTTCTACAACTCTAAATTCCTATAACAAAAATGCTTTTAGAACTCCAAAATTGCAGAAGAGAGCCGCCTTTTTTACATTTTGCAATCTAAAATTTATAATGTTTCCAAAAGTATTTTGAGAGGAGAGTTTGTTGAAGAAAAATCTACCCAATCCAATTTTAATTGCTCAAAAATTCCAATCTTTAATTGCTGGAGTCTTCTCATTGATTGAGAGCTTCTTCTTCTCATCTTTTCAACTGTTTTCCTGCAAAAACAAATCAAAAACAAAATTAAAATGCAAAAATAAAATCAAATTGTCAAATCTAGAAATTAAAATAGATCCTATTAAAATTTAATTAAATAAATAAAAAAATGAAACATAAGCTTTCTTTTGATTTATGTGTTGATCTAATTGGCCAATGAGAACATAGATGAATGAATTTGCACTCATAAGAAGTTGTGGCAAATTAAAATGCAAAAAATAAAACTCAGAAAATTAGTTTTATTTAAAAATTTGTAGCTTGATCTTTTGCTGAATTTTAGACCCAATAAATTATTAAATCTGGAAATAAAACCTCTTCAAGAATAATCTCCATCATTTTATCTTTCCAATGAGTTGTCCTGGGCCTCATTTTACCAAGTAGAATTCCATTTATGAGCCTCTAAAATTGGTATATTAAAATTGCCAAAAATCTGGAATTTTTGTTGCTTGGGCTAAAAAAATCAAAATTTTAAATTAAATTCTAATCATAAATTAATTGCAATTATATTATTCATCTAATTTAATTATAATCTAATTCAAAATTAAGTTTTAATTATCTATTAATTAATTACAATTACATTATTAATTATAAACTAAACTAATTATTTAATAAACTATTTATTAATTAATGTTAATCTAGCTAATAATCATAATTAACTATTTATAAACAATTTAATCTAATTAATAATTAATTATAATTTAATTTAATTAATTACATTCTATTAATTAATTTAATTAATTTAAAATTAATTATTTCAAATATTAAATATTAAATCTATTATTAAATTAAAACTAACCTAACATTAAACTAATATAAAACTAAACTAACACTACATTATATTAAATTAAAACTAACCTACCACTAACATTCTAACACACTAACACTAATATTAAACTATACTAACACTACTTACCACTAACTAACACTACTTATCACTAACTTATGAGTAAGTTTCAAACAAATGAGTGAGTTTCAAACAAACAAATAAGTAATGACTCATGCTTTTGACTCATCGCAATCGGGGGATCGGAAAGGATAGTCATCGGGTTTTCATAATGATGCACCCATAAAAACTCCCAATATGATGATGAACTCCCGATGCGATGTAATTTATATATATATACATATATATATATTTTGTTTATATATATATATATGTTTTTAAATTTTAATTAATTATATAATAATTAATTTAATTAATTTAAAATTTAATATTAAAAATTAGTTTGTTATTTTGGTTTCATTTTAATGACGTTTAATTAAATTATGAATTTATCTAAAGTTTATTTTCTTATCTAAACTACAGTCACTTTGATAAAAATGAACTACAGTCACTTCGACATTTTGAGTTTTCGAGATTAGTAATTTATTGGAATAAATGACTAAAATCCCGATGCTTTATGATTTGATTGTATAAGTAAAAAAAATGAAAAATGTTAGTAATAACTAACTACGGGTTTATATTTAAACTAAATGCATTATTGAACTAATTTAATTAAAAATGGAATATTGTACATTTTATGCATTTTTAACCCGGGCGACATAAATGATTAGACTTCAAAGGAGTGCAATTTACAAACCAATTGATCAAATGAGGTGAAACAAGTATTAATGAAAAGCTTATAAAAAATCGATCATAACAAGGCAATCAAAACAAGAATCTAAAGAAAATGAAAAAATAACAAAATCGTAGGATAATTAACTTAACAAAAATTTTAAAAGGCGTTTAGCCCAAAAATTTATAGAAAGGGTCCCCATTATTTGAAGTGAACAAGTCAAAAATGGGGGGGGGTTGTGTTTTACCACAACAATTGGCGACACACAGGAGAAGAACCAGTTATCTCTATTTGATATGAATGAAATTTTCCTAAAATTAAAGTAAAAATAATTAAAGAAAAAATTATTTTTTGAAATGCTTGACTAGGTTCATTAGTCTGAATAAAAGCGATAATCATCTTATTGTAATTTTCTTAAAATTCCTCATAAATTAAAATATTTCATAACTCTATATCATTCCTTAATTAGCTGTAGAGATAAAGCAGGGGTCACTTTACAGCTTAGCTTTTAAAATGTACTCATTTGTCACAGGTAGAGCCACTACTGCCAGCAAACATCTATAGTCTCGACAGGGTTACCTTTTAATCATGAATGATTCAGAATCCTATCTATTTAAGAATTATTGATCTAAAAATAAATCAATTTATATATGTTTTATTTTTATTTTTTATTTTTTTTGAGTTCTTAAAAGCCATTGTCCTGGTTTAGTAGCCACATAATTAACAATGTCATTCACTGGTTATAATTGTACTGAACAAGCTAGCTCGTGATGAGACCCCTTGTCTTATAATTGTTTGCAATCATAAGCCATTACCCTGGTTTGTTTACCAGTGTTGGTAATGTTAACCTATTTTTCCCCTATAATCATGGTAAACAGGCTCGTGATGAAACCTCTTATCTTTTAAATTTAAATATATTTTTGGATTACACTCTTGAAAAATTAAACTCCTTTAAATAGGGAGAATCATTAACTCCTTAAGAGTTCAAAATGACAATTTCAGAGTTAAAAGTGCTTTGCTATAAAGTGTCTTTACTTGGTTAAAAACAACTTTTCTTGGCTGATAATAGAATTTTGAAAGATCTTAATAAAATATTGGAATCTCAAAATAATTACAATTTTGATGAAAAGGAAATTTCTCAAATGTCATGATACTTCGTCAACTTCTCTTTTTTTGTAATCTCTTCCTTAAGTATGTCTACCTTTATAATAATAAAAACAAATTCTGCTAAGAAATTTAAGAAAAAGCTAATAGTAAACTATGAACATTTTTTTCCTATGTATGTCAATCATTGTTAGGTAACAAGAAGGCCTCCTATATAAATCATGGCAAAGTCACCAAAATCAAAATTGAAAACCAAAGGAAAATAATTCTTAAGCTAAAGTGAGAAAATAAATCAGCAAACAAAAATAAAAATGAAGAAATTTAAAAGTGGAAAGGAAAATCCAAGTTTTGAAATACAAACTCTAACAAGAATGTTTATACCAATGTCTCAACAACATGAAGTAAAAGAAAATAATCATGTAATCATTCCTTCTTATGTCGAAATTTAGAAAACTTATACCTTGCAGGGTTTTAAGTATTTTAAGCTTTAGATAGCAGTGATCATAAAATTCAACCACAATGAAAAATTTATGTTTGATGTCAATATTATTGTTTTAAAGCATTATCTTAATCATTTTGTAATAAAAGGAATGCTTTAAAGAAACAGATTAAAGGTTCAGAAACTTCCTAGTGTAGTTGTTTCAACGAAGACTATCGTTGCTTCTTGAAATAAAACCAGGAAAAGAGCATAGGACTTTCAAAATATGATTTGGCAGATGATTGAAAGCTTTTATGAAGAGCTGCAAAAAAAATAAAATTATATCAACATAATTTAAAAACAAAACTGAAACTAAAGTAATGAAATGGAAATTAATGAAAGTGGGCATATGAATCTTACCATTGGATAATTGCATTTAATCTTACCTGAAGCTATCAATTTCTCCAATACTAGCTGACTTATTCTTTTAGTTGACATTAAAAATATGAAGAAGACAAACTAACCAAAGTCCTATAACCCAAAATCATTATGTATTTTATTTAAACTAAAGCAAGCAGTAAAATGTAAAAAACAGAATGCTTTGTGTTCAAGGTAATTGAAAATAAAACAAATGCATCAAAAATGAGGTTGAGAATTTGCAGTGATGAATGTTCTCAAAATATTATAAGTTTTATACAAATTCCATGATTTTTATAAATTGTGCAGAGTTAAGATCAAATTTAATATAATGAAATTTAAAATAGAGAGGTCTTGAATTTCATATTTAATTATGGAATTATTTTAAAACTGAAATATATGAGAAATCAAAATGATTTGAATATGTTGCAAATTTGTCATCAATCGCTTTAGTATCATAGCGGTTATCCAAGATTGCTTTAAATTAACACAATGCTTTATCGGATGATTTGTATTGCATGCGTTGAAGTTTATCGCATCGGGGGTTGCAGTAGCAAATTACCGATATGATATCATGCGAAAAGAATATGTGCAATGAGATGGAGCGATCATACCATTGAGGAAATTTTCTATTTAGGATCGGGGACAGTCATGTCGTACATTGCACATCGCACACCGCATCCTGCGATTTGTACTTTGCACATTGCACATTATGCATCGCAGATTCGGAATAGTGACATGGCAATTAATAAAAATGCGATGAAGGGATTTCGATATCAGCAATGCGATGGATGACGTGGCTTTCGGCATTATGATATGAGTATCAAAAATGTGATGAGCGATATCGATATCAACATATCGAAATATTGGAAAATAGTCATGTTGGAAATGCCAATATGATTCTTACGATAGCAGCGATGCGATGTTTATAATAATCGGTGATGAGCGAAGAGAAAAAAGTGATAGCGATGAGCAATCAGCGATGAGTTATCACATCGCAACTTTTAAAATGAGTGCACAGGGATGTATTCAATTTTCCTCCCAATTTGCGATTTGCGATTAGACTTATCGCATCGAAGGTCTTTCAAAGTTAACTTTTTAACCAATTGTGATATGACTTTACCGATTCATGATTGCGATCAAGTTTTTATCGCATCGGAGCTTTTCGAATGGAATAATTAATTTTATGCCTAATGTGATATGTGCGTATGCGATCCGATCCATCGCATCGAAACTTTTGTGATGAAAAATAAACTTTTAAATTTATTTCAATGCGGTATGCGATTTTGCATTTCATTTATCGCATCGGAGTTTTTTTTTTTTTTTTAAACGATATGTTAAACTTTTTCTTTCATATTTTTGTGAAATGCGATGAATGATACGGCTCTCGGCGATTGGCAAAATTAAATGCAAGATGTAATATTTTTGATATGCCGATATGCGATGAAGAATGGACATGATAAATTTATTACAAGATTTTAATATCATATCGGATCCAGGACATCGGTACTTTTAAAATTATACCCCTACCATTATTGTGATTGAATGGACGCGATATTTCTTATGAACTTATATTGAATTTCATATCGGGTCCAAAATTATGTGAACATCATAATATTGGTAAAGTCATTCTAATGGAAAATGAACGAAAAAAAAAAGGAACATCGGAGATGTATGAATTTTGCAGTATCGGAAGTATGAAATGTTCTGATATGAATCTTCCGATAGTGTTTTCTATGTTTCTTGGGTTTTCTAAATAAATGAAAGAAAAGTTAAAGAATGCTCAAATTCTAATGAATCACAAAATAAAATTTCCCTGAACCTGTTTGCAAATTTGAAATGGGTTTGTTGCTTACTTCAAGTTTTGAAAACAAATTAAAACCTGCAAATAAAATAGAACAAGAAAAAAAAATAATCTAAGGAAAAGAAAAACTATTAATAGATGAAAATGAACTTGTAAATGCATACCTGGAAGAAAAATTATGGTAAATTTTACCTTTTTTGAAGCTTCAAGTTCTCCCAATTTTTCTATAAGTTCAACATCATTTTCTTATTTTAATCTAAAATGCTAAGTAATGATTGCATCCTTTCCAAAATTACATCGGAATACTAGACTAGTAAAAATGAGTTCTTAGAATTACTTGTGAATAAAAAAATTGTCAAGTGATAGAAAATTCTTGGAATTTCTTCATGTACGATCAATGTTATGAATTTTGAAAAAACAAGAAAGTTGAAGGCTTGACAAATAAGTATGATCAGATAATTTAAGAGATTTTCAAATGATCTTGGCTGCTTCTCTATAATTGAAATAGATGCCAAAAAGAAATTGGATTCATTACTTGTTTTATTAAAAATTTGAAATAATGAAATAAACGCAAACAGAAGGAAACATGACTAGGTATAGTCATACTTCCAATGAAGCCATGTAAGCATTTTAATTCCTGTATGTATGTACATGTCAAACATTAGTAAAAATGCAAATATAATTAAACTAAGAAAGCTAAATATGAAAGTAGAATGTATATTTATTGTTAGTAAATTATTCACCATTACCTTCTCTTGAAATGCCCTTTCCAATTGAATTTCAATTGGATCATAGAAATCTGGATGGATTTCCATTATTGAGTGGGAGAGGTTTAAAAGAGAAGATGACAGGCCGGGTTGTAGAAATGATCTTTAGCAACAATGGCCTATGTGATTTTGTTAGTGTTATGATTAAGTGCTAAATTATTAACGATCTTCCATGAAGGAAAACTTTCCAAATGTTTTTCAAATTGATCAATGAAAAATGGATGGAAGCCTGATAAATCCAACAGAATATTATTAATTGAATTAGATTGTTGATCATATTGTGAAAATACATTCTCTTGTTGACACTGCCTTTAAAAAGAAAGAAGTTTTTGATAAAACATTAGCATTGATTGAAATTGAAATATTAATAGCTTTTGATGTTCATGATTATAATATAAAACTTCAATTTCCCAATAAGGCAATGCATCAATTGAGTGCTCACTATTAAAGTGCTTAATATGCCAGCGTACAGTGCCAAAATTTTGAAAAATAAAATCCGAAAATATAACTAAATTTGAACAAAATAAGTGTGAAAGAAAAAATAAAGTGAAATCACTATTGGTACAACTAATGTTACAGCACAATTGGGATTGTTTTAAAATAATTTCTTTTTTACAAGGATTGGCCAGAATAATGGAATTTGAATAACTGTCAATTACAACTTGTGAAATAGAAAGAGAATTATGATTATGAGCAAGAATGGGAGTTTTATCATGATATGAATCATAAATTGGAATGTTTTCCCGAATGGTGAAATCATGAAGATAATTTGCTACTTTAGGATGAGGATTGGTTGAAATAATTTCTAAATTGAAATTTTTCTCATTCACATATGTTATTTGAATTTTATCATGAGGATTCTCTTGAGAAGAACAGAAATCAGCATCTTCGATGTCAAAGTAATTATCATAAACAACTTCAGAATATTCTCTAGAATTCTCTTTGATCTCGTCCAATATATCAAAACAAGGAGGAATAAAAAATCCATGTTCATTAATATCAAAATAATGATCAATAATTGTTTATCTATCTTGATAAAAATTTATTAGTAATTCATTTAGATCATCCTCTTTATTAATACTAAGAGGGGGGAAATTACCATCATTAAAAATATCAGGATAAAGGGAAAAATGTGAATCTGAAACAATGCATTTAAAAATTTCTCTGTTTGATAACTCTTGCATTTTGTTCACTATAAATTTCATATTCTATATCATTTCTTTGTTTACTCGTGCTTTCTTGAAGAAGGCTGCTTTGCTGCTCTGTTTTCATCATTTGTTCATCATGAAAAAATTCAGAAATTTGTACAACATTTTGTATTTTATTATTTACTTTGATTGTTGCTTGCACGTGTTGATTTGCGATCTGATTTTCTAAATTTAATGCAGAGTAATTTTCAGATTTCAAAGCAGCTCTTTCTCCAAAATTGTTGTTATTGTCTTCTTGCATTTGGATATAAATATTTTCCAAAATTTGTGAGACCACTTCATCATAATTTATTTGCACATCCACATTGGAATTCTCATTTATGTTGGATGGGGGTAAAACAAAACTTGAACTAATTTCATATGGATTGGGAATGAGGGGAAGAGAGAAAATATATTCAAACCAATCTAGCGATTCTTCTTCCGTAGGTTTATCTTCAACTTTAAATCTTAAACAATTCAAATGAAATCGAATATTAAAATCTCTAACAGATTCATTTTCAAATCTTCGTAGATATTCAATTTCATCGCATACCTATTCATAATCGTATCCATCAAATTTACAAATGAAAATTGTAACAAATTGATCCCAGCTGTGAATTGAGGCAATCGAAAGAGTTCTACACCAGTTTCTAGCTTTTGCCGCAAACGTGAGAGTAAAAATTTTGCATAAAATGTCTTCATCAATTCCTTGAAAATCATAATTTGAAACATTTTGAATAAATTGAAAGACATTATTAAAAGCAGAAGAATTTTTCTTACCATTAAACTTTACCTGAGATAAGAGTCTTACCACTTCGGGTGGAGTATTGGAAGATGCAAGTCCATGTATACAACTCCAAATTGGAAGTTTAAGAGGAGCCATTGTGATTTAAATAAAATGTTAAAATTGAAAAGACTCCAATAGAAAACAAGTTTCAGGCCCTCCTTCTAGCGCCAAAAATGTTGAAGCCTCGAAAATCGTTGCGACAACATTGGGGGATAACCACCCGGTCCGGACCTTAATACAGCTCATTTTCTATTTATGATAGTGGCTCCGACTGGTTTAACTAGGTCCAGTTATCTTTTCCCTATTGCTATTGGTTTACGATGTATCTTTAACTACCAATAGACAGGGATATCAGATCACTCCTTCTTGCTGATCGGGTAAGAGAATGACCCTTAAGTTGATTTGGGTTCAACCAAACCACAACTAAGATTTTGCCTCTTTGAGAAGAGGACTTAAAAGAATGTAGAATTTAATCTAAGTGCAAACTTATTCTGTAATGCAAGTAAAAGAAACTAATCTAAATCCTATCTTAATTAGGTAAATATAGATCTAACCTAACTAAGAGCAAGATAATTAAATGATGAGAATTTAAATATTTCTGGCATTTAATTAATGTCAATCTAACGAAGAAATTCAATTTCGCTGACATTTGTGAGTACCAAAACACATCTCATTGAAACCATTTAACTGAAATAATAAATCAACAACACTCCGGAAGAAATTCACAAAAATTACATTGATTGTCAAATCAATCAAGCTAATAATTAAATTATAATATGGGGAAGAAATTCGCAACACATTACTATTTAATAAATCAGTTTTATAAGACAGATTTCTGAGTAAATAGTTACTCAGAAATCAGAGTTTAATTCATAAGAGCAGAGATACATAACAATATTGGGACAAATTATCCATGTCAACAGAAATGCATAAACATGAATAAAATGAAACAACCATTTTATTAACATAAAAATGAAACTGGTATTTGATACAAAAATGCCAAAAATACCAGTTAATTGAATCCGCTTATCTGATCTTGGTCTCTACCAGTACTTTACATTACTTGAATTTCTGCTTTCAAAACTAAAGCTACAGAAATACAAACTCTGTCCATCATACATAATTCAAGATATAAAGAAAAAACCCTCAATAATGTTCAGATCTGAAAATTTTCTCTCCTCCCTTCTACAACTCTAAATTCCTATAACAGAAATGCTTTTAGAAGTCCAGAATTGTAGAGGAGAGACGTCTTTTTTACATTTTGCAATTTGCAATTTATAATGTTTCCAATAGTATTTTGAGAAGAGAGTTTGTTGAAGAAAAATCTGCCCAATCCAATTTTAATTGCTCAAAAATTTCAATCTTTAATTGCCGGAGTCTTCTCATTGATTGAGAGCTTCTTCTTCTCATCTTTTCAACTGTTTTCCGACAAAAACAAATCAAAAACAAAATTAAAATGCAAAAATAAAATCAAGTTGTCAAATCTAGAAATTAAAATAGATCCAATTAAAATTTAATTAAATAGATAAAAAAAGAAACATAAGCTTTCTTTTGATTTATGTGATGATCTAATTGGCCAATGAGAACATAGATGAATGAATTTTCACTCATAAGAAGTTGTGGCAAATTAAAATGCAAAAAATAAAACTCAAAAAATTAGTTTTGTTTAAAAATTCATAGCTTGATCTTTTGTTGAATTTTAGACTCAATAAATGATTAAATTTGGAAATAAAACCTCTTCAGGAATAATCTACATCATTTTATCTTTCCAATGAGCTGTCCTAGGCCTCATTTGGCCAAGTAAAATTCCATTTATGAGCCTCTATAATTGGTATATTAAAATTGCCAAAAATTTGGAATTTTTGTTGCTTGGGCTAAAAAAATCAAAATTTTAAATTAAATTCTAATCCTAAATTAGATTATGATAAATTAATTGCAATTATATTATTCCTCTAATTTAATTATAATGTAATTCTAAATTAAGTTTTAATTATCTATTAATTAATTATAATTACATTATTAATTATAAACTAAACTAATTATTTAATAAACTATTTATTAATTAATGTTAATCTAGCTAATAATTATAATTAACTATTTATAAACAACTTAATCTAATTAATAATTAATTATAATTAAATTAAATTAATTACATTCTATTAATTAATTTAATTAATTTAAAATTAATTATTTCAAATATTAAATATTAAATCTATTATTAAATTTAAACTAACCTAACATTAAATTAATATAAAACTAAACTAACACTACACTATATTAAATTAAAACTAACCTAAAACTAACCTACCACTAACATACTAACACACTAACACTAATATTAAACTATACTAACACTACTTACCACTAACTAATACTAATTACCACTAACGTATGAGTAAGTGTCAAACAAACGAGTGAGTTTCAAACAAACAAATAAGTAACAACGCATGCTTTTGACTCATCGCAATCGGGGGATCGGGAAGGAGAGTCATCGGGTTTTCATAATGATGCACCCATAAAAACTCCCGATGCGATGATGAACTCCCGATGCGATTTTATATTTATATTTTTATATATATATATATATATATATATATATATATATATATATATATATATATATATATATATATTTGTTTTTATATATATTTGTTTTTAAATTTTAATTTAATTAATTAATTATATAATAATTAATTTAATTAATTTAAAATTTAATGTTAAAAAATAGTTTTTTATTTTGGTTTCATTTTAATGACGTTTAATTAATTTATGAATTTATCTAAAGTTTATTTTTCTATCTAAACTACAGCCACTTCGACGTTTTGAGTTTTCGAGATTAGTAATTTATTGGAATAAATGACTAAAATCCCAATGCTTTATGATTTGACTGTATAAGTAAAAAAAATGAAAAATATTAGTAATAACTAACTATGGGTTAATATTTAAACTTAATGCATTATTGAACTAATTTAATGAAAAATGGAATATTGTACATTTTATGCATTTTTAACCCAAGCGACATAAATTATTAGACTTCAAAGGAGTGCCATTTACAAACCAATTGACCAAATGAGGTGAAACAAATATTAATGAAAAGCTTATAAAAAATCGATCGTAACAAGGCAATCAAAACAAGAATCTAAAGAAAATGAAAAAATAACAAAATCGTAGGATAATTAACTTAATAAAATTCTTAAAAGGCGTTTAGCCAAAAAATTTATAGAAAGGGTCCCCATTATTTGAAGTGACCAAGTCAAAAATGGAGGGGGGTTGTGTTTTACCACAACAGTTTGAAAAATAAATATAGTGGTCAATCCCAATTAATAGTGGATTAATGGATCACATTGTGCTGCATTTTTTGTGCGATTTTCTTTTATTTGGTGTTTTGCAGAGAGTGGTCGAGACTGATAAGTCTAGAAACTTAGGGGAGTTGTAGAAATTGTATGATGGCGGCTACAATATGTGGATTATTATACATACAATACAGCAAATCCTTGTGATTAGCTTCCTCTTTAGCTCCCTTTTTTGTTTCCACTGACTCTTTTAGTGTATTTCTCTCCACCTTTTTGAAAAAATCAGTGTTATTTATCAAGATGGGGATAACTTTGGCATTTTTCGCGTCGATCACAAGCAGTCAGTGTCATTTAGCGTCGACTAACGCACCCAATTTAGCCTCTTCTTTAGCTCCTGATGTAGTTCATGTATAGCTTCCTGTGTTATGTCCTATTTTTCTCCTAGTTATGGTATTGTTTTTAGCGTCCATTTAACTTCCCTTTTAGCTTCCCTTGTAACTTCCATTTTAGCTTCCTTTGTACCTTTCTTTTTAACTTCCTTTGTACCTTCCTTTTTAGATTCCTTTGTAACATCGTATTTTTCTCCTCGTTATGGCATTGGATATGACTTTTTCTGTTACACATGTCGAAGACAACTTTTGTAATTAAGTTGGGAAGGGGATTATACAGTATGTATCGTACAATACACTGTGATTGTATCCAAATTTGGTATAAAAAAAACAAAAGAATAAAATGAATTCTTCCATTAATAAAAATAAAATATATTACATTTTCCCATTTCTGTAAACATCCATTAACCCCAATTATCCTAAAAAAAACTAAAAAAGGAATAGAGACTTAGAAATTGCATAAGGAGTAGCCTAAAGAAATAGGTTTTTATGAAGCCTGTAAAGAGAAAAAATCTACAAAAAAAAATATGCATTCCTACCCCACAATTAGAAACTGTCAAGTAGTCATCAAGACCAAAACAAAAGGACAAGCGATAAGAAAATGACTAGCCAAATTCAGTAATTACTGTCTAGCGGATGCACAATATAGTTATCCTAAATTAGAAATTACCCACTTTTGTTGTTACTCCTATTCTCATTTCTAAAAATCAATGTGACTACTTGGAAATAATTCTTGGTAGTTTTCATTTATGATTGAAAGCATGAATTTATTAAAAGGGTAACCTTAATTATTCCCTACCCATCTCCAAATTTCATTCAATTGATATTCTCTACCCAAGTGTTTGTATTGACCAGTTGTTGCTCGGTAACAATCTTTGTGCAGTTATAAGTAGTAACAGTCTCTGAAACATCCATCGAAGGAGTGGAAATCCATCATGAACTAGACTCCATTGATGTGCTGCTACACCATCCAGAAGCCCTAGAAATATTTAGTGATGCAGGGTGGTTAGTCTCCTTTGATAAGCTATAGGGTTCCAGTGAAAAAATTGCTATGGAATTCATATAGGCTCTGTAGGAGGAGAATTCAGAGGTTAGAGGATTCATAATTGTTATTACAGAGGACATAATTTCCAAGGTGACAGGTTTACCTCAGACAAGGGCTCGTTGGTTTTCTAGGAAAATAGCAATTCCAACAACTAGGGTGACATTTGTATAGTAAGGATATGAGGTAACGATCAAAGGGATAGGTATTGATATAGCATCCCTTCCTCACCCTTGGGATGATGTGGATTTCTTTATTCATAAGTTCATTACTTGTGAGGAACACTTTTGGGATAGTATTCAATTATCATTTTCAGTTATTGGCACATCTTTGTAATGGACAACTAATAAATTTTCCTTATTATTTGTTAAAATATTTACAATATATGGTAGAGGTTGTGTGTATGGAAAAACATCCAAAGATTTTCTCAACCAACCATGCACTCCTTAAGTTAATCATAATCCATTCACTACAACAATAGGGAATCAAATGGACTGGTTTATTGCCAAAGTCACATGCACCAACCACTGTAGAAAAGGAAATTGAAAGTGAAGAACAGGAGTTAATTGTTGACACACCACTAGAATATAGAGTAATTACAACTCCCATACAAATTAGGCAGCTACACTTCCTAGAAAATGAAGATTGGTTACACCTCCTAGAATTTGTCGTAGAAATAGTAAGAGATGGAGTTGCATAAGAATGTCTATTGGTACATCCACTGAAGGAAAAAGAGCATGCACTAAGAACCTATGGATATATCAAGTGGAAAATCTGAGGATAGTTATCATGGATTCCCTATTTAGGAGTAAGGGCCCAAGGCAGAGACTACTGAAACAGGGACACCTAGAATAGTGTCAGTTGAAGCAGGGATTCCTGAAATAGAAATGCTTGGGGAATCTAAGGAATTATCTGAAATATATATATATACACTCCTGTATAAACTGCAGTGAAAAAGAGGAAATTCAAGAAACTAGAAAGTGAAGAACATGAGGTAAGTGTTGAAAAGCACTCAAAGATAGATAAGTTATACCTCCCATAAAATTAGAGCAGCTACACTTCCTATACAAAGAAGAGTAGTCACACCTCCCAATCCCCTCACAGAAACCTTAACATATGGAGTTCCGTAAGAATGTTTGTCGGTATATCTACTAAAGGAAAAAGAACATGTACTAATGAACCTTTGGATATATACGGTGGACAATCAGAGGATAGTTATCATGGATTCCCTATTGAGGAAGAAGGGCCTAAGGTAGAGACTGCTGAAACATGGGATCCTGGAACTGTGTCAGCTGAAGTAGGGGTTCCTGAAACATAAATGCCCTGGGAATCTAAGAAAGAATCTGAAAAATATACTCATGTAGAAACTGTGGTGAAAAGGAGGAAATTGAGGAAGCCATTGGGTGGAAAGAATCCCAAGAAGAGAGTTTGGGTAATTGTTACACCATCATCTACCCAAATATTTGATGAATGTATTGATAGAGAAAAACCAAAGGAGTTTGAGGGACAACAAAATGAAGATAAATAAGAAGAATTTGTAAAATAACATACCCCGGCACCTGAAGTTCATGATGTTCCACCCGAAACAAAGGAACCTAAGGAACAACAGAAAGAGGAGGTTAAAAAGGAATAAGAAGATGTATCTTTACAAGTTAAGTCTAAAACTGACCTCCTTATTCAGCAAATTAATAAGTTGAAGGAGGAAATCGGAATTTAAGGAAACATCTTACCATTGTTGAAGGGCAACTTCAGTATAGAAAAATATGGATTAGCAACCTTGACAGAAGTGGCAGAAGTAATGTCAGTTATATTATGTGATGGATGTAATGAAGTGCTGGAGGAAGCAGATTTTGAAAGGCAAGTCGAAGAGTAAGATGAAGAATTACAAACCGTTGTTCTGCAAGAACCTGTTGAAGAGGTTGTTGTTACACAAGAAATAGCACTTGAAGCATAGTAGGATGGAGATGTTGGGACATGAAATTGACATATTTTTGCACTCATTTTCCTACCTTTTCTTTACCTCTTTTGATTCTCGATACCATACTCTACCACTATAATAGCCATTATAAACCGAGGTATGTCTCTTTTTACATGTCATACTTATCATGGAATTATACTTGTAATTTAGCATGAGAACTACTCTTTTAGGTTATTTTTCTCGTAAAATTGACAATTGGGTTGTTAATAGGTTTGTTGTTTGTTGAGATGTTGTTGCAGGATTACACTTTACATTTTTTCCTCACCAAGGACGGGACAAGGACTCGATAAGCATTGATGTTACACATGAATATATATTTTGAACGCGTTGACCTCCTTCAATTAATTATGAAGATCAATTTGGAAAGAATCTAGTCAAAAGATAGTTTGACTGTCAAAGGAGAAGTTTATGGACAACATAGTTGAAACAGATAGGATTTTATATTGATAATTATTGTAATTTGGAAAAAAAATTATAGCATTGTCCTAACCTTGGAAATTGTTATCAAGTTATTAATGTGTATTCTAAAATTAGATCACATGTGAATCAAGAGAATCTCATGATGACATTATCATTGAATTCTGGAATTATAAAGAGGTGTCATCTCTGCCCGCGCGAGATAGACATATAGAAACAAATAAACAGTGATAAAGGGGGAGAACACCAGCATATTAATCATGTATGTTTCATTAATGCAATCTCAATCATTGGTGGCACCATACCTTTATGTTGACTAGCTTGTGTGTTGTGTAGTGTACCATCCCCTACAAGGAAAGAAGGGTCCTCCTTAACAAGGATCACTAGTTAGGAAGGAATTGTAGTTGTTTGAGTTGTTTCCTCTCAGTTATAATTCATGTGTGATTGTTGTTACTATTATTTGTAGTATTGTTCAGGCTTTAATGATTGCATTATTCTAACCTTTGTATTGTGTAACGGCATAGGTTCTAGACTGGTCCCTTTGTTAGTGTGAAAGTTATTTAATTCTTGTTACATTTTGATGGTGTGTTCATTTCATTTGAATGCGTGTTTTAATATTTGTTGAGAGAATGGTTTCCATGAGTGCTCTTATTTTCTAAATAAGAGTGATAGTATGATAGAGTGGTTTTATTTTGCATTGTGTGTTTATTTATTGAGAGTGTAATAGCCAGAGTGTTGAGTTGTTGGGAGTGTGATTACAACGATTGAGTTTGAGATTCATTAGCACTAGTCATCATTTCCCTTGCATATATTTTGCGTAATATCCTTGCAATAACAAAACCTACTCGAATTAAAAATTAATGTGAAGAGTTGGAACTATTCCTTTGAATTAAAATGACAATTGTTCTACCCAAGAGCAAGTTGAAGAAAAACATATACTCAACTTTCACATAATGCAAGTTGAAGACAAACATATACTCAACTTTCACATAATGCAAGTTGAAGAAAAACTTGGAATGTTGTATGAAATATGAAGTGGAATTATTTAAGGGTCAAAGTGAACATATAATAATTCAAAAGTGTGTAAAATAATTAAATAAATAGTATATAATTTGAATCAATAAGATTGACCAATACATGAAGTTTGGGCATGCATTTTTGTGAAGCAAGGAAATTTTGGCATGTTTTGAAAAAATGCACGCCCAACCTTCATTTCGAGGCCAAATTGAATGATTCAACTTTGAGAGTACTTTTTTACTCATAATTAACATTAATTTTTCACATAGACAATTTTGTTGTGTAAGAATATGCCAAATTGGATCAATTTCATAGGGTTAAAGTCAAGGTTTGTGTGCCACAAATAAATGCACACCATGACATGTACTTAATTAATTGTGTGATAATGATCATTCCAACCTAAATGTAAAACCATTTTATGCAACATAGCATAGTCATTTTCATAAAGGAAATGTTATACACTGAAATCCAATTCTAACAGAATAACAATTGATCATATATGCCAATGATCACAATCGAAACAAATATGCACTTTGAGGCCAAGCCAATTACACTCTTGGTAATGAAATTTGAAATGGGATATGATTGGAAAATTCCTAACTTTAGGATATAACCTTGCATCATGTCTAACAAATATCCTACATATTATGTTTCCCACTTATACATGACTTTCACATAAGGAAAGTCGAAGCAAAACTTAGAATTTTTTAATAATGCATAATTGTATAAAATAATTCAATAAACAATCTACAATTTAAATCAATCATATTGGCCAATAAATGAAGCATGGGTGTGCATTTTATTGAAGCAAGGAAATTTTGGTATGCTTCACAAAAATGCACATTAGCCTTCATGTCAAGGCCAAATTGAATTATTCAACTTGGAGAATATTTTTTTACTTATAGATAACATTCATACAATTAAATACTTTCAATTTTTCAAATATATGTTTGTGTAAAAATACTCCAAATTGCATGGATTTCAAAGGCTAAAAGACAAGGTTTTTGTGCCTCAAATAAATGCACACCAAAAATTTTTGGGAATAAGGTGATGGACTAAGAAAAATCAAACTTGAATTTTAATAGTTGAAACTTGTAGTTTCTTGGTTAAAACGCTATAAGGCTAGATGACCTTATTTTAGTAGTAATTAGGTTTAAATGTTACCAAGGGATAGATAAAGAGATAGAACCTAGGGTTTGCAGGGTCTAGTTTATGGTTTTTCTATATTGTACATATTTTTATTGTTTTGAGTTTAAGGTTAAGTCAAGTGGCCTAGTTACAGTTTGAAGATAAATAGCTAAGGCAAATGAAGACAAATAGGACTAGTTCTTATTTCTTGTTTGGAAATCAAGTCTAAGTAAAGATATAACAATGAAAAAGTGTGTAAAATCATTAAATAAACTATCTACAATCTAATCAATCATATTAGACAATAAATGAAGCCTGGGTGTGCATTTTAGTGAAGCAAGGAATTTATTCCCACTTCACAAAAATGCACGTCCGACCTTCGTTTCAAGGCTAAAATGGTTACTCAACTTGGAGAGTATTTTTTTATTCACAGGTAACATTAATACAATTATATAATTTTAATTTTACACATATATGTTTGTGTAGTTCAAAAATTCCCCAAATTTCATGGATTTAAAAGGGTAAAAGGCATGGTTTTTGTGCCTCAAACAAATGCACACTAGGAATTTTTGGGAACAAGGTGATGGACTAAGAAAAATCAAACTTGAAATTTAATGGTTGAAACTTGCAGTTTCTTTGTTAAAACCCTATAAGTAAGGTTGGATGACCTTATGTTAGTAGTAATTAGGTTTAATTGTTTCCAAGGGATAGATAAATAGATAGTACCTAGAGTTTGCAGGGTCTATTTTAGGGTTTTTCTATATTGTACATATTTTTTAGGGTTTTAAGTTTAGGTCAAGTGACCTAGTTAGGACATTTTTTATAAAAAAAATTGGGTGTCATTTTAATGCAAAAAATACATTTACTATCATATATGAATAATGTGTTTCATGATGGAAATTTGGTCAATTCTACCCATGAGAAAGAAGTGATGGCCATCTTACATGCCATCAAAATCTTGTAGCCTTATTTTTAATAAATTGTATCTTATATCTAAATATTAAACTTTCCCATGGGGCTTAGAATAGACAGTGATGGGGCGTATTGTTAAGTCACTCTGTGATGTGAAGGTCACCGGTTCGAAACTCTGTGGGTAAAAATCCAATCATGTTAAGGGTTGTTGTGGCCTAGGTCACGTGTGATCCCCAGGTGATTTTGAAGGCTTAGATGCCTCTAGGTCGTGGTTTCTCAAGCCACAGGTCAATCCTAGTGTAATCTATGTTGAACTTAGACCACTTTACAAACAAACAAAATTATTGAATTTGAATTTTTAATTCTGTGTCTAAGAAAAATAGGAGTAAAGAAGAAAATTTAAAGCACCTTATAAAGAATTTTATTCACTTAATAAATTTATGTTTTCTTTATAAAAGTGATTTATAGAAAATTAAAGAAATAAGTGTAAAAAAAAAAACTCATTTTTGTGTGCATTCCCCACAGTTTATTCAATGTGCATTCTTTCATTTTGTGTGCATTCGTCATGGTTTATTCAACATGCATTCCTCATGGTATATGTAGTGTGCCTTCATCTAGCATGCATTATTGCATTCAACATGAAGTCATCTAGTGTGCCTTGAACCCAGATAATGATGACCTCAATTGAAACAGGGGTGTCCTCTTCCCCTCAAACATTTGACACACAGGGTTCCCAGAAGAAGTTCACAATCAAAAAATTCGAACAATTTTCGTGGATAAATACAAAATTTTCCACCATGTATGCTAGATATACTTGAGAAGAGTAGAGGTTTAGAAATTTATATTTGGATTGTTTGATTTCCAAAATCACGAGATAGATGAGGCCATAGAAAATTATGATGACAAATCCATGGAATTAAAAATATTTGGGCAAAGGATTAACCTGGACCTTGATCTGGTTGCAAGAGCAACAAAAATTCCATACAGAGGGGGAGCAATATTTAACTCCAATAAAACCCCTAAGCTAGAAAATATTGAAATGGCTAGTAAAATATGTGGAAAAAAAATATATGTTCCGAGGAATGGATTAAAAATGCAAGATGTTCCCCAAGGACTATACAAATACTTGATTCAATTTGTCCTTAGGAAAATTATGAATCATCACAAGCTTTATATTTCTAGTGACTACATGAGGCTAATTATTCATTGGGTTGAAGGCACGGCCATAGATGTCCCTCATTTGTTGGCTAAAAAATACATTATGCCTTGCAAGAAAGTAAAATTAAGAAGGTTAAGTTCATTTTCCCGGTAACACTGCAGAAAATTATTGATTTGGATCGACCTGGTGTTGAAACAAGGTCTCTAAAACTTAAATTAGGAAATCAAAACCAAAGAAAACCATTGAGGAAGAACCTGAACAGACTTCGGTTGAAGATGTGGAAAAAAAATTGATACAATTTTCCATGTTGAAGATATAGTTGCTAGTGTTCTATCATACTCACATGTGTGTGTGGATGAATATGAGGAGCAAGAAGGTATGAACCAATATATGGAAACATGTAATGATTGTTTTTCTATAATAGATATGATTCCTTCTACATAGTTTGCACCCTAGTATAATTTCCCTTTTATGGGTGATTCAACATCTACATCTCCAATTTTAGATGTGCACGGTCCAACATACAATTTCTATAATAGATTTGTTTTCTCAGTATGTGATAGAATGGTCCATTACAAAAAAATTACAATGGAGGATTCTTCCGCTATATGAAGCTAGAAGGAAAAGTACATACTAAAGGAGAAGGATGTTATTGAATGCATGAAGAATATTGTAGTGATAGAATCAACAATTGTACAGCAAAAATAAAAATCAATGAAAGACATAAATGCAAAGGATAAAATTATTGATGAAATGCATAATCAGGTATCCAGAATGAGTGACAAAGCTATGAGGGAGATAGATGAACTAAATGCAAAGTTCAAAAAATTCCAAGCTACATATGATGAAAAAATTAGTGAACTTGAAGAGGAGTTAAAAAAAGACCATAGGTCCTCAATATACCTCCATTCGCAACTTCAGATACTTCTGAGGCTAAATTAGTCAATTTATTGAATGAAAAAAGATAAATTTATTGAATATTTAAAGGTTTAAATTGAAAATAAATCTAAATATCATGACCAACAGAAGCATGAATCAAAGGTTGAAGAACAAGAAAAGAGTGACTAAGCTAGAGAAAACCTGTCATATGCAAGCTAATAAATTGAAAGAGAGATATCCTAAAATTTCCCATGAAAAACAAAAGATTAAAGAAATTGAAGAGGAAAAATATTCACATTTTATAGAAGGTGGTACTGAGAGTGGGGATAAAGGTAAGGGTAAGGTTAAAGTAAAAATTCAGGATACAGGAGTAAAACAAATGCCTAGGGACTTGGAGAAATCCAAGCTAAAAGCATGAGTGAAGGTTTTAGAGACCATTGTCTCAACCATGAATTTTGTGGGTGATCTATATGTCTCACCACCAGTTGTTCATTCATTAAAGAAGATGGTATATGAGAGAGAAAAAATAATTACAAAGCTACACAACGATCTCATGAGTAGTTGAAAAGCACAACATTTGTGATGTGACATGGAGATACAAAAATTGAAATCCTAGGTTTCTGATTTGCAACAGCAATTAGAGAGGGAAAAACAACAACAATTAGGAGATTATCAAATCAACAACAACAATCGAGGGAAAATTATCTTGAGGATAATGTACAATAACTCACTGATGAATTGGCCAAATGTAGATATCAACTGAAATCTACAAAGGAAGATATTGAAAGGAAGTAAACTGAGCACAAGCATAAATATAAGAAGAATGTGGATTTACTGAATAGACTAAGAGAAGAAAAAGTCGATATGAGAGAAAATTATGAAATGAAAATTTGACAGCTTCAGCAAGGATCAATGGATGTGTTTGTTGTAGCACCCGAACAATCACAAGTCTCCACTAAAGGAAAGAGACATTCTTCTTCTCAGGAGGAGGACTTGTAGAATCCTCCCAAGCATCCTCGAGTTTGAGAATAGAAATTTTTAGGTGTTGTATCTAAGTAGACACATTTCAATACGTAATATATATATATATCAATATTTTTTGTTAGCATGCATTATATCTCATAACATTTTACGTTAACATACATTTTTGAATAAATTGCTAGTCTTTTTTGAGGACTTACTTTTATGTCTCATTCATGGAGTTTTTATCTAGTTGAGGTCTCACTAATATTTAGTTACTCTTTTATTTTTGGAAAATGTAATGGACAAGCTAATAGCTTATTGAATCTAGAAATTGTGCTATGAAATGTACTAAATTTATATATGTTATACAAAATATGTCTTCTTTCCATAGTAGAACAAAATTACAATATGCTTAGTGCATCATATGGAAAAATTTACCATAGGGTGCCTCAAAAGGAAATTATGGGGTTGTTGGATCTAGAGGTGTATTTTTTAACCAAAATGGTAAAAAATTATTGCCTTATGCTTGGGGGATTGGCAACACCTCAATTAATTAGGCAAATATGTGGGATGCCTAGAAAGGTCTCTCCATTATTCTCTAGCATGGTTTTTTCTATTAATAAGAAAATTGCATAAATTTTACATGAGATACAAATTTAGCAGCATCAAAAAAAAATAGTTGCATAATAATATTGTATGTATCAACATCACCAAGAATATAATCCACATATACTTATCTCACGAAACAAAATATCCTTCTAATACTGAAAAAATAGTATAAAAATGAGGCTTCAAGTCTCAAGAAATTATCAACTCTAGCTTCAGAATTCCAAAGTATCAAGAAAAAGACATAATGTCTTTACTTAGTTAGTAAATAAACAATATAAAAATTGAATCAACCATATTGGCCACGAAATGAAGCCTGGGCATGCATTTTAGTGAAGCAAGGCAATTTTGGCCTGCTTGATAGAAATGCACGCCTAGCCTTCATTACAAGGCGAAATTCAATTATTCAACTTGGAGAGTATTTTTTTACTCATAAATAACATTAATACAATTAATTTTTTTTAAATTTTCCCATAGAAAATATTTTTTCTTAGGCTTAGTGAGATATTTTAATTTTTTTTTTAATATAAATTAATGAACAAACTTTGCATACATGTAGCCTAATGGTTTGGATTTATATTGTTTTACATATACAATATATGTAATTATATTTTTTTTAAATTGCATATTTAATGTATTTTTATTCAATAGGATTTTCATCCTAGTTCAATATGAGTCTAGCCAATAAGCTGACAACACCTCTAAACCATTATCAACCAATAAATGACAACTTACTGTGCTAACTCTTATCCAAGTAATCCTAATTTTTTCTGTCAACAATTCATACCAAAGATTGAACACTAAGGATATTGCAATAGGTAATTTGTATCAACACAAATAATACTGAAGCATTTCAAAATTTGGGCCACAAAAATCATCATTTTTTAAACATGGATTACGAATAATTCTAAAATTTAGAAGTCTTTATCATTAACATTGTTGTCTGCAACAATGTCATCCATTGTATCATTGTCAATATTCATATGTTCTTTCAAGTATTTAATATTATGATCATCCTCATCCTGACCAGCATCATTGAAATTTCAATGTAAACCATCTTTCTTATTATTAGATCTATTTGGATTATCATTGTATATGTTGGGGAAAAATGATTGCCTGTCATTTAATTTGTCAACCCGGGGGTTTCGTAAGTTTGTGAAGCATGCATGCACTGTATGTGCTAGAAATTATCTTTCAGTTTAGATCAATCTAACTACAGAATAACGAAAACCAATTCATCTAATCTATGAAATCAAATAATGAAAATGAAATTCAACTAACCTATGAAATCAAGTAATGAAAAGAAACAAAACAAATTCAAAAGAAAATATAGTGTGCAATCACACTTGCAGGGATTGAGATTTTAATCTAAGAAAACATTTCAAAGCATGTAAATAAAAAAAACTAAGTATGTTCAATCACTCCAACATCCAATATGGAAGTACGATAGAATCACCCTCTTGAGATGATAAGAAACCAACTATAATTTAGTCTTTAAATCTAGGAAATCAATTAAAGCATGTAAAGGGAAAACTCAATAATTGCATAAGTTAGGTATTCAAGCATTTAGAAATATGATAAAATCACCTTCTTGAAATGATCTTTAATAACACCCAATATTACAATTGAATGAGGATCTAAATTTAGAAAACAATGTAAAAGCATGTAAAAGTAAATCTCAATCACTGTATAGGTTGAACATTCAATCACCCAATTTGGAACACCTTCTTAGCCTGATCTTTTTTTAGGAACATTCAATTATAAAATGAATTGATAGTTTGATCTAAGAAAGTAGATAACAAAACATGAAAGGAAACTAAATAAATGTGAGCTCTATTGCCTCAAACTTAATCCAATTAGAAAATAAATAAATTTATCCTATTGAAATGTTTTAAAAAAAACAAAGATTACACAATCATTCTAAAACTAATACTAAGAAAGTAAATAAACTTTAATCTATAAAAGCAAGTAAATCTCACACATTTTAGGTAGCTGATCTAAAAGTATGAGAGATGGTAAATCGAGATGCTCCATATGTAAGAAAAACCAAATCAAAACGAAGTAACATTCATGAGTAAGGTTCCACAATCTAATTCTGTATTCAAAGCTTGAGTATAATTCCAATTTTACACATGATTTGATAGGAGAGAGCTTCCCCTATTTATACAAAAGTATGAGAAGCTATCTCATTAATGAGAGTCCATGAATCGCTCCCTATATCTCTAGAGTTACAATCCAAATAGGAAGTGATAAGGCACGTCTTCTTATAGTTACAATACAAATAAGAAATGAGACACATATCCTTATGATCCCATGATCTTCTCCATCCAAATTCGAATTTGGCCTTAGGAGGCCACATAAGAGTATTTTGGAAGCTTCTTTTTGACCTACACATGGCAACAAACTCATTCCACTTATTAGGTATAAGTATGTGCATATTATTTACTAATTTTTAACCACAAATTCCCATAAAAATACTGAGAATTAGTAAAGTTTGGAAAAACATAAACGTAACCCAATAGTGGTAATGGTAAGGTAAATGTAATGAAATGGAGGTGGAGTGAAAGTGATAATATGGAAATGTAAGTGAAAATGTAATGAAAGTAAATGACAATTTCAAGGCCCAACATACCCCCCAACTGAATCTAATGCATCTACTCATGCAATCTATTACATTAATTCTTTTTTATCCTTTGAGCTTTGGCTTAACTTTGCATGATATCATTTGATAACTTCATACTTCTGCAAACTCTTTTAGTTGAATTGCAACATGGTTGGTTCTTGTGTTTCAACCATATTTTTTTGGTGCTTTCAATTTTGATCTTTGAACTTTGCATAATGATAATTTGATTATTGTTGCAAAGTATATCTTTATTGGATTGCATCATGGTTGTTTCTTGTGTGACAACCATGATTGTGTTTTTCTCCATTTTAGTATACCTGGGGGGGATAATATAGGGTACAGAGGGAGGTATCCAAGGGAATATGATGTAATAATATAAGAATGATAAATAAATG
The DNA here is from genome assembly GCA_034641835.2 of Pinus albicaulis. Lineage (NCBI taxonomy): Eukaryota > Viridiplantae > Streptophyta > Pinopsida > Pinales > Pinaceae > Pinus > Pinus albicaulis. The sequence goes on along the minus strand of CM076570.1, from coordinate 312,213,738 downwards.
AGCCATAGTTAATAAATAAAGTGGTTAATCCACATTATGTAAGGGACCACATGTAGCTAGGGAATAAAGTGATAAGCCCATTGTATTGGATGTATGGTATTGAGAGACCCATGGTAACTACCCATGGTATTGCATGTATGAAACCTATATAGAGGCTTGAGACTCTCCATTGAGAAATGTCAAGGATTATTGTATTGTCAAACATATGGCTTATGGAGTGATCTCCTTCCTTAAGGAGTGAATGTATAGTGTTGTCCTACCTCAAGGGTTTTGATATTAATGAAGATCTGAAGTTTTATCTTCAATGGTGTTATTTCTTGGGCATATTTCCATTTATATAAATTTTCTTGTTAGATCTATTACAAATGGTATCAGAGCCCTTTCTTGGGTGGAGTTTGGAGATTTGTTTTTTCATTTTTTTGCAGGAAATTTTTGGGCGGCGAATTTGTAGAGCAGATCTGAAAATTTTGGCGCAAATTTTTCAGAACTAAATATCAGATTTGGATTCCTTGCGCAAAAAGACCCAATTTCAAAAAACAAATCGGGTCTGGATGAGGGAGTTATCACTAATTTAAAATCAGACATTTTTCTAGAAATTTTGAGACGGCGGGACAGTTGCAGCAGAAATCTGTGTTTCCAGAGTGCCTAGATCGGGATTTTAGTCATATGGTTAGATGCAGAATGGCTATTCCATTTTCGAAAACAGGTTATATTAAGGATTCTGAGTTATATTAACCGAGTAATGTCCATTTTAAATTATTTCCAAAGTAAGTGATTTTTTTCAAAACCCTTACTTTATTTTATGGATTCTCGCAAGATGAAGTTTACAGGAAAAGAGGATGGCCCTACTATTGAATATTTTTTACAATATCTCAAGGCTCAATACCGAAATTTTTGGATATTCTCCATAAGGCTTCATATGAAAGATGGGGCAAATAAATGGTGGGCCTCACTTGACAACACAGTGAGGAAACTTCCCGAGAAAAAACTTGAAAAAGTCATTTTGGACAAGTGGTCTAAAGCCGAAAAGAAGGACACTAAGAGACATAAAGACTTATTTTCTACTAATATTTCCATATTACAGGTTAATGGAAGTATTCAGAAAGAGAACATCATTGTGTCTATCATTCTTAGTTGCAAGCATAATTTTATCAATGTTAATTTGGCTAAAAAATTGCAAGTTCCAACAAAACATATTGAAAACACACAGGTTGACAATGAAGATATTCAAAATTATAACGATTTGAAGATTTCTATGGATAAGTATGTATTGCATTATAATTTTTATGCTTCAGATATGGATGTTGGGGATGTTGTTTTGGGACAACCTTGGATGGAATCCATTGGTACTGTCAATTTTAATGTGCAAAACAAATTCATGAAGCTCTGGTATAAAAAGAAGAAAATTACATTGCACGATATTCACATTAGGAACCATGCAGAGACTAGGGAGGAAGAAGCACAAAACTCTAACGAAACAGACACATTAAATGATGAGCCTTTGATGGTAGACATCAAAGCAAGTACCGACAAAAGAACCTGACACCACTCCATCACCAATAATGGAGGAATTAATGAAATATGTTCCATCAGTTAAAGCGTCAACATCTCACCACCTGCATCACCCAGGAAGACAACAACCAGCAAGGTGGCAATGAATTAGAAACAAGGAAAACAACCCCCGGATGACACATAGAGAGGTGTGAAGATCCACCCACAACACATCAACACAAAAGAACCACTAGAACCCACTTCCAACTCAAGCAAGTGAGACATCAACTAGATCGAGTGTTCACCTTTCTCTGGGATGGTTGGATGCAGGTGAATGGTACCAGTGGAATACTCTTTTGAGTAGATGTTATTATTTGTGTTCTTCTTATGTTTCAGGGACGAAACATGTTTAAGGCGGGTGTAATGTAGTATACCTTGGGGGGATAATATAGGGTACAAAGGGAGGTATCCAAGGGAATATGATATAATAATATAAGAATGATAAACAATTGGGCCATAGTTAATAAATAAAGTGGTTAATTCACATTATGTAAGGGACCACATGTAGTTAGGGAATAAAGTGATAAGCCCATTGTATTAGATGTATGGTATTGAGAGACCCATGGTAACTACCCATGGTATTGCATGTATGAAACCTATATAGAGGCTAGAGACTCTCCATTGAGAGATGTCAAGGATTATTTTATTGTCAATCATATGGCTTGTGGAGTGATCTCCTTCCTTAAGGAGTGAATGTATGGTGTTGCCCTACCTCAAGGGTTTTGATATTAATGAAGATCTAAAGTTTTATCTTCAATGGTGTTATTTCTTTGGCATATTTCCATTTATATACATTTTCTTGTTAGATCTATTACATCCATCCAATTATCTTTTAAGTACTTTTGAAAAGCCATTGTATGCTCATAATAATAATGTAATAGTTAATATATTTTGAAATTATGTGGGCTTTTGAATGTGGTATGAATGTGGAAAAATGTGAATATGAATGTTCCCCTCCCCCCCCCCCCAATTGATGGTATTGGCAATTTTACGAAATGAGGAAAAGAAGTGTTTTTTCTAAAATTTATCATTCTAGCTTTTTAAGGAATTCTATGGTAAAAATTTTGGAAATGGTATACCCTAACTTACCCTTTGAAAATGGATGAACTGCATGTGTGGTGGCTGCAAAATTCTGATCATAATATTCTTCATGTTGTTGTACAAGTTATGGATAAAAGAGTCAAGACAAATTTTTATTGCTTATACTAAAATTGCTGAATTTGTTGCAAAATGATGTTGATTCTGTAGTTGTCCTCTAATTCTACAGCTGCCATCTGATTCTGCAGTTGCTATATGATTTTTTTGCTGCCCTTTGATTCTGCAGTTGTCATCTGATTCCGCAGTTGTCATCTAATTCTATTATTGTCATATGATTCTGTAGTTACCATCTGATTCTGCAGCTGCAAAATGGTGTTGATATGTTGTAGCTGCATATCTTCCTCATTTGCTTCAAAATGCTGAAAATGATAGTCTTCATGTCTCCTAAACTCGTTATCATAATTCCTACTATGTGAGTAGATGTTCTGATGTCGAACATAGCAGGAAATTATTGACTTAGTAGCCATTAATGGATGCCACTAGTCAATACGAGAACTATCATCATTGATAACAAATGACCAAACACATATTGATAGGTACAAATAATTTTGTTGTTTTCGAGTACCTATAAGATCCGTTGAACAATGGACATTAATGTATTCACATTTTTCGTCAACGAGAAGACTTTTCATTAAGGCATGCAAGCCTCATGGTGTTTTTGTAAGGATTTTAGACTCAAAGGACTATGGACTCAATAATTTGCATCAAAGCAAGGTTTATTTGTGAAATAAAAAGGATAGGAGAAGGAAAATGGAAATGGAAAATGACAATGGGCAATAAGCATGTAAGTAAGCTTCTTGATTTTATTTGTGGGTTAGGAGTAGACAAAGAGTCATGGAAAGTGTATGTGAATAAAAATGAACAACTCACTCTTGCTGGGAAAATAATTGTGGCTTGCTTTGAATTTCTTGGTTGGATTTATAATTCAAAAGGGAGGAAAGGTAATGGTCTTGATAGATATGGACATGGACTTGTTCTTATGTTTCTCATGAAATTTGTCCTTTGAAGACCAATTGTGCTGGAAAATTGGTTTCCTTCAATGATCATTCAATCATCCCAAACCTGCAAAAAAAAAATTGACATAAAGAACATAAATGTTTTCAAAAATAAATGGCCAATTCCTCTCTGATTCTTATGCAAAAATTTGAATGTCAAATGAAACAGATTAAGGAAAATCAAAAGTGTTATATTCAGTCCAATCCATGATATTTATAGCAATCCATTTTTAAGAAATAACCATGAAAAATAAATCAACTCCCTGTTGTTGGAAGACTTCATGCAATGTGCTCAGTAATATGATTGGCATCTCAACGATTTGTTGTGTTTTGCAAGTTAAAGCTTCATAGAAAAATACACAGCAACAAAATTTTTAATGCCAAATATTGAGAAATCATCTAGATAATCTTCCAATTGTTCTGCAAGTCACTGTCAAATTGAATTGTATCTGTGCTGCAAAATCATATTGTCAAAAATATTTGAAGCAGTAAAAAAAAAAAAAACTTGCACAAAAAATTATCTCAATCAAATTTTGCAAGTATTTTTCGCCTTATAAATTGCTTCAATAAATCAATTATATATGAAAATTTTTTATTTCTCATTTTTTATTTTATATATATATATATATATATGAAAATTTTTTATTTCTCATTTTTTATTATATATATATATATATATATATATATATATATATATATATATATATATATATTATTGGACTAAAATCAAATTGGACTCTTAGACCACATGCCATGTGGAGCAGAGTTTTTTATTCACTTGGATTCTTCTAAAATAAAATTTATTAAATCAAATTGGACTCTTAGATCACATGCCATGTAGGGCAGAGTTTGTTTTTCACTTGGATTCTTCTGCTTTCAACTTTCCATGTTTAAACATTTCAAAACAAATCGATTTTCCTCACGCAATCTGCAAAACGGAGCTCTGAAGAACCTTGATTTTCTCCCAAATGGCTCGGAAATCCAGAAAATTGCTCCTGAATTACCTAATTCACCTTGTTCCCAAAAAAACCCATGTTTTATTTTTTCCTAATTCTCCTCAATTTGCTCAGAAAATTCATTTTAAAATCGGGTTTTTTTAACAGTTATGCATTTTTTGCAATTTCGTTTTCTAGCAATTACTTCTGCAACAAAATAAAATTGTTGTGGTTTGATTCTTTTATTTGCAGGTTTTGATGTGTAATGGCTTGTCTCTTGCAGAGAAGTTCAAATCGATCACCCTCATTCCAATTACCTGCAATGGAATCTGCAATCTTCTCTTCATCATCAGTTTCTTCATCTGATACATTTTCATTGTCTGTCTCTGCAATTGAATCTACAATCTTCTCTTCATCAGTAGTATCTTCATCTGATACACCTTCATTGTCTTTCTCTGCAAATTTTAAAATCGATTTCTAATAATTGTTGCTTGAGGAAGATCGAATATGGAAAAGAAAAAGTTCCTTTTTTTTATTGCAATGCATGGGTCTTTGTGTGGATTGAATACCTGCACATATGCGTAAGCCAAGCCAAAGTTTGGTCTCACGCATATGTGTGGGCCTCCTTTCCATGGGCCAATTTTTTTATTTATTTTTTAAAGAAAAATTGTGCACATGCAATTCAATAAATTAGAAAAATATTGAGAGGACGCAAAACATTAAAATTTCCAGGACCGATAAAAAAAATGATCATGACTCAAACGAAGATTTTCAATAGAATTGTAGTTCAATTTCCAGCAAAATTTTTAACAAATTTTTGAATTTTAATTTTTAAATTGACTGATCTGATTTTCTAATCTTCCAGGTCACAACGAAGTGTTGGAAGAGAGCATACTAGTCAACGTCGTCAAATAAATTCATAATTTCACACACAAATTTTATTTCTGATGGTAATAAAAAAACAAAGTGATTCTTACTGCCTCACTAAAATTTATTTAAAATGAATTAATCAACATTGATTATTATTTTTTTGAAAACAAAATAAAAAAATTCTAATATTCTAACTTTTTATTTTATTTCTCCTATATGTCTAAAAAAACTATATTTTTATTTTATTTTTAAGTATATTCATGCTTCCAATGAAGCCATTTACGGATTAGAATTTTTGAAATGCTCATATCCCAACTTGAAAAATGTACCTCATTGTTTGTAAGGATATGCGAAATCACTTGATCTTTCGATTTGCCGCAAGGATCTCTTGAAGAATTGATGAATGTTGTGGCGTAATCACTTTTTGATACCATTCCTCAATGTAGTCTTTGGGTTGCATTCTAGATCCTCTGTCCATGAATGGTTGGTAAAAAAAAACAAAAACTAATAAAATACACTCTAGACTGAAAGCTAGTTCCTATGCACACTTCCCCGGCAACGGCGCCAAAAAGTTGGGGCAAAATGATTGCATGTCATTTAATTTTTCAACCCACGGTTTTCGTACGCTTGTGAAGAATGCATGCACTGTATGTGCTAGAAATTATCTTTCAGTTTAGATCAATCTAACTACATATTAACGAAAGCTAATTCATTTAATCTATGAAATTCAACTAACCTATGAAATCAAGTAATGAAAAGAAAGAAAGAAAAAATTAAAAGAAAATATAGTGCGCAATCACACTTGCAGGAATTGAAATTTTAATCTAAGAAAACATTTCAAAGCAGGTAAAGAAAAACGACTAAGGTATGTTCAATCACTCCATGATAGAATCACCCTCTTGAGATGATAAGCAACCAATTATACTTTAGTCTTTAAATCTAGGAAAGCAATTAAAGCATGCAAAGGGAAAACTCAATAATTGCATAAGTTAGGTATTCAAGCATTTAGAAATATGATAAAATCACCTTCTTGAAATGATCTAAATCTAGAAAACAATGTAAAAGCATGTAAAAGTAAAGCTCAATGATTGTATAGGTTGAACATTCAATCACCGAATTTGGAACACCTTCTTAGCCTGATCTTTTTTTAGGAACATTAAATTATACAATGAATTGATAATTTGATCTAAGAAAGTAAATAACAGAACATGAAAGGAAACTAAATAACTGTGAGCTCTATTGCCTCAAACTTAATCCAATTGGAAAATAGATAAATTTATCCTATTGAAATGTTTTTAGAAAAGAAAAGATTACACAATCATTCTAAAACTAATACTAAGAAAGAAAATAAACTTTAATCTATAAAAGCAAGTAAATCTCACACATTTTAGGTAGCTGATCTAAAAGTATGAGAGATGGTAAATCGAGATGCTCCATATGTAAGCAAAACCAAATCAAAATGAAGGAACATTCATGAGTAAGGTGCCACAATCTAATTCTATATTCAAAGCTTGAGCATAACTCCAATTTTACACATGATTTGATAGGAGAAAACTTCGCCTATTTATACAAAAAGATGAGAAGCTATCTTATTAATGAGACTCCATGAATCTCTCCCTATATCTCTAGAGTTACAATCCAAATAGGAAGTGATAAGGCCAATGTCTTCTTAGAGTTACAATACAAATAAGAAATGAGACACATATCCTTATGATCCCATGATATTCTCCATCCAAATTCGAATTTGGCCTTAGGAGGCCACATAAGAGTCTTTTGGAAACTTATTTTTGACCTACACATGTCAACAAACTCATTCCACTTATTAGGTATAAGTATGTGCACATTATTTTCTAATTTTTAACCACAAATTCACTTAAAAATACTAAGAATTAATAAAGTTTTGAAAAACATAAATGTAACCCAATAGTAATAATGGTAAGGTAAATGTAATGAAATGGAGGTGGAGTGAAGGTGATAATATGGAAATGTAAGTGAAAATGTAATGAAAGTAAATGACAATTTCAAGGCTCAACAGTATATACCATCCATATTGTTGTCTTCTATAACATCATTTAACTCTAGATTGTTGACTTCTTGTGCCTGAACATAAGTATCTTCAAAATCATCATGGATGTCAATTTCTTCAATGTTCTCTAATTCCTCTCTCTCATTTTTTTGGTCATCATTGTTCTGCCCAATTTCCATTAATGCGTTTTCAGATACATGCCTTAATCTTGGATCATAATGTGTGACAAATATCCATTTTGGCTCCAAAATATCTTCATAAAAATATACCTATGTGTGAACGACATACATATATTATACTTATGTTATAACAATTGTATTGTTTAATAAACACATACACACACACACACATATATATAATAAACTCTAAACTAATAGATTAATGATCACTAGTATCACTTATTGTTTGAGTTAAAGAAATACATGCTCACAATGAATTGGTGGAACATAAGGCTCCTTATTCTCTAGTAGGAACCTTGAGAAATATATATATAATAATCCACTATGGGTATCATGTCTTTGTGTCCTATCAAATGCGTCATACCATCTACACTTAAAAATACAACATTTAAATGAGTGGTAATCCAACTCAATAATTTGTTGTATTTTCCCAACATATTGTAGATTCCCTTCAATAATATTCTTATATTTTGAACTTAATTGATTGGATTGCTTGAAATCAACCATGATGCCACAATCAAAGGATTGTCTCTCTACATATACACTTCATACACAATGATGTCGGCCATATGCCCACATTGCATGATATTTCCTCGCCTATGAAAGACCATTTATTTCAGTGAAAACAAATATAATGACGAATATTAAAATAGTTGATAGTGTCAAAATTTTAAAGAAATAACATTTTATAAAATTCCAACTGTCCATTTCTTTCACATCCTCTACACATGTTGATTTCATCTTCTATGGTGTTTGAATCTATACCTTCATCTTCTATTTTATTTAGAATTTGTTCAATAACCCATTGTAGTGTGCAATATTTTCCCTATTCCCCAAGAATATCGGTGGGAAGTGGATTACTCCTTGGGTTTGATCTCTTAAATTATTTCCTTGATTCTAACACTTATCTCCCTTTTTATCATATAAATCAATCCATGTGTTCATAAATTTCATGTGGTACAAAATGAAATTGTCAAATATAACACTTTCGTATACACCTATTACATGTCAACATGTTTATTTCAAACTCCAAATGTCATGTTGTATATTTGACAAATAAATTATAGAGTAAGTTAATGATTGCAAGGAAAACAACCACAATGATCATGAATTTACTTACTAGTTTCTAATTCAACACCATTATATTGTGGTTTTTCTCCATCAATAATATCTTATGCTCATTTTTCATACCAAAAGTGTGGCCAATCTTCAAAATATTTATTAAGGAATTTGCATAGGAAGAAAAATGCTTCATTCAATACATACCATTCATCCATGCAACCCTCTGGATGTTCCTTTTGTCGAACATATATTTTTAAATTTTTCATATACATCTCAAAGAAAAACTTCCACCTCGTTGATACGACACCCGCCAATTCAATGTCATCGACTAGGTGTGTAAGTAAATGGACTTATAAGTCCATGAAACTTGTAGGGAGATCCTTCTCAAATACACATAAAATTTATCCCATTTTGGAAATTCACATTCGTGGATCTCCTTGGAGGTCACCCACCTAATATAAGAATAACAAATTAGTATGAACCTTTAGTCAAAATTAAAAAAAAAATATAATATCTCTATGTGTCTCACACATGAACATTTCATTTCACATACCTTGAAAATGTTGACAATCGACTTATGGAATTCCTTAAGCCAACAGTAAGACATGAATCCCCCCTAATTTCCAATGGCATGATATGTTATCAAACAAATTTCTCAAAATTCATTAGTAATTTTTCTCACACAATAGAATATCAAAATATTTTTTGTGCTTAATCAATGTTATGGGTAAAATTTAAATGATGATAATACCTTCATGAAATTATGAATATCATGTGTTTTAAATCTTGTCAGATTTCCATCAACTATAAAATCTTTTTCCAATGATGACCCATATCCAATAGGTATCCTCTTTAAACGGATGACTTTTTTTAGTTGGTCTAGCTCTCTTTTTTTTCAAAATCCATGGAGATTTTGCATGTGTTTCATTTTCCATGTTTGGCCACAAATTTCCTCTATCAAATTTGGTATGCGAAAGAGCAACATCTCTCCTTGAAGAGAAGGTGTCCTTCTCTTTGCCTGATATATGTCAAAATATGGAATGTGGGACATTTTTGAAGATGTGCATAGGATCTAATAGGTGATTTATTAATAGATCCTTCCATTAAGGGAACTCATAAAATATGGATTTATTTTTCATTCCTTCTGGCATATTAACTACAACTTGTGATTGTTCTTAAATTGAATCACCCCAATCAAAAAAATCATCCCAAGTTTTCAATTCATCGTCTTCATACTTCTTAATCCAATCACCTGCACCCATAATTAGGGGAGGGCCTCTATTTTGGACTTTTCCATCAAATTGATTCTTCTAGAAATTTAAAAATTTATGATCTTCTGGTAGAAAAACTTTGTTGTTTGCATAAATAAATTTATGTAGAACTTTAGAATAATGCCATTGAAATTTTTCTGCACATCTTGGACGTCCAAATATCCCCTTTGTTTGAATCCCTACAATTTAATAATTAATTTTATTAACATCAAAATAATATTATAAACATAAGTATGAAAGTTGGGATGAAAATAAATTGCGAGTGTAAATATGTAAATATTTTATCTTACCATAACAAACACCAAGTCTTGGGAAATCATGAATAGCACAACGTAGCACACCATACAACATGAAGGACCTATTTGATGGAAGATGTGATATTTCATACATTCTTATTCCTTTCCATAAAATTTTCATCTCACCAATAAAAGGTGCAAGGTAAACGTCCATATTTTTTACTTGATGTTTTCCTGGAACGATGAGAGTAAGCAAGAGGTCCTCCTTTCCAACACTCATCCATGGGGAAAGATTGCATAATATCAATCCAACTATCCAAACACTACAATTTGATCTCAAGAAAGATAATGGGCACACTCCATAAATTGCAAGACCAAACCTAATACTACATGGTTCATCTTTGAATTTTCTTGGCCATTTTTCCACTATGTGTTTCATTGCAATAGAGTTGGCCAGAATTCGCATGAATCCATATTTACTCTTGTTCTTTGCATTCCAATCCATCAATTGTGCAAGTGATTTTCAATGAAACTTTTGTTGAAGTCTAAGTATAATTGGCATGTGATGTAAAACCTTCTTTGGAAGTGTAGTACCTTGTACATTTGTACGATGTCTCATCTTTGCATACAGGGCATTCTACCTTGTATTGATATTCATCTTTGTATAAAAATCATTCATTTTTACATGAATGAATTTTCTTATATTCAATCCCAAACTCAACCAATAACTGATGTGCTTCTCTACAAGTTGATGGCAACTCATTCTCTTCATAGAATATTTTAATTTTTAGTGCCTTATAAGATTTCCCAAGGTTAAATCAATTGAATTTTTTACTTATGATGAACATGTTTGATATGTCAATATATACTAGGATTGTTTATATATAATATATGGTTTTAAAATATCATTAAAGAAATATAAATGAAGTTGATGAATGTTTACGAATTACATACACCAATTGACAATGTGAAGTAAGAAATAGCTTTAAACTCATTTCAGTAGGGCAGTGAATCCTTTGTCTGAAAAACCAAATAGTGACTTTATTTCAAATAATATTAATGTGCATGCAAGTTTTTAGGTTCTACTTGCACCTGATATGAACACGGGTGTCTTAGCTACTTGCTTGAATGAGTCTTTCAGGTTCTTATCGTTAAGATTATGTTGGTGGTATTTACCCCTGCTATCATCATTACTTTCAACCATATGATCATTATCATCATCATTGTTTCCATCCCCAAAGAAACTTGTAAGAATGTCATTAAATCATTCTTCATGCATTGTATTTTCACTGTCATCACCATCATTAAGGCTAGGTGGAAAGGCATAAATATATGTTAATCTCATCATCTCTTCAAATTTCTCAGTTGGTAGTGTTCTCTTCAATCTTTATCTTCTTGCCCTGGTATGTTTTAGACGATGCTTTGGATCATCCCATACAAATATTAATAACCCAGTTTGAAGTTGTGTATTAGTAGATATATCATCAATATCTTCTAGCTATCAAAAAACATGAGCATTATTTAATGTTAGGAAACAATTGGATAAATCATGAATATATATATATATAGAATAATGGAACATTATTTTATAGTCAACATTTTTATACAACAATTCAAAATAAAACACAATTTTGAAAACATAGTTTATAAAACGCCAATCCACACTCATTGATTGTTCTTTGGTTTTCTGCCCTTAATAACATCCTTAGGGAGACATTGTTTATCCCTTTTATTTCACACGGGAGTGTGTTTTAAGAAGGGTGATTAATCAATAACTCATCCCCAATGGTAAGGTACATAATAGACTCAACCATTATTAATCTATCAACCTCTCTTTTCATATCTCCATCTTTATCATTTATAACCTCAACAAATTGACAATTTGGTCTTACAGTAGGTTCCCTTCCCTTACTACTATTTATAAATCTTGCAATATTTTTGTGTCTATGCATGTCCATCTATATGCATAAGATCACATCTAGTCATTTAATTTCCACTTTCCAATTGGATATAATGTGTATACATATTCGAATTTAAACCATATGTTGACATGTTATACATATATTATGCTAAACTTCTCCATTCACCATTGTGATATGACGTACCATAATATGGCATTAATCTCCTAGTGGTTTGTTGTGAATTGTTTCTATGTTTAGATCCCACATGGACATTTTGGACAATAAATAGGCCAATATTCACTCCATGAATATTGGAGGGTTGTATCATGTAGTTGTATCCCCAAAATTGAAACGCCTCATACACTCTAGCTAGTTATTGATTATTATGCCAAGCACAATATAGTCGACAATCAAATGTCTTCTTTGTAAATTGATCTCAAACTCAAGGTAAATTCATCATCTCCATCACATTCATTCTCATATGGTATTTAGTCCACCTTCCCCTTGTATTTAAGAAAATTATACATCTTTAAATTGGTTCTTGTTATGTTACTTGTTTTCATCAATTCCCCATCTTCTAAGCTGGTATATGTGCACATATTTTTATTAGATGTACCATCAGACAAATGATCATCGACCTCTAGGCTAGAAGTCAGTGCTCTAGGAAATTTCAAACCAAGAAATTTATATTGCAAGTAATCATTAAGAGAAAAAATAATTATTTAAATAATATAAATTAACGTTAAAAGAATAATAGATATTATTTAAATCAAATTGGAAAATTCCTTCCCACAATTCCTATTGGAATCAAATTGATTGTAGGAGGCATACTACCCACTGGAATCTCATCATCTATGTAATGTCTTTATACAATTGCTAATTTGAATTGTTTTTTTTCATGACATACCAAACATGCACAAACAACAAATTTCTCAAAGTATTCATCCCATGTACTATAATCTTGACGAACCTCTTGTTCAATGCAATCATTTGTTGTGTCTTCAAGATCCATTGTCATATCCTCTTCCAACCGCTATCTTGTACGTGATTTAATTGTTTTAGGTCTGTGTCCACGTACATATATTTTTATTTTTCTAGTTGAAGGCTCGGGCTTTGCATTTTCTCTAATATCCATCTAAAATAATCAACAACATGCTTAATTTCTATCAAAATTGGATAATACACTCTAAATTTTAATAATGTCATGAAAAAATATGGGCATATCACAAAATTACATTATATGAATTTTTCCTAAGTTAAGTATGTAAAAAAATTAATACAATTATGTATTGCCTGGATTCTCCTGATCTAACAATTATATGCCACTCTTAAATATAGAATCACTTCTACAAAAATTATTCCGAAAATTTAAAACACAATCGCTAATTGCAATATCAAGAAGAAAGATAAATCACACATAACACAGATGCTTTTACCAGGAAAGCATAAAGCTAAAAACCCCACTATCATATATTATGTATATATCATAGATCATGAAACAATATTATACAAAATTCTAATCCAAGAGCTCTTAGTACAACATACAATCGTCTCACATTTTCTTGCAAAAATTGACAAATGCCTTAGCCAAATTTCTGCCTCACAACAGCCTGCCTCCACTGCGCAATCCAAGTTTATTACAAAGACCAATTCAATGCAATCATACCCTCCTTGACTGTGCAATCCTCATGATCATATCCAATGTGTGTTTGGCTTGCAAGAGTGCAATCCAATATAGTACAACTGATAGTCAACTGTCCCTTTCACCTACCTCTAAACTGGGTCTCCACTGGATCTGACATGCATGTAGTTAACAGTAGTAAATCTTCAGTTGCATGTGATATCACTCCATGTGAATTAATTTAATATTTAATTCATTGATCTCTCACTAGTGTATCTTCAGTTACAACTAGCACAACTGAGTTTAACTCACTTAACTTAGTTAAACTACTTTACAACTCACATAACTACACATCCAACTCTGTTACAACTAAATCCACTTGCATGTCCCACCAACCAACCTTAGAACTTGAAATTCCTTTAGCTAACTGGTTTTCCACTTCAGCTAACTGATTCCAAGTGCTCCATGAGAATAGATTAATATGTATTGTCCAACTATTATTAAGGGATAATAATAGTCGACATGCATCTACAAATAGACATGTGATCTATAAATAGACTTCGCACATACATCTAAAAATAGAACATCATCTATAAATAGAATTTTCTCACCATCTATAAATAGACTTATGCTATAAATAGAATTTTCTCATCTGTTCTAAAAATAGACTTACACCTAAAAACAACCCGAGCCTCCATCTTAGTGTAGGTGCTTAATTTTCACTAGGATCATCATCTTGTTGAATCTCAACACTCCCTCTCAACAAGAAAGGGATTATCCTTCACCCAAATCTTGTCTCTATGGTATTCTAATTTTCTCTTGGTGAGCGCCTTCATCAGAATGTTTGCATCCTAGTCCTCCATAGGAATGTACTGAAGCAACATGATTTTCTGCAGCACACAATCTCTGATATTATGATATCAGATATCTATATGCTTAGATATATCATAAAACACAGGATTAATCGAGAGTTTAATGCAACTCTAATTATCAAAATGAATCATTGTAGGATCTAATTGAGAACCAAACAAACCAACCAGGATATTTCTCATCCAGATAGCCTCACATGCAGCTTGACTTGATACCATGTATTCTGCTTCCACTGAACTGAGTGCCACAAATCTCTGTTTCCTATTGTACCAAGAAACAGATGTAGATCTGATACTGAAGATCCCTCCTGATGTGCTCTTTATGTCCGTTGGGTAGCCCACCCAATCTCCATCCGTGAAGACATGCAACTTCACCGCATTCTTCTATCTGTACCACAAGCCATACTCAGATGTGGCCCTCAGCTATCTCAGGGCATACTTGCCCGCCTTCCAAAAGAGCTTGGTAGGCTTAACCATCGCTTGACTAAGCTGGTTCACTGCATAGCATATGTCTGGTCTTGTATTCACTAAATACATTAATGAACCCACTAACTGTCAATAGATAGTATCATACACTACCTCTCCGGATGTAGCGTCGTCTTTCCTCCAGCTTCCTGGAAGAGGAGTATCCATGGGTTTTCCGCCCTCCATATGAAACTTACCCAGTATCTCCCTTGCATACTTGCCTTGAGACACAAAAATTTCACCATATCATTGCCATATTTTCAATCCAAGGAAATAATGAAGGAGGCCCATATCCTTCACCTCGAACTCCTTTTCAAGGTCCTCCTTGCATGAGTGTATCAACTGCTCATCACGAGCCAGTATTAAATCATCAACATAAATAACAATGAATAAAATATTTCCCTCCACCACAATTTGGTACAGGTTTTCATCTGCCTCACTCTTGGGGAAACCAAGTCCGGTGAAATAGTTGTCTATCTGAGTGTACCAAGCACGATGTGCTTTCTTCGGCCCATACAGATCTCTTTTGAGTCTACACACATGTGACTCGTTGCTAAAGATCTCAAATCCTTCAAGCTGCTCAATGTACACTTCTTCCTCCTCCGCATGCAAGTCCATCTCCCTCTCAAGCGACAACCGCATGGCTTTCCCCTCATCGAATTTTATATCCCATCACATAACAGTCATCTTAATGTTAGGAAAATACACATGATAATTATGGGGTGTTTCTGTGTACCCCACAAATATCCCAACTTCAGCAATCAGCTCCAGTCCTGGCATTCTTGGTCACATGCTTATAAACAGATGAGACAAAAATCTTAAAGTGAGAAACATTGGGTTCTTACCAGTGAAATATTCTTCAGGTATACTCATGCCAAGTACTCTATGAGAACAACAGTTTTGCACATAAAACGCAGTGTTGCATGATTCCACCCACAAATGCATTGGTAGGCCCTGATCATGCAGCATTGCTCGTGTTGCACCCACGATCGTTCAGTTCTTCCTCTTCGTGACCCCATTTTGTTGTGGGTTATGAGGCGCTATGAGTTCTCTTCAAATTCATTCTTTGCTACAGAAGTCTTTGAATTTGTTCGAGATGTATTGTCCACCATTATCACTCCTTAGAGCCTTCAATTGCTTCCCCGAATCTTTCTCCACCAATGCCTTAAACTCACAGAACTTTGATAATGTTTGATCCTTCTTCTGCATGAATAATGTCCAGCATTTACGAGAAAATTAGTCAACAAAAATAACATAATACCTGTGTTTTTTTGTTGAAGCAACCAAGAATGGTCCACACACGTCTATGTGAACTCTCTCCAAGATCACCGAAGCATAGTTCTCCTTTTCATGAAAGGTTGACTTTACATATTTCCCCATGGTGCAACCTTTGCACTGATCTAACTGAGCAAGTGTTCCCATTGGAAGTCCAGTAGATATTTTTTGCATGAATTTCAAGGCTCCATGAGGAAGATGGCCCAATCGCCTATGCCATAATTCGCCCTCATCCCGCCTCACTACTTTTTCTGCCTTGCCCATCATGGAAGCGCATCCATCGACCTCCAGCTTGTAGAGATTCTTAACTCAAATCCCTATCCTCTTGCATTGACCTGTTGTTTTATGTTGCAGGAAACCTTTTCCATCGCTGAAAACAATGTCATAGCCTCTGTCCTCCAACATCGCGACTGAGACCAAGTTTTTCTTCAGACTTGGAACATGCATATCATCTTTCAATTGAAATGGTTTACCTGAATCCCTCTCAAAGGTAATGGTACCAATTTTAGTCACATTGTATCATCCATCATTTCACATCACTATATTCATTTGGAGATCTTTCTCCTCCAACTCACCAAAAATCTCCTTATCTCCCATCATGTGGAAGGAATCACCACTATCAAGATACCACACAGATCCCAATGCACTTGACATCATGCATGCGATCAAAGAGAAATAAAGTTCAAATTGCAAGGTAAGGGCCTCACCAGCTGCAGCTCCAGCAGCCTTCTTTTTCTTCTTCTTCTGTGGGCAGTTAGTGGCGAGATGCCCATGTTCGTGACAGTGAAAATACTTCACCTTGGAAAAATCCAGCTTCTTGCCTTTAGACTCGGATTTTGAATGGAATTTCTTCCCCTTCCCTTTCCTTGCCTTGGCAACCAAATCACAATCCTCTTCATCATCATGCTTTGATGAAGAGCCATCTCTAGGGTTCTTCCTGAACTCCTCCTGCACTAGATCTGACCACAGTCGTTCCTAATCCGGCAGTTTTTCCCATCCGTTGACAGAGTTTTCATAACTGCGCCAACTCTCAAGAAGTCCCAAGAGAGACAAGCTCACCAAATAACCTTCGGCAACTATGATTCCCACACTCCCCATTTCATCCCGACATTAGACAAACTTTGTGAGATACTTTGGAATGTTGTCGCCCTTTTCCATCTTGATCTTTCTGAGTTTATCCTTTTGCGCCAATTTCCTATGGTTGTTGTTGCTTTGGAAAAGATCTGTCAAAACCTTCCACATAGCATATGTAGTGGCTCTCCTATGAAGGCTTGATACAATTTGGTCTCATACACCTTCCAATAGAATCCTTCTTGCCTTCGCTACTTTCTTGTTCCATGCATCAAGTAATGTAGCATCTGTCGAAGTGGGATTAGGAACATCACTGTCGATGGATTCCTTCAAGCCATTATCTTCAAACATTGCCTCCATCCTTTCCTTCCACGAAATGTAGTTTGACCTGACCTCGAGTGCATACTCTAGCCGCAAGCCATTGCAAGCCATTTCGATGTTTACTCAAATGTCACACCAAGAAATTCTTGCAGCAAATTCAAATTGTTTCCACCAGCAAACTCAGCTCCTGCTTCAAAATTGCAACCTTTTGTGCTCAAAAAATTGAATACAAATATGTTTTTCTTGGATTCTCCTGATCTAACAATTATATGCCACTGTTAAATACAGAATTGCTTCTACAAAAATTCTTGTGGAAATTTGAAACATGATCGCCAATTGCAATATCAAGAAGAAAGATCAATCACACATAACACAGATATTTTTAATCGGGAAAGCATAAAGCTAAAAACCCCACTACCATATATTATTCATATATCATGGATCATGAAAAAATATCATACAAAACTCTAATCCAAGAGCTCTTAGTACAATATACAATCATCTCACATTGTCTTGCAGAAATTGACAAATGCCTTAGCCAAATTTCTCCCTCACAATAGCCTGCCTCCACTGTGCAATCCAATTTGATTGCAAAGACAAATTTGATGCAATCGTACCATCCTTGACTACGCAATCCTCATGATCATATCCAATGTGTGTTTGTCTTGCAAGAGTGTAATCCAATATAGTACAATTGATAGTTAATTGTCCCTTTCACATACCTCTCAACTAAATCTCCACTGGATCTGACATGCATGTAGTTAACAGTAGTAAATCTTCAGTTGCATGTGAGATCACTCCATTTGAATTAATTTAATATTTAATTCATTGATCTCTCACTAGTGTATCTTCAATTACAACTATCACAACTGAGTTTAACTCACTTAATTGAGTTAAACTACTTTACAACTCACATAACTACACATCCAACACTGTTACAACTTCGAATCACTCAGTTACAACTAATTCCACTTACATGTCCCACCAACCAACCTTAGAACTCGAAATTCCTTTAGCTAACTGGTTTTCCACTTCAGTTAACTGATTCCAAGTTCTCCATGGTAATAGATTAATATTTATTGTCCAACTATTATTAAGGGATAATAATAGCCGACATGCATCTATAAATAGACATGCGATCTATAAATAGATTTCACACATACATATAAAAATAAAATATCATATATAAATAGAATTTTTTCACCATCTATAAATAGACTTCCGCTATAAATAGAATTTGCTCATCCGTTCTAAAAATAGACTTAGACCTAAAAATAGCCCGAGGCTCCATCCTAGTGTAGGTGCTTAATTTTCAATAGGACCATCATCTTATTGAATCTCAACAAATTAAAAACTTGAGTACCTAATTTCCTGTGTCATCCGTTGTGTCCTCATTTGATATGACACGATTTGTTGCCATGGCCTCATCTGGCTCATGTAATATGCAACATAGTCAATAATGTTTAGTACACCAATTATATAATTTCAATGAATATGTTATCCAACACAAAACTTCACTCTAGTCATATATTTGAAATATTTATATCATGTTAATTTGGAGCTGAAAACAAAATAATTTTATGACCTTTGATATATACATATAGCCAAATTTTTGACAAGAAAAGTATCTAACATCCCTATCCCACATGTCCATCATAATTTTCAAACATTTCCCTTGATTGAGGAATCACATTTAATCACCATTCATGTGCATTTTCAGCCAATAAGTTTGACCTTAAATGCCTCATGGAAAAAAAAAATGACTTTCTCTCATTTATCCAAGTCTGTCAATGTAGCAATTCATCTTATCTACCAATGTATAAGTTAGAACAAATATTCACTCACGGGCCAAACCATTTACACTCTTGGTAATGAAATTTTAAATGGGACATGATTGGAAAATACCTAACCTTAATATATAACCTTGCATCATTTCTGACAAATATCCTACATAATTATGTTTCCCAATTATACACAACTTTTAGATAAGGCAAGTTGAAGCAAAAATTAGAATGTTGTATGAAATATAACGTATAAATATTTAAGCTCAAACTATAGATATAACAAAGAAAAGTGTGTAAAATAATAAAATAAACAATCTACAATTTTAATTAATCGGATTGGCCAATAAATGAATTTTCGGCATGCATTTTAGTGAAGTGAGGCAATTTTGGCCTCCTTCACAAGAATGCATGCCCAACCATTTTTTCAAGGCCAAATTTAATGATTCAACTTGGAAAGTATTTTTTTACTCATAAGTAACATTAATAAAATTAAATATTTTAAATTTTTCACATATATATTTTTGTTGTTCAAGAATACTCCAAATTGGATGGATTTCATAGGGTAATGTGCCTCAAATAAATGCACACCAGGACTTGTAATTAATATAAGTGATATAATAAGCATTCCATCATATGGGTCTGTGAAATTGTACCTTTGTCTTTTAGTGTAATAGTGCCTTAATGGGCTTCAGTCTTATGGCATAACAACGTTGTAATGGGCCTCGGTCTTGTGGTGTAACAACGCCCTAATGGACCTCAGTCTTGTGGAGTAACATCGGCCTAATGGGTCTCGGCTCTTGTGTATAACAGTTTCCTCTTTGGTCCTTACCTGTGATATGAGAAAATATTATGACAAATATATGAAGGAGATATGTTGAGCCCTATGACAAATATATCACGACAATCCTGTGACTTTCTCGTTGCATTGTTATTGCTAATGTTCTCTCTAAATAAATGATTGTGATGATATGGGGTGAATGCAATATGAAAATTTTGAAAATGTTTTAAAATGAAATTATCTACAGCAAAGACTTCTAGCCCTAACAAAATTAAAATTGTTACTAATCTACTGGTTAGTAAAGATATAAAAATGTAAAAGTGTTTAAAATAATAATAAAAATAATCTACAAAAAGAAAATTAAACAAAAATGAGTATATTGAATTGAAAAAATCGCACCCGGCCGCAGCCAAGTACACAGGGGATACTTATTCATATTTCAGAGTGACTAATTCTCAATACTTCAACATTACATGATAAACACCATTATACACTTCATAGTTGTCGGGGACTAAGAACACTAAGACATATAACAAACATCTTAAGATAAGAAACACCTATACATACCCTCTTCACAACGCACTTGACGAATGGACTCCATACAATGATGAAAAAAGAAACACAAAGGAACTATTATAAACCTGTAATAGGTTGGTTTAAATAAATTTCCATTCTACCCTCCACAAACAAGTCATCTGGCACACCGGTTGATCCTACAATACACATTTGATGTCCTTAATCATGCTCTGGAGAGAAAATATCTCATCCATTACCCTTGCAAATTGAGTTTGAAGGGCCATTAATTTATCGGAGAGTTCAATTTGAGAATGGGAACTGAGAAACCTGTACCTGCAAGTGGTAATATGCATGCTACAGAGCCTCATGGGACTGCTTACAATGAGAACACATGTTTTCATCCGAGGAGGAACTAAAACCTGAATCAGTATCCATTGAGTCACAAACACTACCCTTTGAAACCTGTGTAGAGCTGACAATGAGACTATCCTTCAACATTATGTTGTGCACTTCTCTATCCAAGCACCATAAGGCACAAAAGAGACAATAAAGTTGAACACTCCTTAGCCCCCCAGACAGGGCCTTACCAATTAGTGACAGAACCGCCCAGACATCAAATTTTCAGAGACCATAACGGTCATATAAGAGCACAAACTTCCTTAGAACCCACACAACGGAGAGGGATAACCCAGGAACAAACTGTCAATCCTCCCAAACATAATAGGACCCCCCTTGAAATAGATTACATTAACACCAACTCTTGCATTCCAAGCCCCAAAGCCTCCACGGTCCTACAATCATTCCATATTCTTTGGAACTATTCCAACATATTTGATACCAAGACGTGTGCAAAGAATGTTTGCCAAACCCAACCAAACTAAAAACATCCAAAATATCAAGCCCAATACCCTTCCAAAAGCAGCAACTTGTCTAACTTATAGCAACACCAAGTCAACATTGATTGTTTTTCCTATGATGCTCGGGCTTCCACCATACACCCAACGAGACCAATTCCTTATCTAGACCCCACACGAGAAGGCTAATAGTGAAGCAATCAATCATCATGAGGGAAACTACAAAGTTGAATTTTTTGAGAGATTCCCACCTAAACTCATCATGAGTTGATATTTCCCATACGTATGCAGTCGAACCTGCATTAAATTTCCTAGAGGATAAAACCACAAATTCCATCATGAACCAGTGCGATGCAAAGTGCCAGACCAAATATTTGAAGGTTAATTCATGCGAGGACAATGTCAGTAAGCATGCATGGCCATTGAAATGGTACAATTCCACGTTTAAAACCACAATTTCGCTGCCCTTATTCCCAATAACCATTAATTCGCCCTTAATTACCTTGCTTGCAAGCCCCAAGGTGGTTGATAATTTCACATCCATGATCCAAGTGAATTCCCAATCATGTATGCATCACTAATTATTATAAGGCTCATATTAATCATAATTTCACCATTAGGGAATGATACATTTAATGGTATCATGATTAATGACCAAGTCAGATTCAACAAGGTTACAAGCAAATTTAGCCATCTCATCTGCCTCCAAGTTATTGCTTCTGAGAATATGGAAGAAAGCCACAAATCCAAATCCAAATCTGGAGCCTTGGATCCCAGCCAAAATTATAGTTATAAAATTATCTTTCGGGCGAGAACCATTAACTAAAAATAGAATTTTTATATGAGAGTCCCCTAATATAACAATATCATCAACTTTAATGTTCCTGGAAATAAACAAACCTTGGAGAAGTTTGTACATTGTAGCTTGTTTGTCTAAATGTGAACAAAGCCCAAAAGAGAAATTAACTATGATTATTCTCTCAGGATTAATGATAATCCCTCCCCCTCCTTCCACCCGCAAACAATCTATAATTTGAATCAATCATATTGGCCAATAAATGAGGCTTAGGTGTGCATTTTATTGAAGCAAGGAAATTTTGTCCTACTTCACAAAAATGCACACCCAGCCCTCATTTCAAGGCCAAATTGAATGATTCAACTTGGAGACTATTTTTTTGCTCATAGTTAACATTAATAAAATTAAATATTTTTTACTTTTTCACATATATATTTGTTTTGTTCAAGAATACTCCAAATTGCAGGGATTTCGTAGAGTAAAAGCCAGGGTTTTTTTGCCTCGAGATTTCTGTCAATATTGGATAATACATCATATATTTTAATAAAATCATGAAAAAATATGGATGTACACAAAATTCCATTATATAAATTTTTCCCAAGTTAAGTAAAAATTTGAGTATGTGATGTCTCACGGCATCCATTGTGTCCTCGTTTGATATGACAGTATTTGTTGCCATGGCCTCATGTGGCTCTTGTAATACACAACATAGTCAATAATGTTTAGTACACCAATTATATCATTTCAATGAATATGGTATCCAACACAAAACTTCCCTTTAGTCATATATTTGACATATTTATATCATGTTAATTTGGATTTGAAAAACAAAAATAATTTTATGACCCTAGGTATATACATTGAACCAAAATTTCAACAAGGAAAGTAACCAACATCCCTATCCCACATGCCCACCCTAATTTTAAAACATTTCCCTTGATCATGGAATCACATTTAATCACCATTCCTGTACATTTTCAACCAATAAGTTTGACCTGAAAGGCCTCATGGAAAATTTTAAAAAAAAAGACCTTTTCTCCTCTATGTTGTAGTATTTGTGAAATCATAAAGACCTTCCCCCTTTAGTTGAGGTTGCTTTGTCTTCTTACCTTTATTGCATTTGCATATTCCATTGTCATATCTTCTTCAAACCACTTTTCTATCTGTGATTTAGTAGTTCTACATCATCCATGTCGTATGTCCATGGCCTCTACTGGATCCTATAATACACAACAATGACAATGCTTTTTAGTACACTGATCAAATCCAATTATCGGCCATGAAAACAATAAGTGTAGGGTCAGAATTATTGTTAGACTATATTTTGAATAGAGTATAATTTGTCCTTAGAACATAAATATTAATTGGGATTAGCATTTTTTCCATATGTAATACACTTTACCTCTAGTGTGTATATCAATTTTGTTACATTCCTCATTTAAAACTTACTTTATGAAATCATTTTAGATCTAATTAAATTACTCTATAGTCAATGTAGTGGATTATTGAAATTATGGTTATTCTACTAAATGTATTGTATTAATCTTTGATTTTATTTGAGAATAATGTTATATTCTTGTCACATTTCTATATCTATTTTTTAGGGGGAAAAAATAAATTCATGGTGCTCGACTAGGCGCCATTTGAGCTGACTTTGATGCCCCAATATGATCACATTATTTTCCATGAGTCGGCCCTAAATTCGGTGATGGGCGAGTCGAAAGTCTAAAATCCCTATGGGCCAAAACTTTAAAATTAAATACTCGCCAACTATTGTACTAAAAAAATAAAAATCAAACTATTTATTTCTCCTCTAAGAATTTTTTTCTTTGTTGATAGGCGCAGAATTGGGAAATAAAAGAATATGCTCCTTTGTTGTCGCCTAGGTCTTGATTTGGGAGCTTCGAAGTCCCCTCATTCTATTGTGGATGGACAGTTTTGATATTTCCTTCTTTTGCTTGGATTCATGATGGCAATTCGGATGTTGCAAAAAAAATTGACGAAATTTTATGATCTTTAGTGGATGTAAAGGATCTTGAGGATTTATATGGAGCTTGCATGAGATTTTTATTTTTCTCCCTTTTGCGTCTGGAAATTGGAGCTGTAGAGTAAAATTAAGGATCCAAACTAAGCTTACACATGATTTTTATTTTTCTACCGTTTTGGTCCAAAAATTGGAGTTTCATAGTAAGGCATTGTCAATTCCATGAACAAAGGGTGGATCTAGGGTTAAATTGCAATATATGTATTCATGTATTGGTGCAGAATGGTTTGATTATGATAAATCTTTGCTGAAAAATTTAGGTGTATTATGTGAATGTGATGGTCGGATTACTTACCTCAGCTCGAATTACTTCCCTTCACACAGTGTGATCTCCTTCATTGCACGTTATTTTCCTTAGCTTGCCTCCACAGACATGATTTTCTAGCCCAACCTCAAAATGTCGAGCAAAGGGAATGGAGCAGACAATGGACAAAATGAGGTGAGTCATTGTGAATTTATAGAGATGTAATTTTTTAAATTTTTATTTTATTTTTATTCCAATATATATATATATATATATATATATATATATATATAGAGAGAGAGAGAGAGAGAGAGAGAGAGAGAGAGAGAGAGAGGGATATGAGACTCACAAGGAAAAAGAGGCCTTGGAATGGATATTATATATATATATATATATATATATATATAGAGAGAGAGAGAGAGAGAGAGAGAGGGAGAGGGGGGGGGTGGGCGCGGGGATATGAGACTCACAAGGAAAAAGAGGCCTTGGCTTCGATATTAGGGATGGAGGTAGTAAAAAAAATTGAAGGTGTGGACTTGAAAACACTTGCTAGATACGTAGAAAAATGATCAACTAAATCCACTGAAACGTTGCAAGCACATCAACCAGATCAAAGGGGATGAATTCATTCCCCAAACCATTCCTTGATCGAGCAAAAGATCAAGGAGGAAATAATTAATCATAGCCACTAAAAATTTGGAGCAGGAAACAAAGACTTCCAATTCCCAATTCACGCTTGGGAAATAAATCTCTTCTTCCACTCCAAACTATGAATATTGCATTGGTAGCTATGATACAAGGATATAATACAACATGGTTTCACGTGAAATCCATAGATCAGATGCTTGGAAATTTTTTTCTAATAGGTTGAAGGAATCATGCATCCAATGGTCCAAAGACCATCTCCATTTTCCATTATCAAATATAGAGTTGCACCTACATAAAGCAATAATTCATGATATGGAGACTGAATATGGCATAGGTTAGTCCGTAAAATAGGTTAAAATACAAATGTCTTAGAACTTCAATGGATTTAGGTGAAATCAAACAAATAAGATCCAAAAACTCCACTTGAGAAAACGCTCAAAAGAAGGCTAGTTGATGTAAGTATAAAAGTATGGAAGGAACTTGTAAATTTGTATGAGAAGTTGGACGAACAGAGGAAGTCCAATGAGGAGAGTGTCCAGGAATTTTAATTTCCTCATAATATTATATCAAATTTCTTAAACAATATTTATATTTTAATTTTGGATAGTTAAATTCAATTAGTATATGTTTTAGGACAAGGTCTCCAAGGCTAGGATTGAAAAATGAAGTGGCATGCATCACAATGTCCATAAATGTCTACAAGCCTTGATTTGTACCTTTGTAAGTATATTTAATATGTGAAATGATATTTTTATTTATTTCCCAGAAAAAAAATGGTTGCATATTAATTAGTTTAACTAGTCCATGTGCCATGTTTCGACAAGAGGACAAATATGGCCTTCATCCAACAAACTTTGAAAAGGACATGTTACAAAATAAAAATTGGGCTGACATTGTTATCTAGATGGAGAATGAGGTATTAATAGTTCGCTTTCAATAAGTTAGTTGGATATTGTTTTGTTTATATCTCAATTTTCATTTCTTGAAACATAAGAGTAGAGGAAACATACCCTTGTTTTCCATATTTAGTGTAGAAATTATATAACTAATGCGTTATACATCCAAGATTTTTCTGATCACACACTATTTCAACTTCATTCACAATACAGAATCTCTTCTACTATTGATCATCATATGCGGAAATTAAATCAATTGCATGCACACATTGAAACCATAAAAATTCACACATATGAACACAGTGTTTTAACGGGAAATCCTGAAGCTAAAAAGCCCCAACTATCTGTATATAATATATGTCATAGAGATCATGTAACAATCCTCATACAAAGCTTCTCACAAGCTCTCAATAAAATACAATCGCTACACACTAATCAGGCCCGATCTAGCAAATCCATGCACTGATCTTTGCCACTGCTTCTGCCTCGCCTCTCTCGCAATCCTATTTCAGAAATAGCTCTAAATGAACTTCAAATTGGTCCGGCCTTGCTCACCGCGGTCTCAGTGATATCACTACCCCGTGGTGGATGCGGTCAATGCATCACTATAGCAGTCACCAACGGATAGTCGGCTGCCCTTTCCTGTCTCTCCTTTGGTCTCCTTTGAAATTGTCCTTAGCATAGTTAACTGATGTATTATTCAGTTGATTAATGAGTTATTATTTAGTGAATTAATTAACTAATTAATTCACACCACTCTCACTAGTGTATCAATTAGTTAGACTAGATACAACTAGCTCAACTGAGTCTAATTGAGTTAAACTAAATACAATTCCACCAACTACTTCTCCAACTCCACGAAACTCTGTCACATGAGTTATAACTGAAGTATCCATGCAATAGCTCCACTTAACCCTCAGGAATAGCGTAATTCATTTTGTCAGCTCCTGTGCCACATCTGTGCACTTAACTGAAGTGCTCCAAGAGAATAAGATAATGTTTATAGTCCAAAAATTATTAAGAGCTAATAATATTTGACATATCTATTTTTAGACTGGCAATCTAAAAATAGATTCCGCCCAGTATGTCTAAAAATAGAAGTCCATCTATTTTTTCCGACTCGACCAACCATCCACAAATAGCATCCTGCAACTCATAGAACATGATCCATATGTCTAAAAATAGACATAGTCTAAAAATAGACTTTGCGCCAAAAATAGCCTGCGGGCCCACTTAGTGAAGGCGACTCTTTCACTAAGCTCATCATCTTGTTGCAATCTCAACACTCCACCTATGAGGACAAGGTTATCTTGCTGCCAGATCCACCGCACTCCTATGGTATTCGAATTTTCTCTGGTGACACCTTAATGAATGTCATCCCCGATCTGCTCCCGCAGAATGAAAGTAACATGATCTTCCGCTGCACACAATCTCTGATATGATGATACCGGATGTCGATGTGTTTAGATCTATCATGAAATACTGGATTAATCGAGAGTTTGATGCAACTCTGATTATCACAATATATCACAGTAGGATCTAAGTGTGAACCGAACAACCCGACCAGGATCTTCCTCATCCATATAGCCTCGCATGCAGCCAAACTCGCTGCCATGTACTCAGCCTCCGCTGAATTGAGTGCCATAGATCTCATTTCTGTTTGTACAGCTGATTTATGGGCAAATCTTGAAAATCCCTCTGGAGTATTGCTCTTTCTTTCATTGGGCTCACACGATGCATCGTGAAGCCATGCGGCTTCACCTCATCAATATACGGCCTGCATAATCCATATCTGATGCCCTCTGAGATATCTCGATACATTCTTGTCTGCCTTCCAAAAGAGCTTGGTAGGCTTAACCATAGCTTTTGAAAGCTGGTTAACAGCATAGCATATGTCCGGTCGTGTATTGACTAGATACATGAGCGAACCAACCAACTGTCGGTAAATAGTGGCATCCACTACCTCTGCCGATGTAGCATCCTCTTTCCTCCAACCACCATGAAAAGGAGTTTCAATAGGCTTGCAACCTTGCATTTTGAACTTCTCCAGTATCTCCCAGACATACTTGCCTTGAGACACAAATAGTCCATCCTTCTGCTGCCAAATTTCCAATCCCAGGAAATAATGAAGGAGGCCCAATTCCTTCATCTCAAACTCCTTTACAAGATCAGCCTTGCATGAGAGTATCAACTGTTCATCACCCGTCAAAATCAAATCATCTACATAAAGTACAATGATCAGCAACTTACCCTCCACCACAATCTGGCATAGGTTCAAATCCGCCTCACTCTTGGTGAATCCAAGACCGGTGAAATAACTGTCTATCTGTGTGTACCAAGCACGAGGTGCTTGTTTCAACCCATACAGCGCTCTTTTGAGACTGCACACATGCGACTCGCTGCTAAAGATCTAGAAACCTTCGGGTTGCTCTATGTACACCTCCTCCTCAATGACTCCATTGAGGAATGTAGTCTTCACATCCATTTGATGAATGTGCCAGCCCATCTGCGCTAAGAGAGCTAGGATGCTCCATATGGAAGAATGCCTTGCGACAGGTGCAAAGGTTTCTTCATAGTCGATCCCCTCGATCTGTGAGAAGCCTCGGGCAAAAAATCTTGCCTTGTACTTCTTGACGCTCTCATCAGTAGCTTGCTTCACTTTGTAGATCCATCTCGAGCCTACCACTGATTTCCCTTCCGGCCTTGGGACAATCTCCCATGCACTGTTTCTGACAATCGAAACATACTCTTCCACCATGGCATCCACCCATGCAAGGTCCTCCACAGCTTCCTTGAAAGAGGATGGTTTTGTCACGACACTTTCTCATCAGAGACATGTATCCAATATATCAATCAAGTGATTGTCTCTGTCTGCGCTGTGATGTAGGTGCTCCTACAATCTTCTCTTCATTAAGATTCAGTCGCTTAGCTTCTGTAGTGCGCTTCCACCCTCTGATGGTTGGCACTACATGAGTGGTTTATTCCACTCCATGAACCTCCTCTTGTGGCTGATCCACATCCTGAGGCTCATCCTTAGGAACTAGTAGCTCCTCATCTACATGCAAGTGTGGCTCCCTCTCAAGCGAACACTTCATGGCTTTCTCCTCATGAAATTTGATATCTCGTTGCACAACAATCTTACAACTGTCTGGCAAATACACACGATAGTTGTGAGGTGTTTCTGTGTACCCCACAAATATCCCAACCTCTGTGGTCAGCTCCAGCTTCTTCCTGGCATCCTTCGTCACATGAATGTAAACAGGTGAGCCAAAAATATTCAAATGAGAAATATCAGTCTTCTTACCAGAAAACGCCTCTTCGGGTGTACTCATGCCAAGTAATCTCTAAGGACAATGGTTTTGCACATAAACCGCAGTGTTGCAAGCTTCAGCCCACAAGTGTATGGGAAGGCCCTGATCATGCAACATCGCCCGTGCAACACCCACGATCGTTCTATTCTTTCACTCCATGACCCCATTCTGCTGTGGGTTATGAGGCGCTATGAGCTCTCTTCGAATTCCTTCTGCACTGCAAAAGTCTTTGAATTCGCCAGAGATGAATTCCCACCATTATTTCTCCTAAGAGCCTTCACCTACTTCCCTGACTATTTCTCCACTAGTTCCTTGAACTCACAGAACTTTGAGAATGTCTCGCTCTTCTTCTGCATGAAGAAGATCCAGCACTTATGAGAAAAGTCATCAACAAATATCACATAATACATGTGCTTTGTTGTCGAAGCTACTAAGAAATGTCCACACACATCTATGTGAATTCTCTCAAGGATCGTCGTGGCAAAACTATCCTTCTCATGAAAGGTGGCTTTCACAAATTTTCCCAAATTACATCCCTTGCACTGATCTGACTGCGCAAGTGTACCCTTGGGAAGCCCAGTAGAAATCTGCTGCAAAATTTTCAAAGCACCATGGTGAAGATAAGCCCCCGATCTTGTGCTGGTCGCACTCATCCGGCTCACCACTCTTCCAGCACACCGCACGCCATTCTTTGCGCGACCATCCTGCGTTGATGAGAGTTCTTAGCTTCGAACCTAACTCCTCCAGTTTCACAGTTCTGCCTTCATGCCGAAGCCTTTCCCTCACTAAAGACAACATCATATCCCTTGTCTTCCAACATCGCCACAGAGATAAGATTCTTCTTCAATCCTGGAACATGCATGGCATCCTTCAAGATGAAAGGTTTTCTAGACTCCCTCTCAAAGGAAATGGTCCCAATACCAGTCGCATTATATCTACCATCATCACCCATCTCAATGTGCACTCCAAGATCCTTCTCATCCAGATCAGTAAAAAAATCTTTGTCTCCGGTCATATGGAAAGACGCACCACTGTCAATAAACCACACTGATCCCATCACACTTGAGACCAAGCATGCAATCAGTGAAAAATCCAGCTCAAAATGTAAGGCTAAGGCCTCTCCAGCTGCAGATCTAGTAGCCTGCTTATTTTTCTTCTTATGTGGACAATTAGTGGCGTAATGTCCATGTTGGTGATAGTGAAAGCACTTCACCTTGGACATGTCCTGCTTCTTGCCTTTCGCACCGGATTGAGAAGGATTTTTCTTTCCCTTCCCCTTCCTTTCTTTGGCAGCCAAAGCGCAATTTTCTTCATCTTCATTCTTCGATGAAGATCCATCCCTGGTACTCCGCCTTATCTCCTCCTGCACAAGATCCGACCAAAGTCGCTCCCATCCCTATAACGGTTTCTCTACTGAGCAAATGACAGAGTCCTCATAGGAATGCCAACTCTTTGGAAGCCCAAGGAGAGCCAAGCTCACCAAGTCCTCTTCATCTACAGTAACCCCCACACTTCCCAGCTCATCCCTGCACTGGAAAAACTTCATGAGGTACTTGGGTATATTTTCGCCCTTCTCCATTTTTATTTTCCTGAATTTATCTTTGAGCGCCAACTTCCTCTGGTCGCTCTTGCTTTGGAACAAGTCTGTCAAATCTTTCCACATCAAGAATGGAGAAGCTTTACCATGAAGGTTGGACACTATGTGATCCTTCACACCTTCCAATATAATCCTTCGACACTTTGTTTTCTTCTTTTGCCATGCGTCAAGTGCGACAGCATCGCTAGAACCAGGTTTTGGAATTTCTGCATCTATGAAATCCTTCAACCCATTATCCTCTAGCACCGCCTCCATCCTGTCCTTCCATGCAATATAATTTGAGCTACCCTAAAGGGCATACTCCAATCGCAATCTGTTGAAATACAACTCAACTTCGACACCAAGAAAACATTGTTGCAAATTCAAATTCCACCAGCACAAAACTCAACCGCTTCAATGATTTGCAATTGCTCCAATGATAAATATAGCTCTGATACCATGTAGAAATTATATAACTAATGCGTTATACATCCAATATTCTCCTGATCACATACTATTTCAACTTCATGCACAATACAGAATCTCTTCTACTATTGATCATCATATGCGGAAATTAAATCAATTGCATGCACACATTGAAACCATAAAAATTCACACATATGAACACAATGTTTTGATGGGAAAGCCTGAAGCTAAAAAACCCCAAATATTTTTATATAATATATTTCATAT
Organism: Pinus albicaulis; assembly: GCA_034641835.2. Taxonomy (NCBI): domain Eukaryota; kingdom Viridiplantae; phylum Streptophyta; class Pinopsida; order Pinales; family Pinaceae; genus Pinus; species Pinus albicaulis. The sequence goes on along the minus strand of CM076570.1, from coordinate 312,181,852 downwards.
AGATAATGTAACAATCCTCATACAAAGCTTCTCACAATCTCTCAATACAATACAATCGCTACACACTAATCAGGCCCGATCTAGCAAATCCATGCACCAATCTTTGCCACCTGATAGCCTGCCTCTACTGTGCAATCCCTGCTGAAGAATGGCTCTAAATGAACTCGAATTGGTCCAGCACTTCTCACGCAATCCTCATTGGCATCTCTACTCTGTGTTGGATGCAATCAATGCATTACTATAGTCACAACTAATAGTCAACTTGCCCTTTCACCTATCTCTCCACTAGTCTCCACTGAAACTGTCCATGCACTGTAGTTAACTGATGTATTCTTCAGTTGATTAATGAGTTAATATTTAGTGAATTAATTATTAATTAATTCACACCACTCTCACTAGTGTATCAATCAGTTAGACTAGATACAACTAGCTCAGCTGTGTCTAACTGAGTTAAACTGAACACAACTCCACCAACTACTTCTACAACTCCACCAAACTCTGTCACATGAGTTCTAAGTGAAGTCTGTCTGATAGCTCTGTAACCCTCGGGAATAGCGTAATTAGCCTTAAAATAAATGTCTGTGCCATTTGTGCACTTAAGCCGTGCTCGAAATGATTCGGGTTTATGTCCCAATATTGTTAAGAGCTAATAATATTCGACATATCTATTTTAGTGAAATCTGGCTTAATTAAAGCCCACAATAATAATAAAAAATATAAGTCCATATATTTTTTAACTTGACCAACCATCCACAAATAGCATCCTGCAACTCATATAATATGATCGACATGTCTAAAAATAGACTTGTGCCAAAAATAGCCTGCGGGCCCACTTAGTGAAGGCGACTCTTTTCACTAAGCTCATCATCTTGTTGCAATCTCAACATTTAGCCAATGAAAAATGTTTCACATTCTAAAAGTAAAATTGGTTAAAATATGGTTGGAACATGATAGGATAAATGGAATCCTCCTAGGGTAATATAGAAGTGGGATGTTTCCCATCATATCGATGGAATGTTTCGTGTTAAAACACAATCTAGCAGAGCCCTAAGGGATGGAAAACCTAAGGGACAACTACAAGACTAAGTGAAAACAATGGGACAATGACCCATTGTCATTTTAGTAAAGTTCCACTGCTCTTTACGTACTTTCAGCAATGGGAGGAGTCCTAGGACTGCGCTACCAAAATCATGGTTTTCAAAGTAGTGCCATTCCTGAAGCTATAAGATATTAGGGGAGATCCCACTGGACTAGGATTTAGGATTAACCCCCCATTAAATGTGAGGGAATAAGACTACAATCAAAACCCTTCCTTCTTCCACATCACCCAACAATCAATTCCCAAAGATCCCAAGGGAAAAAAAGCATAAGAACATGATTACACAATGAAAAACATACCTTTAGGATTGTATTTTACACCTTCAAACACATGCTCTCGACAAATCCGAAAGGGTACATATGGCTGGCTCGGGGAGTAGAGATCAAATGGCACAATATATCAGCTATACTAGTGGTTGTCATGGGTTTGTGGTTATCAGCTGAAGAAAAATATAAGAGAAAAAATTTCCTATGGTGTTACCCAATTTTGGTGGTTAACATTTCCCACCATACCTTATTTTGTCACCTTAGAGACAGTTCTTGGCTAAAAATGTACCAGTGCCTAGGAAATCCATAGAAATGTTTCAAAACTTTTAAAATATTGCTAAAAGATTATTAAAATTTTCCTGGAGGTGATATGTTCCCTTGTGTAACATAACTGAAATTTGGAGATGAGTCTTTATGGCCAAATTGGCCTTATATTAGCAAGAATTTAATTATTTTGCTGGAAATTAGAACTGATAAGAGGCTAGGGTTTATAAATTGGGCCCTTTAATAAAATCCAAATTTAAAACTATAAGATGAAAGTTTGAATGATTTAGATTAAGAATGGAAGTGTAGAATCAGTTGAGAGCCTATTAAGATGTCTCTGAATAGAATTTATAGGTATCATTGTAACTATAAAATATACATAAAATAAATATGTAACTTGCTCAAATAAATATGTTACAATCATACATGTGCTTCAAAGAAGGAAAATGAAAATGGAAAACACATAAGAGAAACAACACATACTACAATTTACCAATACATACAAGAATAAACCTAGTGACTTTTATTATTATCTCCAAGGAAGCCAAAATGAATACACAATTACTCAAAATGTCAAAACTCCGAACCCTTTTCCAGTGGTTCTCATGTATTTTAAATATTACATCAAAATCAGTTACAAAGGTAATTGTCAAAACATATATAACTACTTAACTATCTGTTACTAAAAATTCTTTTACAACGTTACAAAATGAAATTTTCTCATTTTTGAGAAGTTCGATGACTAGTGGAACATTGACTTTGAGGATCGGTGCTTGGTTCTTCCATTTGAACTTCTCCTTCAATAAGAGTAATCAACATTTCACACTTCTTCCAAGGTTCTTCATCTGGGAGCTTACACTAGATCATTTTCTAGATTGCAACTTTCAAATTGGAAAGCTTTGTATAATGAGGTTTTGCAACAAATATTGTCTTCATCACCCAAAGAAGTTGGAATTCCCTCTGCAAATAATTCACTATAGTAATTCCCTTTATAATTATATTATTTTCATGTGTTGTATATACTCTACTTTAAACATCCACTACTTTCTTTTCGTATAGTTCCCAAGAAATAAAAATTCCTTATTGGTCCCAACAACTGGGTAGACCATATCTAGTCCTCTAGTCAATTCTGGAATTAAACAAAGATAATAACTTGTTAAATTCCTTTAATTTGTTCTTAACCTGAATATGAATTAGGTTTTTCTCGTTAATTTTATTGATTTCCATATGTACTCCAGCTTTGTCTTTGATATCTAATTCCCTTAGTTTAGTTGAATATTTTCCATTTTACTATTTGATCATCTTTTTAGCCTTCACTTCTTCTTTATTTACATTTTTCTTGCATGCATCAATGCTTAATTGAGACTCATTCATCATAAGATTTTGTTGAGAAATTATATGAATAGGCTATCATTTATAACGGACCTCTTGGATGATATCATCCCAAACAATTTGACTAGCTTCAATTATAGAGATATTTCCCTTCAATTCATTTTTTAACTCCTTGATATCATCTTGTGCTTCCTTGTTCTTGGTAGTAAACTAATAAATGTTTTATTTTGTTGTATTTAACCACCTCTCCTTGATATCAAGTCGTTCCTTTACCTGAGTTAGGTTGTCCTAAATTTCTTTAGTTCAACCTCTAAAATTTTGAGTTTTTCCTTAACTTTTGTAAGCTTCTATGAGGGGTCATTTGACTCACTTGGGACCACAATAGTGCAAACATGGCTTTCAATTGATTTTTGTCATCCCTGCACTTGTTTCTGCACAATGACAATTTCTTCATTTCTTTATACTAACTTTCTCATCAACACTTCCTTCTCTTTCTCAACCTGAGCTAGTTCATTTTTCTGATTATGCTCAGTCCCAAGCATTTTCAACTTCTTCCTTAATGGATACAGTATCTTAGATTATGTGTTTTTCAACATGGTTTTGATTGCTTCCCTAACTTTTGGATCTATTCCCAATTTAAAAACTAGCTTCTTATAGTCCTCATTTTGAATATTTAGTGCTCTAAAATTTTCCTTTTCTTTCTTGATTTTATTTGAAACTTTCTCTAAAATATTTTATGTTGTACTTACTATCAAAGATATTTTTCTTAGGTCACTATAGAGAATTTCCCCTGCTTCTATATGAAAATTAATATTGTTAGGATATGGGATGTCAGCTACATTTATGGATAGATCTAATGTTTTAAAATCAGGTCCTAAAGGAAGAGATTGAATAGTGGGATGCAGGAGGGATAGTTTTAATTGGTTCCTTTCTAAATTCATTGCAAAGAGTAGTCTTGTTTGATAAGTTGGATGTGCTTGTGTTGTTAGTTGAGTTTCCATGGTTCTTCTCAGCTTATGGATTGTTTCTTAAATATTTTTTTAATTCCTCTGTAACACTTAGTGGTGGAGGGAGTTTCTTCAATTGAGAATACTTCCAAATCATAGGAAATAGAGGAGTAGGTACAACACTCTTACTTTCCCAGCTACATTTGAAAACCTAGTTGATTTGAGGATCCCTTTGTTAATATAACTTATACCTTCCCTTATTCTTATCTTTAAACCTTTCTTTGCTTTCTTTTGAAATTATGAGTCTTCTATCTCAACATCAATTTGATTAGGTATATTTCTCTTCAAGTTCTTCTCCCTCACTACAGGGATTTGGGCATTTATTATTTGCTGCATTTTTTTTCCTTGCCATGTTTCTTGATTTTCTGTTTTCTTAAGTTTTGGTTTGCTTTCATGAATATAATATGTGGAGTTGATATCCCCTCTTTTATTTGAAATCATATGATTAGGGTCATATTTCCACTTCTCTTATTTACCAAAGTCAAACTCCATCATTTCTTCAACTTGTAGGAGGGATTGTTTCATATTCATGATGAATGGCCCAATAGTTCTTTCTAACCTAAAAATATACCCTTTGCATGCAGGAACAAAATGAACTTGGTCAACATTTATACTCTACCTTATAAATTCAAAAGAAAAAATACTCATAAGAAAAACTATTGGAATATGATATGGTGTTACTTCAGCCCCATACAGTCTTATCTCAGTGTAATCTTCAAAATATACTAGTCCCCCACTCTCATGTCCTTTTTGAGTTGCAACAACTCTTTTTCTCTAGGCAAAATCCTTAGATTTTGTTGATTTTTCAAAATAGTATATACAGTGGCCATGAATGATCACAAGTAATAAGAAACGTCCTCATTATTTTCCTTCTTCATAACAACACTAGTCCATTCAATCACAAATTTCATTTAATTCTTTGAATCCTACATATTCATACCCATATGGAAAAACTTATCAGCATGCATATATAAGAACATATAGACCAGGACAAATGGATATGTAAAAAAAAACAAAATATGATAGTTCAGAAATTGAAAAATGATAGACTTGGCTAGGTAAGAAGGGGTATCCAAAACAATATCTGGTTGCAGCATCAAACTCAAAAATTGTATGGCTTGCGCACTTGCTATCTCAGTATCATCTTCTCCCAAAAGAGACAAAATTATAAATAAGACATGTTGTGCAACTTCTTAAAATAAGGTTGTTATATAAGTCACCACAGGGGGACGAATTTTGGAATTTGTTGGTAAAATGAGACTAAACATACTTTCCTTATTCTCTTTTGAAAGATGTTTATAAGTGAGGAGTAAAAAATCATCTAAAACTATCTTAGGATTCTCGACTATAGAAAAATTAAAACCTTTGTGCACTAGCTCTAAAGTGACCTCAAAAATATTCTCCCCTAAAGAAGACATAAAAAAATTCCTCTGTGGGACAAGGGAAGACACTAACCAATTGACAAATTTAGGGAAAATTATAGGTATGTGCTACAATTACATGATAAGGGTCGGACTGGATGGCTCAAAAAGGATTATATTAGTCACTGGAATTGTCAAGAATGTCCTATAAAATCTGCAAAAGGTCCAAGCAGCAACAAGAATCATATACTTCGACTTCTCTATCGATAAGGGATATATCAACAAACATCATAGAGATTGCAGGTTTTTTAGTTGATTTTGGGGTTTTTTCCATGTTAAGAATTTGAAATAAAAGACAAGGAAGAAATGTGGAATTATGATTTACCCAGTAACCGGAGATAATGAACAGTAGAATGCTGATGTGGAATTGAAAATGTACACTTTGGACATTAATCATTGTAACTCTACAACTGGAGGAAAAAGAAAATAATAGGCGAGACAACCTTTTATAAAAAAAATTGATGATGTGGAAGGGCTTTCTCTCTTTCCTAGCTCGACTGACAAGTACATAAGTTGTCACCAACTTCTGATGTGTGGTTTTGATAAAAACCATTAACCACTTTTGATGAGTCCCCATAGTGGTTTGTGAAATTGGAGGGGACCTATTGGAATGAATCATGGTTGTTGATTTGGAGATGGGATTTTTAACCATCCTAATTTATGACAGATCCTCATCTATAACTTTTGATTTCTTTAACCTATCGAAAAGTCTTTGATTCCTCGGGTCGATTCCATTGAGATGTAATCCAACCCCAAACTTGTGCGCAGTTTAATTTCCAATTTATAAAAGTTTCAAAACCACTTGTATATAGTTTAAGGTTGTGCTTTTAAGCCTAAAAGGTTAGGATTGTGTAAAATATATAAATAAAAAATTTGAAAAGGGATTTTTATATATAAAAAAATCCCTAGTCCCTACATCCAATTCTTATATAATCAAGGGAAATTCCTACAAAAAACTCCCACCCCTTCTAACATTCAACCATTTGTTCTTTGGTGACTATGAGCCTCCTGCTCTGGCCATAAAATAATTAGATAACCCTTTAGGTGAGGAGCCAAAAATATTTGAAGAACCCATAGGGGAGGAAGAATATATATCACTTACCCAGAACATGGCTGAGAACTGGAAGACCAAGCTTTTTCCTATCTGGGAAACTAATGGGGATGCCAAAATGAAAACATCAACCCCACTTCTCTCCCACACTTCCATGGCCTAGCCTTTGAAGACCCTGATACATTCATGTTCAAGTTGTTGTATTTTTTAGAACCTATGACTATACTTTTAATGAACAGAAGTTGAAGTTGTTTCCTTCCACCCTCAAGGATGCATCCTTGCACTAGTTCATGAGCTTGCCTGGAGGCAACATCGCTACCTGGGCACAAATGCAACAAGCCTTTAATAAAAAATATAGGTATTATTATAGGTCTAGGGAGGCAAAAGAGGAGATATTTAGGATGACCCTAGGGCCATATGAGTCCTTAAAATATTATGAGGAAATGTTCCAACTCAACTATAGAAGGGATAATTGTACCCATGACCCTGAGTCATTGAATCTTGTACTCCTATAATGGATTAGAGAGGATGTAATGGAGACCCTTAATATGTTTTCTTGTGGATATATTTAATAGCTAACTTATAAATACATTAAGACAATATTCAAAAATAATTACAGGGCTGCAAGGAAGAGAGGAAGACTTGGTCAACTCTTCTCTCTCCACCTCAGCCATCAAACATGAGATAGGGAGTCAGATAGAAGACTTTTCAAGTGAGATGATACACACATTTTCCTTAAAAATGGATACTATGGAGATTAAAAGGAAGCAAGGGGAATCAGAAAGGGCACTAGTTATATCTTTCCCTAAATGAACCAAGAGGCACCACAGAAATGAGTCCATTGAATTCCATAAACGTTTGCTCTGTTTGTGAGGAGAACCATGCAATAGAAAATTTTCCCTCTCCTCTTGTCCTGAAGGTTATATACCAAGAGGTAGAGAGTGGCTTGGAGAAGCTTTGTTTCATCAACCAAAGGAGGCCACAGAGCCCTCGTCCATACCAACAAGGCATGTAGGTGTACATTATCCTTATTTCAATCCAAACCAGAATGCACTCTTTCATCCTTAGTATCCTCCAATTGACTCATATTGTTATATGACCTCTCCTTGGTCTTATACTCCTTAGTATCCTTCTCATCCTGTTAATCCACCCTTCCAGCCATACAAAACTCAACCTCTTCAATGGGGAAACCCTTCACAAGGATGGAGGCCTTAGATATCCCAACCTCTTCCCTTGTTGCTTCCCCCAACAACTCAACCACGAATACCCCACAGTAAACCACCTAATCAAGCTTAGATTATTTCCCAACCCAATTTGAACCTGAACAACAAAAAGGCCTAGCGAGTCTATAGTGGGGAAACATCTTATATTGCTTATGTTGTGGAGATCCACGAGATCTACCTTAGGTATGGGAAGGTACTTACGTATGCTCACCCACTTTCTCCACCTAAAGATCTTAAAGAAGAGAAGTAAGATAGTGTCCCTCGGGCCAATATGCCTCCCTATCTAGAAGGTTGGTCCAACCTACACAACATACCCCAGAAATAGTTGAACTTCTGGGACAATTGAAGAACTTGTGTGTTAAAATACCCCTTCTCCAGGCCATCAACGATGTCCCCATTTAAAACAAGCTTATCAAGGAAAAGTGTTTCATGAGGCTTGGAAGAAGAAAAATATATGCCCCCACTATTAATGTTGTTGGGCAGCTATCTGATCTAATGCTTGGGAGGGTTATCTCCCCAAAGTACTTGGATCCTTGTAGCCCAATAGTGGATGTGCACAATAACAGTATTCGACCTTGGGGCTACAATAAATTTCATGAAAAAGGAAACCATGTTGAAAATCAACCTCTAAGGAGCCTTAAGGAACACCACTAAAGTGTTGCAACTTGAAAATAGATCCATAGCATCCCCCAAGGGAGTTATTGAGGATGTGATGGTCTCCATTGACTCCTGGGAATATCCCACAAACTTCCTTGTCATCCAACCCAAAACGAATTTTAATGGGTACCCCCTCATCCTATGGAGACCTTGGTTAGCCATTTTTTATGCTTACATTAGTTGTGGGGCTGGAAACATGCCATTAAAGAGGGGCATCTCACCAAGCAGCTTGTATTATATCCCCCTACCCAACCCTTTGTTGAGCATGATTTTCCTTTGTGGGTAGAGGAAGAGGAGTATGAATATTTTTATCAGGCATCCCTCTACCCAGTTTGTACATTAGACAATGTTGTAGGAAGTAGGTAGCTACATGAGGATGACCTTATTAATCACTTCTTGTGGAATCAACCTCCTACTACCATGCCAATTGATGAGCTAGTGGAAGAATCCTTAACTCAACCTGAGAACAATCCATGGGCTAAATTTTTTACTACCAATGTTGATCCACAACATGCTAAGGTTGTGGAAATTAGTCCATCCAAAAATAGAAAAATCAACCCTTCCCTCTCGGCAGAGTAAGAACAGAAATTATGCACTATATTGAGGAAACATATTGATGTTTTGCTTGGGACTATAAGGAAATGAAAGGGGTGCATCCCTCAATTTGTACCCATCATATTTACATTAAGGACGGATCTAAACCTATGGACCAACCTCGAAGGAGAATGAACCTTTCCATTAAGGATATTGTGAAAGAAGAATTGCAAAAACTATTGGATGCAAGATATATTTACCCCATTTCAGATATTGAATGGGTGTCCCCTCTTGTCATAGTACCCAAGAAGAATGAGAAGTGGGGGATCTATGTTGACCATATGGAACTCAATAAGGCCACAAATAAATACCAATTTCCTTTGCATTTTACGATAATTTTGAGGTATTCAGAGATGCAGTGTCTTAATTGTGACGTTTCTACCTTCCAGAGGGTAGTTTTGAGTTTTTTTGTTGATCTTGTTCGTTACACTGTTGAAAATTACATGGATGACTTCACCCCTTATGGAAATGATTTCTAGGAAAATATTTTCAATTTATGTAAAGTCTAAAACATTGCATTGAAATGAATCTCTCACTAATCCCCAAAAATTGTGCTTTTTTTTTTAATACATGTATTGTCCTAGGTCACTTACCTTATAAATAAGGGATCCATGTTGACCCTAACAAGATTTTCATTATCAAAAGGGTCTTTTTCCCTTAGAAACAAAGGGATGTTAAATATTTCCTTGGACTAGTTGGATATTACATGAGATTCATTAATAATTTTAGTAAGTTTTCTTCACCTTTGTTTGGATTGTTGACTAAAGATTCAGATTCTTTTTGGATAGATAAATTTCAAGAGTCATTTGATGAGCTGAAAGAGAAGTTGACCACTACACCAATTCTTAAAGGTCCCAATTGGGAATTGCCTTTCCGCATCCACACAGATGCATCAGACAAAGTTGTAGGATCAACTTTGGGACAGGTGGAAGAAAAATTGTCTTATGCCATATATTTCATCTATAATAACCTCTCCAAAGTTGAACTCAATTACAGAGTTATTCAAAAATAAATCTTAGTTCGTGTCCACTCCTTGAACAAGTTTAAGCATTATATCACTATATTCCAATTATTTTTTCATACTAATAATGCAACCATTAAATATTTATTGAATAAACCTGACGGCAATGCTAGGATCATTATATGGTTATTATTGTTACAAAAATTTGATCTAACCATTGTTGAAAAGCCAGAAGAGGAAAAATTTGTGGTTGCAAATATTTTTCCTAGACTAACATTGCCTACAGGAACTGAGGAGGTGATAGATGATCAACTTATGGATGAGCACTTTTTTTTATTTCACTATTGTCTCCTCAGTTTTTTGACATAGAAAATTCTTGGTTGTTGGGAGATCTGCTCCTAGTTTATCCTCCAAGAAGAAGAGAAATATTGTTAGAAAAAAGTGCCCCTTTCACCTAGATTGAGGGGGGATCTCTTCAAATTAGGATCAAATCAGATCTTAAGAAGATGTGTAAGGGATGCTGAGGCCTTTGACATCCTTTCAACATGCCAAGATGCACCCTGTGGCGGTCATTTTGTTGCTAATTTGACATCCTTCAAAATTCTCCAAGTTGACTATTATTGGCCTACTCTACACCAAGGAACCTGAGGCTAACACTAGGGATAAAAAACCTTTATGAGGTAGTCCAAGAGTAAAAAAATAATAAATGAAAATATACCCAAGTTAAAACCTCCTTTGAGACACCTGAGGCAGTCTGGTAGGTTGAAAACCTCTTTTGAAGCAGCCTGCTGGTCTCAATAGAAAAAGGAAAAAAAAATAAAAATGAAAAAAGACAAGGAATAAAGGGAAAGTAGGGGAACCCTTACATCAGTATTTCTAAAATGTTTTTATAGGGTTCCATCCATGGCCAAAGAAGGATAGAAATCAAAGAAAGAAGCCTCCACACTCCACTTTTCCACCCACCAAGCTAGTTATATGCATGTCCCTCATCATTCCATCAACCTCCCCAAGTTCCTCCATCACCAAGAAACCTATCTCACTCAATTTTTCTTCATTTTGAAGTGTTATAGGATTTTCCTGAAATGCTACAAGATTGTCCAAATTTGCTATAGGATTGTGATTGGCATATAGAAAGGGTTCAGATCCTATTTTTTCCATGGGTAATTGAAAGGAGAAGTCCACCACACCACCATCACCCATACTCCACACTATTTAGCCACTTATCCACCCAAATATCCATCTTTGTCCATAAAAAACCATTTTACCCCTTCTTTCATTATTTTCACCACAACCAAGTTTCCTAATCCTTGTCCATGAGCTTAACATGAATTATCAAAGTTTTTGGATGCATTATATGAAGTCTATTATGATCATAAAGGGGTTTGTGTGACTTCTATAGGAAGAAATCCAATCATGTAGCAGTTTTCACAAACCCTACAAGACCACAATTTAAAGCACTTGGAAGCACGATAATGAAGAATTTACCATCATGAAGCAGTGAAGGGTCATCTACTTAGTATTGGGTAGCCACAAAACTTTTCCAAAGCTGCTACAGGGTCATTTTCATCTCCAATGACAACATCTTGATCCACCACCAGCAAAACCTGCAGTGAAATGCATCGCTTAGTCAAGCACCTATAAAAATATATATACATTTTTTTCCCAAAGAAGAAACCAAGCATGGAGCAACCAGTATGGGAAATGGCATCTCAAACAGTTAGCATATCGTCCACCATGTATGAAGAAGCATGAAGATTTCAAAGAAGTCAAATGCCATCAAGTAGGCACAATTACAAACCTCATCACCTCTTCCTTTAAGCACTTGATAGTTAGAAAATGTTTAAAATGTATGAGTAACAAGCTTTTGTAGGCTAAAGGTGGCCAGCAATCTTAGCCAACCTCGAAAATTTAAGTGGAGTAAATTGCTTCTCTCATGCAACATGGGGAAAACGAAAAAAAAAAAAAGGAAGGGTGATAATTTTGAGGAGTGGGCCAACGGGTTTTTAAGAAGTTACGGAGGTGGTAGGTGGGGGCCAACTCATACAATGCATTGATCCCACCACCAAACCACAAAAGGAATAAAGGACAAGCATGCACTTCATTTTCACCGAGAGTTCATTCCCAAAAATGGTAAGAGAGGCCCAATACATCATCGAGAGTTGAGCTAGCAACCACCAATGGTCCCATAGTCTATTATAGAGGTGCTACAAAGCCAAATAGTATATGCTACAGGAATTGAATTCATTGTTACAAGATTTCACACAATTGCTATAGTACTGCAACCAATTGCTACAGGATTGGCTCGATGGGTGAAAAGGGCTCGATTTGGTGCAATTTTTTCTCCAAAACCCCAAATACCAAGAAGGAGTCTCCAAGGGATGGGTGAGTAGTGCATTTCCCTCACCTTATGTGCCAGAAAATAGAAAAACTGGGTCAATTTATGCATCATATATGAAGCCCTTGAAAATTGAGATCTTTTAAACCTAGTTTTCTTTTATGTGTGAAGAGCATGATAGCAGACGAATGAATTTGTTTTGAATTTGGCATATAATTTTCATAAACCTGGTCAGAATAAGAATAACATTCCTCTGATATTTATTTTGGAACCCTAGGCTGCCCAAAAATTTATAATTGACCGAAATTCCTATGAATGAAACTTAGATAATCCACATTAGAGAACATAAAAGGAGGTTTCAATAGAAGGGAACCCAGAGACTAAAAAATAATCCGCCAACATCCTCCTATCATAGAAATATTCACAAGTCACCAATTAATGGGGTTCTTTGAGAAAATTAAAGGATATGATGATGAAATAACCCATGAATTTTCCATGTCCCTTCAATCTCAGGGGGAAGATAGTTCCATTGCCATTGTGAGAAATATTTCCATCCATTTCAATTCAGAACTCATTATCATGGTGACCACATTAGCTCTAGGATTTAGGTGGAGCAAGGAGGATAGGACAGAGGCCATCACAGTTAAAAGGATTTTCTTCCTCCTTGAATAAAAGATAATTGAGGATAAAAATGGAGTTAGAAGGGAAAGTTTTCCTTACCCATGGGATCAAGTAGCCTAAAACATCTTACAATACATATCTTGTGAGGGGAGGTTAAGTGTTGTATATACCTATATTTTTAGGCTACTTTATGAGTTGAATTTCCAAACATAATTTCCTATTCTAAGCAAGCTCAGTATTCCCCACTTTCTTCTTTAGTCCATAGTATAAATTAGCTAGAGGGCGAGATAAGGGAAACACCAATACATTGATCATCATGGGCTCATAAGGTTCATTTGCATGGATGCCTTGAGTCATCTCAAGAACCTTGTACCATGGACATATTTTTTAGAGATGGAAAAGGGAGGTCGTCATTGGGACTCGAGCCCAACCTCTACTAGAACATGAAGAGATTGCAAAACATAGTTTTGTTGAAGAAGAGGTTCAAGAATAGAAGGAGGAAGGAAAGGGAGAGGAATTTTAATAGGAGGAAGAGGAAGAAAAAACAATGGCAACAAAAGAGAGCCTTGGGGATCATTCTAGGCCTGAAAATAAGTAGAAACAAGAGCACCAAGTAAGCCTCTTAGAAGGAAAAATTAAACAAGAGGTGGCTGCCATCCTAGCATCCCTTAGCATACCTGTCAAAATAAAAAAAGGGGGAATACCAAGCAAGGCCCCTTATACTTCAGAAGAATAAGGAATACTAGAATCAAACAAGGGAAGCCTCAGCCTCCCACAACCACTCCAATCACCATTGAAGGATCAACCGTCTCTGAGAGGGAGAGCTGGAGAAGAGTAAAGGGAAAATTGAAGAGGTTACCTCCCTCACAGCTGAAGTAAGTAACCCCATACCTCACCAAGAAATCAAAACACTAAGCCGGATAGGGCCATGAAACTATAGTAAAAAACTTCCCAACTACAGGAAGAAGCAAGACTGCTACAAGAAAGGACAGATTTGATATATGATAGGGGGACATTACTACAGTAAGGTCCAATAGCACCCTAGGAGGGAGGAGAAGGACCACATGAGCTACAAGAGCCTAATCCGCAACCAAATCTTGGGTCCTAATATAAATTTTATGAGAAAGGAAAAATTAGCCCCTCTAAATTTGCAGTACCCATCTTACTTGAAATGGACAAAGAAAGAAGTTGAACCCATCGATGGATGTGGATTTTTAAGTCCGAGGAAGTTGAGGATGTGGGCCTCATGCAAAAGAAAATGAAGAATAAGATAGTCAACAATGAGGGAGAAATTGAAATTGGAAGATCAGAGGTTAAGAGAGAGGTTGCAGCAGAATGAAGGACAACTTGCCACCATGGAAAGTTTGTCCATGGATAAAACCCAATGAAAAAATCCCTCAAAAACATATGTGATGTTCCTCAAATAGAAATGGCTTCAATTTCAAATCAGAACGATAGAGCAACATGGTTCATTTCCCTTACAAATATACAATAATTTTATTGAATTTTGTGACAAGGCTAGTGTGGAGGACAAAGCTAAGATAGCAGATTTTTACATGCACAACCTCATATTGACTGACATAAATTTCTGGGATCTAAATTCTAGGATGGGGGATGTGCAGTTGACGACATTAGCCTCTTGGTTGACCCATGAGGAGCAAAGGGTTAAAGAATCCAAAAGAGCCATATCCAAGGAGACTAATAAGCCCCTATGGGTCATAGCTGAGTTTATGGCTCCTCACCTTGTCATCAACAACCACGAGCTCATCTATGAGGATCCAAATTTGTCACCACGATACATGGAAAAGTAGGAGGAGACCATTCAAAATTTCGAGGACATGTTTAGGCTTCTAGGGACCAAAGGTTTGCAGGCTTTTCAAAGGATGTTGAATTCATTGCCCCATAACTTGCAAATAAGGGAATATCACTCTCCATAAAGGTTGAGGAGTTCCTTGGAGAAGACACCCTCGTATAAGAGGGTAGTCTAAATACTGAAGGCCAACTAGATTGGGCTCAAGTTCAACCCTCCTTTGTTGTTAGGGCTACAGGAAAAAATGGATCAAATTGAAGAGAAACAAGAATGGAAAGAGATAGAAATAAATTTAGGGTTCCATCCTTAGGGGGCCACTTCTTCATATTTACATTGGAGTGTTAAGGTAGCCACCAGGGCTATGCATGAGATGGAACTAAATGGCTAAGTTGTTGAGAGGGTGAGCAACACTTTCAGCAGGGGAAATGATAGGCCTCATTAATAGGTAAATAATATCACTAATCTGGCCTTCCTTCAACCTATATTTACCTCTTTCCTCACATTAATGGCCTATTTTCAACTATTATATGTTTATTAGGAATATTATAGGATTATTTTCATGTTTCATGGCCCAATGTGATTATTTTATAAGAAAAAAGTGCATTTACTATGAAAAGATACGTTGGAGGTAGTTGGAGAAGATGTAGGAGGATTTTCCCCTACATTTACTCACCTAAAACTCGACTTGCTCCTTAAAATCACTCACCCAAAGTTGAAATATCTACTATCATCTCATGCACTCAAAGATTTTGAGGATCTTAGGGAGATAGATCCACCCTTTTAGGAATTTTGGAGGGAAGCAAACCTCTTTCCAAGGAGGTTTCCCCTCACTCACTTTTGTATAAATAAGGAAGCCTAAGGGCTCAATAGGATTCAAACTTTTGGCAGGAGAATAGATACTATTAGGAGCTAAGAACTTGTTTTTTCCATTCCCATTTATAATGTACTTGAGCACTATTTTGAATTAATGAAAAGCATGTTGTTGATCTACGGTTGAGTTTGTTTCAGAGGGTTGAGTCCCCTTGGGTTAGGGCCCAATCCAGAGGCTCAAGTATCTCTTATTTGTATATTTATTCCATGCATTTCCTTTCCTAGCAGTATTCTCCTTATTTGTCTAGGAGACTTGTCTATGAAAATTGCATGTGCAGGTATTCCAATCATTTCTCTTGTATTTCCAAGCCAAACAATATATAGTTTCTTTCTTTTGCAGTAGTTAGGTCTCTCCTTTTACATACTTTGTTTTCTGCACATTTACTGATTGATCTAGTGGTCTTATTTAAGCCTAGAAATCATAATATCTTATGGATGTAGGCCTTGTGCATGCTACAAGTTAGATTGCTTTGTAATGTAGTAGATATATTAAAAATAAAATTCCACTCATTATTTCTTGGTTATTTCCATTTTCTACAATTTGGTTATTAGTTCAACACTCTTTTCAAGCTACAAAATAATAAATTGGCTGGTGTGCAGGTATTATTGTTTCTTTACAGGGTTATAATTATCATTCACACTCCTCTTCCTACCATCAACTCCTTTCTTTCCACCTCACAACTGCCCCAAAATAGTATTCACCAAGAGCACATTTCTTTGTTAGTGAAGGCCACCATGTGCATAGATTCTTGTGCAAGATGCACTGCTGAGGGGTACTAGGCTTGGAAAATGTCTCACACAACCTTCAATTTCCCTCCATTACCATTTCATGCCTTCATATTTCCTTTACCATCCTCAGAATGCTCACTGACCCAATCCTGTAGCAAAACAGGGCAATCTTGTAGCATCTTGTAGGAAACCTATAGCACTGTGTAAACTTGACCAGAATTGCCCCTAAAAATTGATTTTTCCTCCTATCATTTAATAATATCCCTTAGACTTTGAAACCATGATTGAGGGATACCAAATACCACATAGGACTTTCCTTTTCCCACTACAATACATTTCTGCAATTAGGGTTAGTGGACAGATTTATGAACTTGGTAATACAGTGATGAATTTCTTTATTATCTCATGAGATAGCTAATGAATTTTGTCACTAATTCTTATATATTTGGAACATAGTGATTAAAGGTTGATCACATTCACTTTTCCTTATGCAAAGTAAATTATATTGTATACTTTGATTTATGCTTCTTAATCTAGGGTTTCTATTTCAGGCACTGTTATTTCCACTGCATAGACTAGGCTCCTTTTAATGCAACATTTACCTTCTGCAAATAGATTAATGTTTACATTTCTGCAAGTATTCTATCCTTTACATTCCTACAAGGAAAGCAGTGTAGCCTTTACATTTCTGCAAATAGGATTAGCACTTACATTTGAGCAAGTAGAATTTCAATTTCTTTGCAAATAGGGTAACAATTGCATTTTTGCAAATAGATTAGAAACTTTCATGTAATTTCTTTCCTTTCCAGTTAGAGTTAGTTGATAGGGTGGTCTCAGTATGCATTTCTTTGGTCCATTGCTTTAAATCGACATGAGTAGAGCTTAGCCTTTTGTGCATATAACATTTTCACCACTTAAGTTTGTACGAACCTCGTGTTGATAATTAAAGTTGGTAGCCTTGGGAGTTGCAACACTCTTGTTGCAATACTGAGGCTCATCATATATATTGATTTTTTTGTAAGAAAAATAAAAAGTAACCTTTGACTACAAAACCTTACATTAAATAACTAGGGTCCTTTAATTCTTTACCCTTCCAACTCTTCAGTATTCTCCATTTGGGATTCCATCTAGGTAATAATGTAGACCATGGAATTATGCAGACCTTCTAATTGATTTCCTAGGTGTCTCATATCCTTCCTTATCTCATGAATCTTGTCACATTAACACCCTTTAGGGGGAGGATAGCTATCCATTTCATGATTGTCTATAGGAATTTCCAAAATCCAAGACTTCAAGTATTTCCAGAATTAAGACTACCACCAGACAGGAAAAAGAAAACAACAAGAGGATTGGAGGGACAAAGTATTTTTTCGTATTTGACAAGACCAATCAACTCAACAATCACTTTAAAATCCAAAAAGAAAAAAAAAACTAAAATTAAAAGCATAACCATACTTTCAAGAGGGAAAATAGGTTCATTACCATCCATAGGTGACCTATAATTATCCATTAACCAATAGAGTAGTAACAATGTTAATTTTATTAAGACTAGAAGTCTTTGTTGTAGATAATTTGATTTTAAAACATTTTCACATTGCATTCACCCAATATCATCATAAGAAATTATGTAGAGATAAAATTAGCAATGACAGTGCAACAGCATAATCATAGTTTTTTCAAGATATCTCTGTCATAGGGATCAGCATATCTCCTTCATATTTCTATCACAATATTTTCTCATATCATAGATAATAAGGCCCAAGGAGGCCATTGTCATACCAAAGAACTTAGTCCCATTAAGGAATTATTACACCACAAGAATGAGGCCCATTAGGGTGTTGTTACACCACAATACTGAGGCCCATTAAGGCACTATTACACCACAAGACTGAGACCTATCAGGGAGTTGTGGTGTTATCACAAATAAGAAGGCCCAAGCAGATCATTGTCATACCTAAAAACTAAGGTGCATTAGGGCATTGTTACACCATAATACAGAGGTAAAATTTCAGAGACCCATAGGATGGAATGATCATTATCTCACTGCCAATTAATTACAGGTCCTAGTGTGCATTTATTTGAGGCACACAAACCCTGCCTTTTACCCTATGAAATCCATACCATTTGTAGTATTCTTGAACAATAAAAATATATATGTGAAAAATTAAAAGAATTAAAATATATTAATGTTACTTATGAGTAAAAAAATACTCTCCAAGTTGAATCATTCAATTTGGCCTTGAAATGAAGGTTGGGCATGCATTTTTGTGAAACATGCCAAAATTGTCTTGCTTCACTAAAATGCACGCTCAAGCTTCATTTCTTGGCCAATATTATTGATTCAAATTGTACATTGTTTAGTTTATTATTTTACACACTTTTACATTGTTATATCTTTACTAACCATGAGATTAATAACAGTGTTAATTTCATTAGGGCTACAATTATTTGTTGTATATAATTACATTTTAAAATATTTTCAACATTTTCACATTACATTCACCCCATATCATCATAAGAAATTACGTAGAGAGAACATTAGCAATAAAAATGGATCAGAACAATCATAGGTTTGTTATGATATCTCTATCATAGGTTTGTCATTATATATTTGTCATAGGGCTTAACATATCTCCTTCATATATTTGTCATAAAATTTTCTCATATCAAAGATAAGAAGGCCCAAATAGGTTTCTATCATACCCAAGAACTAAGGCCCATTAGGGTGTTGTTACGTGACCACATATATGCTTAATTTTATAAACCAAACTTGACAACCATATAATTTATTTCACTTTTCAACACTTACTCAAGCATATTCATCATTAAACATTAACAAATAGAGCACTAACTGTGTTAATTTTCTTAGGGCTATAAGTCTCAACTGTAGATAATTGCCTTTTAAAACATTTTCAACATTTTCACATTGCATAAACCCCATATGATCATAAGCAATTATGTACAAAGAACATTATCAATAACAATGCAGTGGAACAATCAAAGGTATGTCATGATATATCTGTCATAGGGCTCAATATATCTCCTTAATATCTTTGTCATAATATTTTCTCATATCACAAATAAGAAGGCCCAAAGAAGACGTTGTCATACCTAAGAACTGAGGCCCATTAGGCCGTTATTACACCACATAGATGTTTAATTTTATAAACCAGATTTGAAAACCATATAATTTATTGCACTTTTCAACATTTACTCAAGCATATTCATCTTTAACCAGTAGAGTACTAAAAATGTTAATTTTCTTAGGGCTAAAAGTCTCGGTTGCAGATAATTGCATTTTAAAACATTTTCACATTGCATAAACCCCATATCATCATAAGAAATTATGTGTATAGAACATTACCAATAGCAATGCAGTGGAACATTCATAGGTCTGTCATAATATCTTTGTCATAGGGCTCAACATATATCCTTCATATCTTTGTCATAATCTTGTCTCATATCACAGATAAGAAGACCCAAAGAGGTCATTGTCACACCCAAAAAACTAAGGCCCATTAGGGAATTATTACACCACATATATTTTTAATTCTATAAACCATATATTTTATTACACTTTTCAACATTTACTCTAGCATATTCATCATTAACCATTAACAAGTAGAGTACTAGCAATGTTAATTTTCTTAGGGCTAGAATTCTTTGCTTCAGATAATTGCATTTTAAATCATTTTCACATTTCATAAACCCCATATCATCATAAGAAATTATGTACATAAAATATTAGCAATAATAATGTAGCAGAAAAATCATAGGTTTGTCATTATAGCTTTCTCATAGGGTTCAACATATCTCCTCCATATCTCTGTCATAATCTTTTCTCATTTCACAGAAAAGAAGGTCGAAATAGGTTGTTGTCATTTCTAATAACTGAGGCCCATTAGGGCGTTTTTACTCCACAAGATAGAGGCCCATTGGGAAATTTTTACACCACAACACAAAAATGTGGCTCTTCCTCGATCCACTCAGTCATTCTTCTATCCCCATGGATGAAACCCCTATCCTTATTGAGGTTGTCTTCTTTCTCTTGATACAATAGGCGTAGGGTTAAATAGGGAACCAGGTTGCCTTAGATATCTTTGAATAGACTAGGATGGGTTAGCCACATCCCCCATCCCCACAGCAGTGCTCTCAGTGTTGGAAACCACGATTGTTGTTAGACCAAAACCCGCGGGTGTTAGTCAATGATCGCATCGCCAGAGATAAGGATCCATGAGAGGTGGTTATTCCATGTTGTAAAACACACAGGGAGTGTTTATTAATCCAATTTCCAACTATCCCCCCCCCCCCCCAAAATGCTAGTCAGGTGTGTATCAAACTCGTGACCTATTCTCTCATACCACTTATTGGAAATCACGATTGTCGTTAGACCAAAACCGGTAGGTGTTAGTCAACAATCGCATTGCTAAAGATAAGGATCCATGAGAGGCAGTTATTCCTTGTCATGAAATATATGGGGAGCATTGATTTATCCAATTTCCAACACTCAAAAAAAGAAACATGAACACCATTTTTGCTCCAGGTTCGGGTCCCACGCCTATCCCTAACCATTTCTCTCTTCTCCATGTTCTATATACTCCTTCCTTTGCTAGGTAGGAGAAAATATTTGGTCTTCTTGCCCTCTTCCAAATACTCTAAGTGTTACTAGGGTGGGGTGGCTTGTACGTTTTCAACCATCCATCCCATTTCCTCAAATTTATTCGATCTCCTTCTACCCACCACAACAGGGATTCTACCCAAATTCAAGTAACAGTAAGGGGTAATAGTTTTGCCATATGGACTCGCAAAGCCTTCCATAAAGGGGTTTTGGGATACACTTACTGGTGAGACTCTAGCATCACATGATAACCATCTATGTGAACAGAGGGGCCATCCCTAGTCCAGACCACCTGTCGCAACTTAACCAACTCCCATGGAAAAAATCTCATTTTTTGTATCTGTCGGTTACGGATCTTCTAATGCAGTCTCTTATTCCATAACTACATTACCTTACCATGGCCACTTTTTGAGGACCCTTCTCTAATATTTTCCTCTTTCTATTTCAATTCTCCTTCATCTCCATCATACTCCTTTGGTTTGGTTCCACTCTTGCGCTCCTTCTCCGGGTTCCAACTTAAATTTCCCTCATCTCCTCTAATCCTACATTGCTCGAAGACTTCCTTTAACCAATTATTTTGTTCCTCAATCATCCCTTGAGTGGTATTTCATGGTGTTTCACACTTCTTGCTCCTTCATCATGGTTTATTCTAACCTTAACTCTCCCATTATGGTTTTCTGATCTGAATCACTCTGAGTCTACACAACTTGGTTTATAATATTCCTTCGAAACAACCTGATACGACAGTTCATACGTGCTACCTGTCTCGGCCCAAACGCTCTCTGTTTAATATTGC
The DNA here is from genome assembly GCA_034641835.2 of Pinus albicaulis. Classification (NCBI taxonomy): domain Eukaryota; kingdom Viridiplantae; phylum Streptophyta; class Pinopsida; order Pinales; family Pinaceae; genus Pinus; species Pinus albicaulis. Next base: position 312,160,198 of record CM076570.1, on the reverse strand, counting down.
AACAAGAAACAGTGAAGGAGGCATCCTAAAACATCATCCTTGATCCTAGTTGGAAAATAATCACCTAAACTAGGTGGGGCCCACACAGGTGATTTTTCGCGTAAAGTCTATTTTTAGACTATATCTATTTTTAGACATGTCGATCATATTCTATGAGTTGCAGGATGCTAATTGTGGATGGTTGGTCAAGTTGGAAAAATAGATGGACTTCTATTTTTAGACATATTGGGTGGAATCTATTTTTAGATTGCCAGTCTAAAAATATATATGTCAAAAATTATTAGCTCTTAATAATATTTGGACTCTAAATATTATCTTATTCTCTTGGAGCACTTCAATTAAGTGCACAGATGTGGCACAGTAGCTGACAGAAGGAATTACGCAATTCCTGAGGGTTTACTAGAGCTAATGCATGATGACTTCAGTTAGAACTCATGTGACAGAGTTTGGTGGAGTTATAGAAGTAGTTGGTGGAGTTGTATTTAGTTTAACTCAGTTAGACTCAGTTGAGCTAGTTGTGTCTAGTCTAACTGATTGATACACTAGTGAGAGTGGTGTGAATTAATTAGTTAATTAATTCACTAAATAATAACTCATTAATTAATTGAAGAATACATCAGTTAAATACAGTGCATGGCAATTTCAGTGGAGACCAGTGGAGAGGTAGGTGAAAGAGAAAGTCTGACTATCAGTTGTGACTATGGTGATGCATTGATTTCCTCCAACACTCAGTGGAGATGCCAATGAGGATTGCACAGTGCAAGCCTGGTGAATTCTAGTTCATTCAGAGCCATTCTTCAGCAGGGATTGTGCAGTAGAGGCAGGCTAGCAGGTGGCAAAGATCAGTGCATGGATTTGCAAGATCGGGCCTGATTAGTGTGTAACGAATATATTGTACTGAGAGCTTGATATGATCAGATTTGTATGAGGATTGTTACATGATCTCTATGACATATATTATATACATATATTTGGGGTTTTCAGCTTCAGGCTTTCCCGTTAAATATTTGTGTTAATGTGTGTGAATTTTTATTGTTTCATGTGTGCATTGCAATTGATTTAATTTCCGCATGTGATGATCAATGGTGGAATAAATTTTGTATTGTGCATGAAGTTAAAATAGTGTGTGATCAGGAGAATCTTGGATATATAACACATAAGTTATATAATTTCTACATGGTATCGGAGCAGTATTGATCGGAGGAGAGTGCAATTATTGAAGCAGTTGAGTTTTGTGCTGGTGGAATTCGAATTTGCTGCAGTGTTTTCTTGGTGTCGAAGTTGAGAATTCATTGAAATTTCTTTCAACAGATTGCAATTGGAGTATTCCCTTGATGGGAGCTCAAATTATATTGCATGGAAAGATAATATGGAGGCGGTGCTAGAGGATAATGGGGTAAAGGAGTTCATAGATGTTGATATTCCAAAGCCTAGTTCTAGCGATGCAACCGCACTTGACGCATGGAAAAATAAGGTAGCAAAGTGTCGAAGGATTTTGTTGGAAGGTGTGAAGGACCACATTGTGTCTAGAATTCACGGTAATGCCACTCCATTCTTAATGTGGAAGGCTTTGACAGACTTGTTCCAAAGCAGAAGTGACCAGAGGAATTTGGCACTTAAAGACAAGCTCAGAAAAATAAAAATGGAGAATAATGACACTATTCCTGTATACTTGAAAAAGTTTTTCCACTGCAGGGATGAGCTTGGGAGTGTAGGATTCAATGTGGATGAAGAATACTTGGTGATCTTGGCTCTCCTTGGGCTTCTGAAGAGTTGGCATAGCTACGAAGACTCTGTCAATGGACGGGAGAAACTGCTAAGATGGGAGCGACTTTGGTCGGATCTTGTGCAGGAGGAGATAAGGCGAAGTACCAGGGATGGCTCTTCATCAAAGAATGATGATGAATAGGATTTCACTTTGGCTGCCAAAGAAAGGAAAGGGAAGGGGAAGAAAAATCCTTCTCAATCTGGTGTGGATGGCAAAGAGCGTGACATGTCCAAAGTGAAGTGTTTTCACTGTCATGAACATGGTAATTTTGCCACAAATTGTCAACAGAAGAAGAAGAACAAGCAGGCTACTGGAGCTGCAGCTAGTGAGGCTCTTGCCTCGCAATTTGAGCTTGACTTCTCATTGATCGCATGCATGGTGTCTAGTGCATTAGGATCAGGGTGGTACTTTGATAGTGGTGCTTCCTTTCACATGACGAGAGATGTGAACCTTTTCAGTGACTTGGTGGAGAAAGATCTCCAGTTGCATGTTGAGTTGGGCGAAAATGGACGATACAATTTGACCGGCATTGGTACCATTACCTTTCAGAGGGAGTCAAGTAAACTTATTATTTAACAATATGTTGTGCATGTTCCAGGTTTAAAGAAGAATTTAATCTTAGTCGCAATGTTAGAGGATAAAGGCTATGATGTTGTCTTTATTGAAGGAAAGGTTTTCCTTCAGTACAAAGAAATAGTACAAGTCAAGAAGGTTGGGATTTGAGCAAATAATCTCTATAGACTTGAAGTAGATTGGATTTCTACAGAGCTTCCTACTGTTGGGAAGTGCAAGAAAAACATGTAATTGAAGCTTGAGAGGGTGTTGGATTTGCATGCAAGTAAGAGTGAACCTCGGGATGTGGAGCAGCCACAAGATGAGGATCATGGAGTGGGAGAAACCACTCATGCAGAGAAATTCCGTGCCAGATGGGCGGAGGGAGTGCATGCAGCTATACCACCGGGTGAGAGGTGGGGCGACATGCATGAGTAATCCCAAGAGGAGATTTCTGGGCAGGATTCATGGAGATGGTGTGGATCTCATGAATTGAACCTGGCTACGAGGTGCCCATAGAGAAGCAGTAGCATGATCAGTTGGATTGATGCGGGCAGATCAAAGTGATAGTGTCAGATACTGGAGCGCGGTTCAGAGTTGACAGCAAGTGCAGAGTGCATGGGTGCAGAGTTCAATAGCGCAGTGGTTCCTGAAGACATGTGCAGTTGGTACCAGCAGAAGTCGAAGACTTTGATGATAGATGCATTAATACTGATTGAGTTGTTTGGAGTCTTTCAGTTTCGGAAGAGTTGCAGAGCAGATGCATGGAGTTGCATGGTGCTTACAAAGGTTGCAGGTCGAATGCATGGAGTTGCATGTCGCATGCAAAGACAGTCCTTTATTTTTGAGAGGGAGTGTTGAAGATTGCAACAAGAAACAGTGAAGGAGGAATCATGAAACATCATCCTTGATCCTAGTTGGAAAATAATCACCTAAAATAGGTGGGGCCCACACAGGTGATTTTTGGCACAAAGTCTATTTTTAGACTATGTCTATTTTTAGACATGTCGATCATATTCTATGAGTTGCAGGATGCTAATTGTGGATGGTTGGTCAAGTTGGAAAAATAGATGGACTTTTGTTTTTAGACATATTGAGCGGAATCTATTTTTAGATTGCCAGTCTAAAAATAGATATGTCGAATATTATTAGCTCTTAATAATATTTGGACTCTAAACATTATCTTATTCTCTTGGAGCACTTCAGTTAAGTGCACAGATGTGGCACATCAGCTGAAAGAAGGAATTACGCTATTCTTGAGGGTTTACTAGAGCTAATGCATGAGGACTTTAGTTAGAACTCATGTGACAGAGTTTGGTGGAGTTATAGAAGTAGTTGGTGGAGTTGTATTTAGTTTAATTCAGTTAGACTCAGTTGAGCTAGTTGTATCTAGTCTAACTAATTGGTACACTAGTAAGAGTGGTGTGAATTAATTAGTTAATTAATTCACTAAATAATAACTCATTAATCAATCGAAGAATACATCAAGCTAATCATACAGCATTATAAAGTCTGGGGGAGACCAGTGGAGAGGTAGGTGAAAGAGCAAGTGTGACTATCAGTTGTGACTATAGTGATGCATTGATTGCATCCAACACTCAGTGGAGATGCCAATGAGGATTGTGCAATGCAAGCTTGGTGAATTCGAGTTCATTCAGAGCCATTCTTCAGCAGGTATTGCGCAGTGGAGGCAGGCTAGCAGGTGGCGAAGATCGGTGCATGGATTTGCAAGATCGGGCCTGATTAGTGTATAGCGATTATATTGTACTGAGAGCTTGATATGATCAGCTTTGTATGAGGATTGTTACATGATCTATATGACATATATTATATACAGATAGTTGGGGTTTTCAGCTTCAGTCTTTCCCGTTAAACAGTTGTGTTAATGTGTGTGAATTTTTATTGTTTCATGTGTGCATTGCAATTGATTTAATTTCCGCATGTGATGATCAATGGTGGAATAGATTATGTATTGTGCATGAAGTTAAAATAGTGTGTGATCAAGATAATCTTAGATATATAACACATAAGTTATATAATTTCTACACTCTCAACTCATTTTATCTTTTTACTTTGATATTAGCCTCATTAGTGTTCATTTCCTTGAAATTCCATGGTTTAATTTGATAACTCACATGCTCTCTTCTGCAACAAAAAATTTCTTCAGCAATTCGCCCAGCCGCTTTCTTTCACTTCAACGAAGATTATGATGCAGGGAATGAATACTTTGGTGTAGCTCCCATCATGCGTTCCTAACCTTCATGTGATTTTTTAAGCCTTCACATGTGAAATTACGTTGTCATTGGTTCGCCTAGTCCAAAATATTGTGACTCCTACCCTTGATTTTGTTTAATATTTTTCATTCAAATACTTAATTATCTTCTTGGCCTTGAGTGATTCTTTTTGTACTTATTTCTTTCATATATCAATGCTCATTTATGATCCTATTATCATAATCTTATGTTGTGCAATTCTATGAATATATTCCCGTATCGAATGAACTTCTTGAATAATGTCATCCCAAACAATTTGTCTAGCCTAAAATAGAGAAATATTACCTTTCAACTTGGGTTTCAACTCTTTGATTTCATCTTGAAATACCTTATACTTACTCGTAAGATGATTATTGTTTTCATTTTCTATGTTCAATTGCATCTCCTTCACATTAAACTGCTCCCTTGCCACGTCCAAATCATCTTTGGTTTTAATTAGTTCAACTTTTTAAATTTTGATCTCTTCTATGAACTTGTCAATTTCTCTGAGGGGTCATTTGATTCAGCTAGAACCACAATGGTGCAAACATGATTTGTAATTGGTTGTTGTAGGCTATGCACTTGTTCCTACAAAATAAAAATATCTTTATTTTTTTCAACAAAATCTCTTATTAATAGCTCTTTTTTCTTTTTCAACTTGAGTCAACTCAGTTGTTTGAGCATGCTCAATTCTAGGCATTTTTAACTTCTTCCTTAATGAATGCACCTCAGATTTTATGTTCTACAACAGGGTCTTGATGTTGTTTTCTCATACTAATTCTAATTTTATAACTCCTTTCTTTAATTTGTTGATAACTCTTCTTAAAAGTTTCAAAATAATAATGAGCCTCTTCTATTGTGAATGTTTCCAAATTAGTAGAGATAGAAGAGGAAGTAGTGTGACATGGATTTCCCAACTGCATTTGAAAACCAGACTCATTTGAGGGTCCTTCTGTTAATTTGATTTGTATGTCTTTTCATCCCCTGTTAGAATTTCAATCCTCTTGTGTGACTAGGAATCCTCTATCTCAACAACTATCTATTCAAAAGCAGTCCTCTTCAAACTCTTCTCTTTTACTATAGGGGTTTCAACATCTATTATTTGTTGCACCTTGCCACATGGCCAAGTTTCTTGGTTTCCCATTTTCTTGATTTACGGCTTGCTTTCATGAATATAAGGTGCATAACTAATTTCCACCCTTTTAACAAAAATTATATGGTGAGGTTCATATTACCACTTTTCTCCTTTCTCAAAACCAAGCTCCTTCATCATCACTTCCACTTGTGTAAGGGCTTGTCGTTTGTTTACAATAAATGGTCTGACAGTCCTCTCTAGCTTGAAAATATACCCTTTTCGTGCAGGAACAAAATATACTTGGTCAACACTGAATCTTTGCCTTATAATTTCAAGAAAAAATATCCTCATAGGAAAAAAGATCAGCCTTGAAATGAAGGTTGGGCGTGCATTTTTGTGAAGTTGGCTAAAATTTCCATGCTTCACTAAAATGCACACCTAGGTTTCATTTATTGGCCAAGATGATTAATTAAAATTGTAGATTAATTATTTAATGATTTTACACACTTTTCCATTGTTAAATATTTACTTTGAGCTTAACTTCAAATTTCATACAACATTCTAAGTTTCTCTTTGACTTGCCTTATGTGAAAGTTGTGTATAAGTGGAAACATAGTTATTTATGATATTTGTGAGACATGATGTAAGGTTATATTATAAGGTTAGGAAATATACAATCATGTCCCATTTCAAATTTTATTACCAAGAGTGTAATTGGTTTGGCATGGGAGTGTAAATTTGTTTTGATTGTGATCATTGCCATATATGATCAATTGTTATTCCAACAAACTTGGATTTCAATTTTATGAAAATTACTATGGTATGTTGCATAAAATGGTTTTATATTTTGGTTGGAATGCTCATTATCGCACAATCCATTAAGTACATGTCCTGGTGTGCATTTATTTGAGGCACACAAACCTTGAATTTAACCTTACGAAATCAATCCAATTTGGTATATTCTTGCAAAACAAAAATTTATATGTGAAAAATTAATTTTAATTATGAGTAAAAAAATTACTCTCCAAGATGAATCATTCAATTTGGCCTTTAAATGAAGTTTGGGCATGCATTTTTGTGAAGTGGGCCAAAATTTCCTTGCTTCACTAAAATGCACGCCAATGCTTCATTTATTGGCCAATATGATTGAGTAAAGTTTTAGATTGTTTATTTAATGATTTTACACACTTTTTATTTGTTATATCTTTACTTTGAGCTTAAATATTTATACTTCAGATTTCATACAACATTCTAAGTTTTGCTTCTACTTGCGTTACGCAAAAGTTGTGTATAACTAGGAAACATAGTTATGTAGGATATTTGTCAGACGTGATGCAAGGTTATATAAAAAGGCTAGGAATTGTCCAATCATGTCCCATTTAAAATTTCATTACCAAGAGTGTAATTGGTTTGTCCTGGCCCATGCATATTTGTTCGGACTGTGATCATTGCCATATATGATCAATTGTTATTCCAACAAACTTGGATTTCAGTGCATAACATTTCTTTTATGAAAATGACTATGTTATGTTGCATAAAATGGTTTTTATTTAGGTTGGAATGCTCATTATTACACAATCAATTAAGTACAGGTCCTGGTGTGAATTTATTTGAGGCACACAAACCTTTACTTTAACCCTACGAAATCGATCCAATTTGGTATATTCTTGTACAATAGAAATTTCTATGTGAAAAATAAATGTTAATTATGAGTAAAAAATTAATCTCCAAAATGAATCATTCAATTTTTCTTTGAAATGAAGGTTGGCGGTGCATTTTTGTGAAGCAGGCCAAAATTTCCTTGCTTCACTAAAAAGCACACCAATGCTTCATATATTGGCCAATCTGATTAATTAAAGTCTTAGATTATTTATTTAATGATTTTACACACTTTTATATTGTTATATCTTTACTTTGATCTTAAATATTTATACTTCAGATTTCATATAACATTATAAGTTTCTCTACAACTTGCATTATGTGAAAGTTGTGTATAAGTGGGAAACATAATTATGTTGGATATTTGTCAGAGATTATGCAAGCTTATATAACAAGGTAAGTAATTTTCCAATCATGTCCCATTTCAAATTTCGTTACCAAGAGTGTAATATTTTTCAAACATAATGCAAGGTTATATCCTAAGTTTAGGAATTGTCCAATCATGTCCGATTTAAAATTCCATTACCAAGAGTGTAATTGGTTTGGCCTGGGATTTCATATTTGTATCGATTATGATCATTGCCAAATATGATCAATTGTTATTTCGGTAAACTTGGATTTCAGTGTATAGCATTTCCTTTATGAAAATGACTATGGTATGTTGCATAAAATAGTTTTATATTTAGGTTGGAATGATTATTATTGCACAGTCAATTAAGTACAAGTCTTGCAGTGAATTTATTTGAGGCACACAAACCTTGACTTCAACCCTACGAAATTGACCCAAATCGGAATATTCTTGCACAACAAAAATTTCTAGGTGCAAAACTAATGTTAATTATGAGTAAAAATGTACTCTTCAAGTTGAATTATTTAATTTTTCCTTGAAATGAAGGTTGGGCGTGTATTTTTGTGAAGCAGGCAAAAATTTCCTTGCTTCACTAAAATGCATGCCCAAGATTCATTTATTGGCCAATCTGATTGATTAAAATTTTAGATTGTTTATTAATGATTTTACACACTTTTACATTGTTACATATTTAGTTTGAGCTTAAATATTTATACCTCAGATTTCATACAACATACTAATTTTTTCTTTGACTTTCCTTATATGAAAGTTGTGTATACATGGGAAACATAATAATGTAGGATATTTGTGAGACATGATGCAAGGTTATATCATAGGGTTAGGAATTGTCCAATCATGTCCCATTTTTTATTTCATTACCAAGAGTGTAATTGGTTTGGCCTAGGATTTCATATTTTTTTCGACTGTGATCATTGCCATATATGATCAATTGTTATTCCCGTGAACTTTTATTTTAGTGTATAACATTTCCTTTATGAAAATGACTATGGTATGTTGCATAAAATTGTTTTATATTTAGGTTGTGTTGACGGTGTTGGACCCTCCAAAATTTAGGGGGTCTCCCCGACATGAAGTCCCAAATAGACCTCACATCATTTGGAGTAGGAGTGTTATCTGAAATACGGCCTGGTTGCCAAAATTGTGGGTTTTAGTTGTATGCCTTGGCTGCAATGACACATAGGATGATGTATTCATGACTTTGGTGAAACAATTGTATAACTTTGAGAAGATTTAAATGCAATGAATGAGAGGTACCATCACAATAAGGGGGGAAGTGACTGAGCCCCTTGGAAGCCACTAATAGTACGCAACTTGAAAGGCACACATGAGCACAAAAGAAATCATAAGCTAGCCTGCAAAATAGTTCACAAGATAACCATGATTGAAATAAACAATAACACACATTCAACAAGATACATGTTGATGCAAATTAATTATTCCATAATCTTTAGCATAAATGAAATAACATATATTGCAAACAAAATAAGAATAGTCCTACTATATTCACAACATATGCATGAAAACATGTCGCCGTTGAGCTTTTATTAAAGTGAAAGTTCCAATCATACATATACAATTGCCAAAACGCTAACCCCAATAGTGGAACATGAAGCCAACACCTACTCCTCCAAGGAAAGATACTCCCTCTATGCTAAAGGAGAAGCCAAGGCTCTCAACAAAACTCCTTAACTTTTGATCCTAGCCAAAGTCTGACCAAAATCCCTTTACATGAGTTATGAGGGATATTTATAACATTTGAGATGATTATCCATCTCCCTTTGTGACTCTTTAACTTCCCTCATGACTCTTTGACTTATTTTACATAATGACCTTTCATATTCTAAAATTTACGCTTGGAATCCCACTTACAAAAATATTTTAGATACAATATTAAAAATAGCCATATAAGACAAAATTGGAAAGAGTCAACTAAACAAGCCTAATAAGACAAATAACATGTCAAGCTTGATTTTGGGGAAACTCCAGCACAACCACCTAAACTTGTAGCTTTTCGTTCAGATAGTGATGCTAGGATCGGTATTGTGTGATTACTTCCCCAAACTTTGCGATGGGATCAGGCTGGAAGCGGAATACTTCCTCCATTGCATCTAGGTGCATGGTCTTGGAGCCAGTTTGTGTTTCCTTATTCAACAATAACAAAATGGTGTTTATCTTGGCAGGGCCACCAATATAATTATGCATATCATGTTTGTTAACCTCCAGATCTCCCTTGGTATTGATCTACCTGAATTGGTCCAACTATTCCTCAACTTCCTATATGACCTTGTCTCTACCTTTAGCTTCGGTGTGTATCAATTGAAGGGATATTGTGTGACTTCACCATAAAATCCATGTTTCTATACAACCATGTATAAGAGGATTTAATGTTGCTTTGGATGAGAATCTGAACTTCTACCTTCTCAAACCCATCTTGTTGCCTTGTCTTCTTTAACAACTCAAGAGGTGTGCCTCTATACTACATTCCACACTCATGCACAATAGTAGTGGTTGCATGCAAAACCATGAGAGATTTAGAATTACCTCTACATTTCTATTGCATCTCATGCAAGAAAAAAACTGCTTTATGCATAGTGACTAGCTCCTCGTAGAGTTTCCTCATGGTGTCTCACAATGTCGATACTTCACCAAGTATGGTTGCCTTGAGTTCTTATAAATACACTTTTGCGGGAGCTTATTTATGAACATCTACCTGGAGTTGTTCAATATGTTTCTTTACAACCTCTAAGTTATTTTCCATCTGTTTTTTCTTGACCATCAAATACTCTATGTTTGACTTAGAGGCTCCTTCAAAGGCCAAGTCCACTGCGACAATAGCTTCTGGATTCTTCCTGGTTTCCAGAAGAATATTTGATAAAAGTACGATGTGTGAGTTCGCCCAGGAAATGTTTCTTTTTTTCCAATAAAATCTTCTTTTGTATCTCATCATAAGTTAAACTATATATATACATCATCGTGCATTCATCAAGAGGAGAAATTTCCTCTTCCTCACCTAGAGCTTTCCCTTTTGTAAGAGGAGGGGGAGGCAATGGGTTCATTTTTTGTGTGCAAGGCATGAGATCAACATCTTGATTCTGCTACTGTGGGTTTACCTACATTTCTTGGATCACTATGAAGTCTTCAATTTTTTAGGCGAGTGCTTTTTCATGCAAATACTTTATTTCTTCTTCAAGTGGTAGATGTTGTTCTTCTTATTTGGCTTATTTATGTGTTGATTATTCCTCTTCTCTTATCCTTATTTCTTCTTCTTGCATCTGCCTCCCTTCTCATTCTTTTTGCTCTAGTTCTTCCTTTTTCCTTGACTCTTCCTCATGCTTCTTTTGCTTCCTCTTTATTTCTACTGCTATGGCCACTTTCAATATGATTGGGTATATTTTCCATTTGTGGCTTTTTTCTTCTATTGGGTTATGCACAACCTTCTGCTTACCCTTTCTGCAGACTGGGTTTCACCTTTATGATGATTATGTTTCTAAATTTGATTCTTTCTAGGGAGTGACTTATGATGTACCTACAAATTTTATTTGTGTGAGGGGCTTAGATGCATTATAACAATTCTTCATATTTTCCTCCTAAGGCCTGGAATAAGTCCCACTTGGCCAGTTGAAATGTATCTTTGCACAATGCTACTTGCAAACACTCCTGGGATCATACGGATGGTATTCCATGAGACCGAAATTAAATTTCCCTAACTCTTTCCCCTAAGTCTCCACAACCTTCAAGGTCTTCATCTCATATAATTTGATCTGCAAAGGAAGAGTGGGACAAGTTTCTTTCTTCTTTCTCTGCAAAATTGTTGATAAACCTATGGAAACATGATAAGCTACTTCCTACATAAAGAAATTTTTGGTGGCATATCTCGGTAGTAGACGTGAAGAATTCTAACCCATAAACATTCTGATGTAGGTTCCATCAGGTGAGGCAAACCAATCAGCCAATTTTGATACCGCTTCCATCACCTCACGAGACATGCAAGGTGGATCTTCCTCAAAGATATTCTTGTACAATGGTCTGAGGAAGTGATCGAATAGCTTATCTATGACTCCCCTGTAACTCCACTCTGAAAGAACTTTGCAGAAATTGTGGATAGTAGGTTCCTTTGGTGACCAAGTCAAACTCATGCAAGGAAAATAGTTATGAGCATATATCGCATCCAACAAGTAGGCAAACATGTAGAACCTGGCTTGATTACCATTAGGAGGATTCTTGGCATTAGTAACATGGATATTTAACTATTGAGCCAACTATTCCAACCATTTTAATTCTTTCCCATCATTTACAACCCGATACAAAAAAATTCCAAGCCTTCAAGAAAGGTCTCAGTACTCTTTTAACCATAGATCCGACAACATAGAACTACCAAGTACTGGAATGATTTTCTGAGATATTTGGTCTTATATTTGTTTCTAGGTGTTTGTCATAATTTAGATGGCTCTTTCACCCAACCTTTGATGACATATTTAATGCTCAGTAATTTGGTGATTGTATAGAAACAAGAATCCACGTAAGCTTATGGCAAAGGAAAATGATACATAAGTTCAAAATCATGTGCAATGAATGAGGCATGCCTTTGTCCACTGGAATTACTAAGGATCATGCTCTTTGCATCTATATGCGATAGTATCCACTTCATGACATCTGCACGAGACCGGATATATGCATGCAATCTCATCCAATACTAAATTCTAGACATTAATATAAACTTGTATGTCTTCAAGATTTTCTTTGTAACTAGTTGTTGTGAATGCATCTTTTACTGTGTGCCATGTAATATTTGAATCTTTCTCAATGAACAGTCGAGTATTTGAAAGAACTGGCATGGTGACAGGGGTGATCTCAATTGCTTCACTGGTATTTTTCTTTGTGGTGTATTTTGAGGTTGATCTCTTTGGATGCATGGTGACAACAACTGATAGAAGAGAGATAAGCTCAAAAGTTTTAGTACCTATTTCACAAGATGCACTCATGGAAAACAAATTAACTCAAGCAAAACAGTCTATTTCGCAAGATCAAGACAGAAACTTAGAGATTGAAGGGAAATATTGTGCAATTTATAGACTAAGGGTAAAAGACTGAGCTCATGAAATGCGCATTGTGTTGTCTCGGCAAACAAGGTGGCAACTGGAGGCTTGAGACTACGCAATGTGCAGTCCCAACTAGGTATACTAAACGAAAGGATTGTGCATTACACAGTCTCAGTGACCAAGGATGAGGGTAGAGGCTTTGCAATACGCAATGCGTAGTTGGTAAAGCTAGTGATTGTGCATTTTGCAGTCTCAAAGGCCAAGCTCAAAGCTTAAGCCTTGAGATTGTGAAATGCGCAGTTGGAGAGGGAAATTGTTGGCCATGATTGCATAGATATGCTCTAGAAGGAGAGATCAAGATGACAGATCTGAGTAATAGAAAAGGTAGAGATGTACCTAGGTTTGAGGGTATGTTACATTAGTGAAAATTAAGTGCCAAAAACAAGCATGTAAAAGGAAAAATGAACATGCATAAAATGACCCAGCAGCGGCAACTACTAGTGGGTGAAAAAAAATAAGTTGATGCGACACTTAGAAAATGTGAACGACGAAATGAAATAACACTTTTACAACCTAATAGTATTTAAAACTCCAATAACCATGAAAATAAACAAGTAAAATATAACTCATAGAAGCAAACACGATAAAATTAACAAAAAGCGACATGTGAAACTTACCCAAAAAAGCACCACAAGCTTATGTTGGATGGATAAGTCATTCTTGCAGACAAGACAGACCTCCCAAGTGTCCTATGAACAGCTAGCAACAAATGAACAAACAAATCTATCTTTCTCTAGATATATTGTGATTCATAATTAAATGTTATAAAGGTTTAACGATCTTACATTTGATCCAACACTTGTTTGTAGTAGTCATCCTTCAGTCGCTCGAAAGAGTTGCCTTCGAAGATAACCGTGTCTGCCTTGATGTTTTACAGGTCTTCCTGGGGTCTGGAACATGCCTGCACTCTTCCAATCGAGATACATACAATTATTTAATCCTTCCCACATGAAATCTCAGCTAAAAGGGTCTAAGTTTCAACAGCACTTCGCCTCCAACAATACTAAAACTTCAACTCATCAATTGTAACCCCTCGAGGCTACCCTATGCCTTTTTTTATAGTGTATAAGAGGAGTTTATAGCTCCATACAAGAATGGATATAATCCTCCTTCAAAGGGATTAGTTCCTTACATCAAGGGGTTAGCTCCTTATTGGATGGGATGCATGAACATGAAAGGAGCGAACTTTCCACGCAGGAATGTTTCCAGAAGCTTCTAAAAATGACTTTAACTAAGCTTCTAGATTTTAATTTCACATTTTCTAATCTTTTATAGGGGTTTGCATTTTAATAAATAGAAATTTTGATTGGCTACGCATGATTTATAGCCAAAAAGTGCGGGACTGCAGGAAAAACTAGGAGAAAGTGCAATACCATAGTTTTAAGGCTTTTATGAGCTTCTCTCTTAGTTTCAAGGCTTGAATTTGGGAACTTTTATATTGTAGGCTTTTAAGGGAGTACTAAAAATTTCATGGTGACAAATTTCAGTGTAACAAATTGCCCCCTAAAGTGCGAAATCTGAGAATATTCGAAGAGTGATGTGCTTTATCATTTCAAGGATTAGCCTGTGGACACCCCATTCGGAACCCTATAAAAATATTCAACGCAACACACACACAAATATATATATATATCATCGTTGAGGTAGGCATTCCAATACTCAGATCAAAAACTAACTAAACTTGTTCTGATACAGAAATGATTTTAATATTACATCAATAGTGTAGACACGACATAGACATAGCCATCTATAATGAATTGTCTACTGCATAATGAATAATAAAACTCCTCGCAACCTGGATGGTGGAAACTAGATCCAGGGTCTTGATTTCTATTTCCTGAACTAATACGATTCTATCCATGCGATTAAATGTGTTGAAGTTGAACATGGTAGAAACCACTTGATTCCCAGTCAATGATGTGAACTATTAACAAGTGTGAGAGAAACCACCAATAATGACAATGGCTCTCAAAGTACTTAGTACAATCCACGAAATGCGAATAAGTGATCTGAAGTCGAACATTTCACGAAATCGTTCGATCGAAGGTCAATGATGCAACCTATTGTCGAAGGCGAGAAACCTGCCATTAAGGCATGCAAATTCCAAGGTACTGACGGATTCTAGATCAAATTCCTAGATGATGAGCTGTCGTCGATAGAAAGTGATCCATCATAAGCAAGCTCACGACACGAAACCATAGATCAAGTTTTGAAGAAATTTTTTGCAAGGACTGACTCAGGGATGGTCAACGCGAATGGAGATAAGTGTTTGGAGATGAATGGTTTGTTTGATTGTTCTCTTAAACACATAACGAAACTGCAGATGGTTTGGTGACAGTTGCCCTAAGATAAGACCCAGAAACCGGTTGAAGACTTTCAATGTGGTTTGATTAACTGATAGGTAAAGGATTTCCCAACCTAGGTAGAAGTGCGACAAAAGTGTCATGTTCAAGAGTGGTGTAATGCTTTTA
This sequence comes from Pinus albicaulis, assembly GCA_034641835.2. Taxonomy (NCBI): domain Eukaryota; kingdom Viridiplantae; phylum Streptophyta; class Pinopsida; order Pinales; family Pinaceae; genus Pinus; species Pinus albicaulis. Next base: position 312,144,952 of record CM076570.1, on the reverse strand, counting down.
CAAATCAAAGTATAACAAACAAATATATTTTTCTCTCTTTTCCCCCACCATTTCTGGCAAGTACCTCTTTATTTTTGACAAGCTTGAGGAGGATAACATTTGCTTGTTTATAAGCTCATCCTTCGGATGAGTCCAACTTAGTTTAAAATCGAACCCTAAGAAGGAGTGGTCCGTTCCTGTTTGTAATCAACAGGTCCTTTACTTTTAAATTTTAACGAGTCCAGTATAGGAGAAACTCGGTGTTTTTCATTTTTAGGGAGTCAGAATAAAAACTTAAGAAAACTCCATGGGTGTTCTTTTTCATAAATTTAGTCTCTCAGGCCCAAAAAAGGATAAAATAATGCAAGAGAGAACTCTATTGACCATGATTAGTCAACGTATACCTTTTTCGTAAATATTCCATTTCAGTCCGGAAAAGGGGTAAACTTATACTGAAGGGACGACCATTCATTTACTTTAACGAGTTCGAATAGTCAAGTACTCGGCGATCTTTTCATTTTTAGAGAGTCTAAAAAGGGCTTAAAAGAGGACTCCATGGTTTCGCTTTTTCGTAAAATTTAAAGAGCCCGAAAAAGTGATAAAAGTTTACCCTTCGTCAAAAAAGACCATTTTGCCTAAAAAATCCATTATTCTGCACAAAAACTCGAAAAATTAAACATACCTGTTTCAATAATAAAAATATTTTGAAAAACTGATTTTTAAAGTGAAAAATAAACAAATTTAAAATTCATCTATTCGAAAAAACTTATAAAAAGGTGTTTTTCAAGTTCATTTTTACCGTTTGGATTTGAAGTGAAGTTTTTAGAGCTCTGGGAAAAAAATTCTTCGGAGAAGATTTTGGGCAAACCGACCATCAGAATCGAAAACCGTCTGTTTTAAGTAATCCACAACCTCCTTATCTTGCATTTCATCAGTTCAATTTTTTAATTTAGGGTCAAAATTTCATTTTTGGGAGGAAAATATGCCGAAAAATTCGCCCTCGGGGATCCGCACTTTCAACACAGGGCCCGTGCGTATCTACGCATTGTCCCTAAGTGTAAAGTGCGGAGGCACTGTGACAAACTAAAAAACATATTTTCTTCCTAAATTACCCAAATGTTTTGCTTGAAAATGATTCTAATCCTTCATTTTACTTGTTGTAGGACATCTACAATTCTTATTTGGTGAGAAAGAGAGCACGAAGAGGTAGATGAGGTAGCGATAAATCATCAACCTACTTTGCAAGCTTTAAGAGCATGTGGGCTTTACAAATTTTGGGCTATCAGTGGCATGAGAGCTCAATTGGATCTTCTTACTTGGCTGGTAAGTAAATGGGATGTCCAGGACCAGTGTTTTATGATCGGAGGTCACTGGCTCGTGATTGAGCTAGAAGACATCTATTTTTTGACTGGTTTGTCCAAGAGAGGTGAACCATTATCTCTATTTGGGGCTAGGCCAGGTGGCCAGTTTGTCGCCAGCCTACAATTAGAGTTCTACAACGATGAGGCCAGTCCCCGGGACAAACAGATTGACATAAAAACTATCATCTGTCCAGAGCTGAAAGTGATCACTTTTACCATTGTCAAGCTATGCGGAAGTGCAGCTTTGCATGCAGCAACTGGTTCTCAAATGCGCATAGCAGTTGATTGCTTTCAAGGCACCATATTCAACTGGTGCGAGGTAGTGTTGGCAAATGTGAAAGGCCAACTTACCAGAGCAAAGTATGGGAAGCTAAAAAACTTTGGATATGGGTCCATTGTAGTCACCTTTGCTTTAGAGAGGATCCCCATGTTAGCCCTGCAGCATATTCCTGTCGATGTTGGTCGGCCTCGAGAGCCTAGGATGGTTCTTTGGGTTGCTTTGATGGCCCACCATAGTGAGGGTGGGGAGATTGTGTGATTTCCCTCTACATATTTTTGTTGGCTGGAACGCAAACTTTTTGTTATAGAGGATTTTCCTTATGCTGAGGTGGACTTTTGTGGCGACCAAGAGATACCCCTTCCTCCAGGAGCTTAGTGGGATGAATCAAGTAAAAAATGTCTTTTGACATTTTCTAATTTCTAATTTTTATTTTTTGATTTTTAATCGTCCAAAACTGATAAAAAAAAAAATCAAATGCAGATGTGGGTCCAACTCAACCAGCCATTCTCCGCCCCCTTGACCGGAGGCAAAGGGATGCAGCACCACCACCACCACCCCCACAGGATCAGACTGCAGAGATCTTGACTGACTTAGAGCACCATCTGGAGTGGCTCACTATAGATATTCCTAAGACTACTATAGATGATATCTCGCTCTGTCTACAGAGATATGTCATAGGTGTTCCTGGTCCATTCAGGAGGTTTTTGACTAGGGTGGCATGAGCAGTGGTGTATTATTGTGATCATCACCACGGATAGTGGATGATTGACTTGTAGACTCATTTTTGTATCACTTTTTTCCGATCATAAGGCGTTTGAGCCTATGATCGAAGATGATGTACTATTTTTTGAACACTACATCTATACTATGATATACTATTATTTCCATTTACCTGTTCAATCATGTTATGAAATGTTGATTTGTTATTTCGTTATCGCAAATGTCTATTTATAACATTAGAAGCAATTGCATCTGCTAATGTATTTAAATTTCTTGAAATGTGTTGATATTCAATATAATCGAACTCTCGTTCCAAGAGACGAACCCTTAAAAATAATCTTAATAATACTGGATTTCTAATGGCATATACACGATTTAACTTTAATACAACGAGTTCAGAATCTAACTTAACGATCAAACTCTGAATTCCAAATGAAATGGATTCCGATAATAATTCAATAATTGCACTATATTCGGCAATATTTTTCGTCGTTTGACCAAGACTTACACCATGCGTCGATACTAACTCGTCAATGGGTGAGTAAATAACCCAAGCTGCGGAAGAGATGTTCCGTGTGCTATGACAAGCACCATCAGCAAAACTAATATATGTTTGAAAGGACGTCGACATCTACGATATCAAAAGTATCCAGATAAGAGGGAATAATAGTAAGAACACACTTACGCTAGGCACACATTTCTAATATATAGCACACCAGCTAAAAAGTAACTAATATATAGAGAAAATCTCCACACGAAGTCAAGCGTAATATCTCTTCAGATAAAGTCCATTTCTGGGTTTACCCAAAGAGACCCCGTCAAAATCAATCAATTAATAATTCCCCTTTTGCAAGCTTTCGCTTGACAATATAAGGACCATGCCACATAGGTTTAAATTTCCCAGCCCCTAGTTTATCGTTGGCTTGATCATAAATCAAAACTAGGTCTCCTGAAAAATTACAAGGGGTAACACTTCTATCATACTGAGCTTTCATTCTTTTCGCATGAGCCTCGGTAGCTAATGCAGCGGTGCGCCGATTCTCATCTAATTGAGCCAAGTATAAAAAATGTTTCTCCTCTTCAAAAGTGTCTGGTAGTAACTCTATGGCTAGTTGGAGTGACGGTATCTCGCATTCAATGGGTAATACCGCTTCTAAACCGTAGACCAGTTGAAAAGGGGTAAAACCTATTGATGTTTTTGCTGAAGTTCAATATGCCCAAAGTGCTGAAAAGAGCATGGTATGCCAATTTGAATTATGAATTCCAATGATTCATTTGATCATGGTGACTAAAAATTTATTAATTGCTTCAACTAAACCATTGGCCTGTGGATAATATGGTGTAGAACTGTCATGGCGCAGGCCAAGCTGGCATGTTAACTTGGTCATCATGATATTTCGAAAATGGCTCCTATGATCAGTAATTATTGCTTGGGGTACACCAAAATGAGCAATCACATGATTGAATATGAAAGTAGTTGCAGTTTTTCCATCTGTCGTAAATGTAGGCTTTGCCTCGACCTATTTGGTAAAATAGTCTACTTCTAGAATAATGTACCCATGCCCCTCGGCCGAGTGAGGGTTAAATGTAATGAAATTGATGCCCCATTTTGCAAAAGGACTGACAGCAATTATGGGGTGAAGAGGAGCAGGTGGTTCACGCATTTTTCTATCGAAGATTTGACAATTATGACATTTTCGGACCGCGTAAATACAATCTTTAAACATGGACGGCCAGAAATAACCTGCACGCAATATCTTTTCGGTTGTGGCATACCCAGACATATGATTGCCACATGCTCCGGAGTGACAGTCATTTAAAACCTTTTCGGCTTCGTCATGAGTTAGACAACGTCTAAAAACTGAGTCTGCACCACAATGATAGAGTGTGTCGCCAACAATGTGATATTGTTGAGACTGGAAACAAATTTTTCGTCGTTGTGACCGTGAAAGCTCAGGCCAAAAATATTGGGTTTGAAGATATAAAATAATATCTCTATACCATGGATCAATGGTACTAATAAGAAACAAGGATTCATCCGCGATTGGTTGTTCCGCCACAGTTTATGTATCAGTACGTGGGAAATCACACATAAGTTCGGCAAATATCAATGATTTCTTGGATTTGGATTTTTCAAACTCCAAATCAAACTCCTGCAGGATGACAATCCATTTGGAGTATTTTCCCCCTAGAAATTGTTTGGTTAAGATGTACATAATAGGGTTGCAATCAGAGATCACTGTCATTTTGCGTAAAAGTATGTAGTGACGAAAACGTTGGACAACTTGAACAGATGCCAAGGCCAATTTCTCCACATGTGAGTATTTGATCTCATTCGGATGCAAATTCTGACTAAGATAGTAAATCACATGCTCACTATGGAATTCATCTTCCTAAACTAAAACCATCCCTATCGTGGAATCAAAAGCGGTGAGGTACAAAAAGTAATCTTGGTTGTAGTTGGGAGGATGCAGTAACGGTGCATGGGTTAACGCGTATTTCAAAGCATCAAAAGATCTATCAGCGACCTCGTCCCAAAAGAATGGAATGTTCTGTTTCAATAACCTAGTGAAACCTTTTGTTAACTCGGCGTAGTTAGGAATGAATCGACATAAAAAGTTTGCTTTCCCTTGCAAACTTTGGAGTTGGCAAAGAGTAGAAGGAGGAGGTAAATTGATGATTGCCTCAACCTTCGATGGGTCGACACGAATGCCTACCTTTGAGACAATAAATCCCAATAACCATCCGGATTCTACGCAGAAAACACATTTACGTGGATTCAAACAAATCTTATAGTGCCCACATCGTATAAATATGGCTCGTAAATGAGTAATATGATATGCTCTACGTGAAGAATGAACAGGAAAATCATCGAGGTAGGGTTGCACAATATGATTAATGTCGTGAAATGCATAGGACATGGCCCTTTGAAAAGTGGTGCCAGCGTTCTTAAGGCCAAAAGGTAATTTACGATAAGAAAAAGTTCCCCATGGACAAATGAAATTTGTTTTAGGTTGATCTGCAGTGAGTATGTTTATTTGATTGTAGCCGGAAAATCCATCCATGAATGAGAAAATTTCACTTCCAGCACAATTGTCGATAATTTGATCGATATAAGGGGCTGGATAATTGTCTTTAGGACAAGCTCGATTTATATCCCTATAGTCGATACATACTCTTATTGTTACTTGTTTTTTATTGACCAGAACAATATTAGATACCCAGTCCGTTAACGAGATCGGATAAATAAAACCCGCACGAAGTAATTTTTCAACTTCTACTTTGATAGCGGCAGCTTTTCTCGGATGAATCTGACGTAATTTCTGTCTGACTGGTTTGGCATCCGGGTATGTCTTAATTTCATGTACAACGATTGTTGGATCGATTCCTGGCATTTCTTCTTATGACCAGGGAAATATGTCACGGAATTCTTGAAACAGGGCCTTATATGCTTGAATTTCTTCAAGCGTACAAGAACCACCTATGTGAATTTTTTCAACAATTCCAGGTTTTACTGAAATGTCAAGAGGAACCGTCGTAGAAATATTTTCTAAATTCAATTCAGAATCGGCATGTGAGAGAGGATTTTGAGGTTCTTTGACATAATCAGTTGTAAAAATGGAGGAAAATTCATTTTCAAAATGATCGAGATCAGGTAAAAATGAAGACCTGTGGTGTAGATCTTCCCATGGTAATTCATCTACTGACAAGAATTCACGAATATGTTCATCAGTATGGAAAACTTGTTGAGCAGGATCCGGAATTGGTGTCAAATATAAATTCAATATTGAAAACGACTCCTGATTGATCACATTCACTGGATCAGATTCAGTTAAAGAGGTATCAGAATATGACTATACTTGCTGATATGCTAGTTCAAAAGGACTCAAAGGCATTGGGCCTTCAAAAGAATCCAATTCTGATTCTGAAGGTACTATCTAAGGATCATCAAAGGAAATAGTACTTGATGGAATCAATTTGATATTAGCAATAGGAGTTTGTACATTGGGAGGAGGCAGGGAAAAAGTTCCCAATAAAGCTGAATCTTTAATCAAACCTACTCTGACATCCTTATAAGGGATAGTCGATTTTCTGATGTTTTGGATACTATCAGTAGAGTCTGGGTCAAATGAATAATATGAGAGCTGATCTATCTTAACGATCTTTCCTTTATGAGGAAACATGATGAGATGAAAGATCGATGATACAACAGCGGTCATAGCATAAGACCAACTGTGACCCAGGAGAAGGTTATAATCCAGAGGGGCATCAACCACCTCCACATCTAGATTAACCACTATGCCTTCGACCTAAATTGGTAGATCTTGTAAAATACCATATGGCTTAAAACCTCTTCCATTGCAAGCTTTGAGAATAGTTGGTGATTGGTTGATTGTTGGAGAACTAAGTGATTTCCAACATTTTATCGACATTATACACGTAGAAGCCCCTTCATCAACAACGATACGAAAGATACGCTTGTTCTTGACTATTACTCGAATTTGAAAATCCATTTGATGAGGCAGGTGCGGTGTAAAATTTTATAAATCAAAGATCATGAGGTTCGAATCCTGGAGATCTACAGCTCCTAAGGCTGAAAAAATTAATTTTCGGTGGGATGGGCATGATTGCAATACTTCCAAAGCCGACATTGCTGAAGGGGAAATTGCCAAATCTTCAACAATATTGTAATTCTTAGCAGCTCTCGCGTGTGGATTAAAATTTGATTTACGAAGTACACCTTTTTCAGGTGGTTTAATTACTAAGTTGAGATTTTGTTTCTCGATCTATAATGGATCAGAAACTGAGGGAGATGTAGTCGATGCAGAGTTGGATGTTTCTGCTTCTTTACCAATAGTTTTACTACCGTAATCTTGTGATCGCGTCGCAACCATGAAAATATCCTCAACAGGATTGGAGAAAGATACAACCATGTTACTATCTTGAGTGGGAAAGGGATCCTTCAAGACAGCAGGTATAGGCGAACCCTTAATGAATTTTGATACCTCGGATCTATGCGGGCACTCTTTTGTAAAATGATCCTGGTCACAGATGAGACAAGGATATCGAGGTTTGCATTTTTCGTCATTTGGTTCAGTTGTATCAGTTTTCTCTTTTGAATATTTCTTCTTTTTATTCTTACCTTTCTTCTTACTACCGGTTTTAGATTTTTTCATAGATGTCTCTACAACATGGATATCGGCGAAAGTTTCAAGGGAAGATTCTCCTTTGGGTGAATCGGGTAAAGTGATAATAGGAGAAGTAGTCTTGGAAGACCTCTTACTCTTACCAGTACTAACAGAACCAATTACACCATCAGCGGCATGTGAGCTAGAAGGAGTTGCAGTTAACTGACCAGGTCTTGGTAAATCGAGAATTTTATCATACAGAGTACTTGACTAAGTATAGACAAGGTCAAGGTACTGAGCCTGAGCAATAACTTGCTCTTCCGTAACAATGCCTCCTTTGGCCACATCTTCAGTAATTTTGGGCAATCACAATTTAATAAACCATTCAGCCAAAATTTGATCAAGAATAAAGACTTTCACTAAATTCTTCTACGTCTCCATTCATGAATGTGATCAGATATGTACGTAGACATAGACTGCTTTAATGAAGTCAGCAATTTTGTGCCATTGTCGTATCTGACAGGGAACTAAAAATGGGTTAAGAAAGCAGCAGCTAGCGTATTCAAATTATTAAAAGAGCCGCGTGGTAACTCAATGTACCATTTGGCAGCTGGACCAATGAGAGTTCTCTGAAAAAGACGTAATCGAATAGAATCATCGACTAGTGAATTGGATGTGCACCAGAGGTGATAAGTCATAACGTGATTAGATGGGTCCTCTCCTGATTTACCTTCGAATTTTGAAATATAACTGGGCAACTTGTTAGGCATCAGCGGCCAATATGGAAGATAAAAATGGGATCGTTCATAAGGTGCGACAGATCCGGTAAATCTAAAGTTGATATGAATGGTAACCGATGGCTAGGGTGTTGATAACCTTGAGTGATCAAACCAGTGCCAGGAGGAGGATAGCCAGGATATCCTGGAAATGGATGTGCATTTGGAATCGTGAAACCTCCTAGGTAACCAGGATTAATCGGACCATACTGAGGTTGTTGAGGTATTTGATAAGTATACCCAGGGTATGCCTGATACTGATACGCTGGATTTTGTGTAGCTTGACCAATTTGATATTGTCCTTGGTACGGTTGATAAGTAAATTGAGGTTGACTAGAGACAATCGTACTTGTACCAGCTTATCCCATAGGCATCTGGGTCGTAGTCTGACTTGTAGGTCCCGACTATGGTACAAAGGCTTGAGGAATTTGCATTGATGCAGGGATAGAAAAAACCGGAGCTACAGATACTCCAGAAACAGGTGTTGTAGGTTGAACAGAGGTTGCAGTAGTTGCAGCATTTTGAGGCGAAGTCTGAGGTGTACTAGGCCCAGGCTGCTGAACAGAACCAGGTGCAGGGATTTGAACAGTAGGCTGACCAGGTTGCTGGGATGGACCAGAAACTAAAGGTTGTCTAGGTTGATTAGGTAACTGCACATTAGGTTGCATAGTCTATTGAACTTACAATGGATTCCACACCATGTTAATTCCTGGGTATTGACCCGTAGAAGTTTGTACATATGAAGGACCATAGCTTGATTGAACGTAGGGTTGATAATTAAGTGGTAAATTTCCAGCTCCTTGTAAAAAATGATTGACCGGAAGGCGGTTGGAAACCTTGAGTTGGGTATTGACCTTGAGGTTGATAACCTTGAGGCACGTACTGAATCTGGGGTTGATAAGGACCCTGAGGAATATACTGAGTCTGGGGTTGACCTTGGGGTATGTACTGTCCTTGAGGTTGATAACCTTGAGGTATGTACTATCCTTGAGTTTGTTCTCCAAGTAAATAATATTGTCCTACAGTTTTTCCTGGTAGAGAATTACCTTGAGGCTTCCCCCCAGGCGGTAACTGACTACCTTGAGGTTGCCCCCCAGGCGGTAACTAACTACCTTGAGGTTGCCCCCTAAGTGGTAACTGACTACCTTGAGGTTGAGGATTTGGAATATTACTAGATATCATAAAAATTTGCTCTGCGTTCGACGTTTCAGTTTTAGCTCCATTCGTACCAGTTGATAACACTTGTTCAGTTGGTCAAGGAGTTGCTCCTGAGAAAGTACCAAAGAGTGACTAGTACCTCGAAGGAACAGAAGGACCACCGTATAAAAGTGTTTCCGGTGATTGGGAAAACATAGATGACTCACTTGACATGATTGATGAAGGATAATAACCCCTTGGTGTAGGATGAAAAGGAATTCGAAGTGGTAAAAAACTAAGACTCGGGTTCTCTAAAAAATCTATCAATGACAAATACCAAGCATCACTTCTAAAAGGACTGTAGAATATAGATTCACGCTCCCTAAGATTCAAAGGTTGTTGGGTTTCGAGAAGAGTTACTTCTTCGTCTGGACCGACAAGTTCTTCAATGGAAATGAGGTCAGAAGGAATATTTTCAGTAATTATATGTCTTACCCTAGGTGAACCAGGATCACTAGAAGTTGGAGTAACAAATCCTGAAGATGGTTCCAAAACAGTAGTTTCAATGTCAGGTTCAGAAATTTCAAGTTCTTCAGTGAATTCACTGGAAGGAGAAATACTACCAGTAAGCTCAGAAACTGAAATCGATTCTTGAATATGCTACGTTGTTTGTAGTTGATAATCATGATGAATAACTATAGATGACTCTCCTGCATCTGTTGATCTAATTCTACTATCAGTAGGAGATACTAGAGCTCGCAGCCCTTCAAGCTGGCTTGGTGTATATTCAGCCACGATTAAAACTTATTAATCACACGCAATCAAATGAAAATTTCAATGAAAACTCCTAGAGTCACTAAGGAAACAAACAAATGAATCACACGCTTAAAAATCTATGGGATAAAACCACACACAAACAGCAACTTCCCACACTAAAAACACTAGTTGGTGATGAAATTCAACGTCGTAGTATTTAATGCAGAAAGGGCAGTTGGAACAGCTACCCCGACAACCTGCTTAATGAAACAGGCCGGTGCAAGTTTCTCCACTTAAACCATCTCGAGTGAAGATAACCCTCCGGAGAGTCGAATTGAGTCTAGTCGACATCTGCTCCAGGTACAGTGGGATCTTTCCACGACCGTCACCTTAGGAAAAAACCGTAAGATTATGGTCACTATGGTTACCAACAGGAACTAATATACCTGGGGGAATAGTCTACGATCTGACATACGCGCAAGGCCTTCAATCCCCTTGAAGGCTCCTTGACATAATCCAAGGTATACCGAAAAGTGACCCCAGGCTCCTCGACAATGGTCTATCTGAGGTTTACTGTTGTTAATACACGCAAATCTTCTATCGTTCCCAATGAGATAGAATTGATTATCTCACTGGTTCAGATATGACATCGTGCTTTACTTCTTTAAGAGGAGCTTCCTAGAGCATACAAGCGACTATTGGATTTTTTCCTACCGCAAGATTAACTAATTGTTTGGTTTAACTGTCTTGGAGAGTTAATTACTCCCTACTCCAAGACACTAGCTTAAGCTATATTGGTGAAAAGAGCCCTAGAAATATAAAAGTTACTAGATTAATTTTAATTTAAGCGTTGATTTTATAAGGTTGTTTCTTAAGACAATAGCTGCGAAAGTGAAACTGATGATATGAAGCGACCCGACTCAAATCATACTAAAAAATACATCTATAATGAGAAACAATCTGTTTTCTTTCAATGAATTCTAGCTAAAGGAAGAGTTGAGAAATGAAATCTTTTAAAAAAAATCTTTCCTTTAAAAAAGAATAAATGAAAATAAATCTAATTTCAAAGAGAACTCAAAATGATTTATGCTCAATAAAAATTCATTTTTGTTCAAGATCGAAACTGGAAACTAAGTTTTTTTCTTCAAAAGACGCTACAATTTCTAGAAAAGCACTCAAAGCTAAAAAACATTAATATTGAGATCTAAAAATTCTAAGACTAAATATGAATTAAAACTTCAAATATTTTAAGGATGTCTTACTTAGCTTGTGATCTAACTAAGAAATTCTTTACTTGAATCAGAAAGAACTCGAAGAAACATCCAATTTTCGTTTTTTAAGTGAAATTCCAAACTTATTAACAAAAGCGTTAATGATTTGCAAATGAGAAAAAATGAAATATAAATCTCATAAAACAATTTCTGCTATGATGTCAGACTCAGCAAGAAAACAAGAGAATACCAGTGATCTAAAGGCATACCAAGGTTTCTAATCTGTGAGCGGGATGTAAGACCAAGCAAAAATCATTATAACATGCAAATCTTTCAGAAAATAAATCAAAAATAAAAATGTTGAAACAAACTCTTAGCCAAGGCTTTCTGACAGAAGATACAAGTCTGGGCAATCACTGAGAACCTAAAAACTAATTCAGAAAAGAGGATTTTAAGATTTTTCAAAAAATTTGATAGGGTCCACAGGATTCAGTGCAATCTAGTGCGGTCCCGCACTGTGGGTACAGGAAAAGTGCGAAACTGCCCACACTGTCTCTAAAGGAAAAGAGCGGACACAAGAAAATAAGAGAAAAAACAAAAAAATCTCAAAGATTTCTTAGGGATCCTACAGGGATTAACTACCCAAGCCAGTATAATCAATCAAAATCAGGAAACATAAATTCATAAATCAAAAGTAAAAGAAATCAAAGCTCAAATTCTTCCCCAGTGGAGTCGCCATTTTGTTGGACGGATAAGTCGTTCTTGCGGACAAGACAGACCTCCCAAGTGTCCTATGAACAGCTAGTAATAAACGGACAAACAAAACTATCTTTCTCTAGATATATTGCGATTCATAATTAAATGTTATAAAGGTTTAACGATCTTACCTTTGATCCAACGCTTGTTTGTAGTAGTCGTCCTTCAGTCGCCCGAAAGAGTTGCCTTCGAAGATAGCCATGTCCACCTTGATGTTGTACAGGTCTTCCTTGGGTCCGGAATAGGCATTTCCTTTACTCAGATCAGCCTTTCACTCTTCCAATCGAGATACATATAGGTATGTAATCCTTCCCACATGAAATCTCAGCTAAAAGGGTCTAAGTTTCAACAACACTTCGCCTCCAACAATACTAAAACTTCAACTCATCAATTGTAACCCCTTGAGGCTACCCTATGCATTTTTTTATAGTGGAGAAGAGGAGGTTATAGCTCCATAAAATAAGGGATAGAATCCTCCTTCAAAGGGATTAGTTCCTTACATCAAGGGGTTAGCTCTTTATTGGATGGGATGCATGAACATGAAAGGAGCAGACTTTCCACCGCAGGAATGTTTCGAGAAGCTTCTAAAAATGACTTTAACTGAGCTTCTAGATTATTTGCGCCTTTTCTAATATTTTACAGGGGTCCACACTTTTAATAAACAGAAAGTGCGCTTGGCTACGCATGATTTATAGCCAAAAAGTGCAGGACAGCAGGCAAAACTAGGAGAAATTGAGGTACCAGAGTTTTAAGGCTTTTATGAGCTTCTCTCTTAGTTTCAAGGCTTGACTTTGGGAACTTTGATATTGTAGGCTTTCAAGGGAGTACTAAAAATGTCATGGTGACAAATTTCAGTGTAACAGCTTAGCCGAAATTTCCTTGATTGAATACGAAAATGAGCTATATAGGCATCTATTATATATATCTAATCAGGTTAGGGTTTATCACGCACATGCCTAAAATCAAGGAAAATTTTCCACTTGTCTAAAAGTCATAATTCGCAACTTAGTGTACTTAACCAGACAGTAATTTGCCAACTCCTATTTTCTAAGGATGACAACTTAACCTTTTTCAGGAAATTTCCACTTCACACTGCCATACAAGGCTATGCAATCAAGGGGTTATGCAATTTCTTACCTCTGTGCATTGCGCAATATTTAACTGGAGGAGGAGGCATAGCACAGTTTCTGAGCTCAATGACTGTCTATCTTCCATGATTCCGTAGTAATGATCCTAAAGGCCTAACATAGTTTCCAGGGACAATGAATTTTGTAGTTCCAATAGGGAAGGCATGCAACAAGTGCAAGATAAGGGCAGGAAAGGCTTTTGTTAGCAATGGTCAGTTAAGATTAAACTAAGTGATCACATTCTTTACATGCAAAGATAAGTCTTCAAAACCAGATAGAATAATTAACGACAGTGAAAGATGGGTCCATGTGGACAGAAGGTAGGCTCCAAAATCAAAGCATGGACAAAATTTTGGAGGGGGGGTTGTAGCGACTACAACACTTGGAAACACACTAGTAGAACTCCATATCTTGGTATAGGTCTTAAACTCTTGTAAACCAGGTCTAACTCTTCATGAAGTATTTTTCATTCATTGATTTCCATACATTCTTTACTTTTCTTGAGTTAAAGATATAGTCCCTAACGTTCTCTTCATCGATGGCACACTAACAAAATAAATTCAATTAATTTGTTTCAATCGGGACAAGAAATATATATATATATATATACAAGTGGGAAACGATTATTAGAGTCCAGGTTTTCATCTTTGTTGTTGCTCTGCTACTAGCAGGCCTACACAATACCTTGGTGGAGTCACTTCATGAACACAAACATTTCTCCATTGTCAATGAGCCTGTACAGTACCCCTATGTAGGAAACCTTTCTCTCTTTCACCCTTTATTCATTTTATATTTTTATTTACAGAAATGTGCATAGGCACTTATTATTTCATGGGGTGGAAGAGGGATCCTCACTTATTGAGAGAAAAGGAGGCTTTACCTTCAGATAAGGGTATTTATACACCTCTGAAATATAATCCAATTGTTTAAGTTTCCTCCCCTCCTTATGCTACTCAACTTAGTTGAGAATACACGACTGCATAAACATAAGAAACCAATTAGAGAAGAAGGTAATGGTTAAAGATTCAAGCATTACAATTCTTCTAAGGCTCTCTCTGAAAAGATTGTATTTTCCATCCTGATATCATCAACCAAAAGATACAAGGCCCATGAAAAGAGAGGGAATGCAGAAAAATCAAAGCATTGAAGTAGCACAATGTCCTCTTGCATGTTTACATGCTTACTTTGAAAGCTCAACACGGTCCCATGCAAACTTATTCACGAAAAATAAGAAAGGGACATGACAGAAAGAAAAGCAATATAAAAAAACCAAATTAAAACTAACCCTAATCCTAGGCTAACCAAAGATAGTTCAGGCTTACGTGAAATATAAATTTCATTGTAACCATTGACGCATTGTCTACTCAGTTAGGGTGAGGGAATCTTCAGCAAGAAAGGTCATCGGGAATAACAGCTGACATGAAAGATCAAACAAGAAATACTTGAGCATTCAAAGACTAAAAACAAAAGAAGAGAAATACAACAAGAAAGAACATGCCAAACATTTTTCCTTGGGATCATGGTGTTTGTATACATCGTGATGAGCTAGTATGTTGGAGCATTCTTTCGAACGTTCAAACTTGGAAAACATGTAAAAGGTAAAAAACTCAGAAGGATCAAAAGAAACATTTAATGCAAACGATTGTGACAAGTCAGGAGGATCAAAGGAAACCGTAGGTGGAGGATGGGAGGAAAGAATATCACCGACCAAACCAAGATCACAATCAAAAATTGCACTAAGATCTTGAATATGTGAGGTGTGAGAAGATGGTGGTAGATCAACAGATGAACTCTCAAATTCCCTAACCTCAAATTGCGTACATGGAGTTATTTGATGAGGATAATATGAAGATTCACTTGGGACAACAACTTCTTTCGTCACAGATTTAACAGCTCCATAACCGGTATATGTTGGGATACCTTAGAAATATTCATATTCTGATGGATTCAATGAAATATGAACAAGAATTTGAAACTTCTCTATCATAAGATCCCAGTCAATATCATCTTCAGAAATTCAAAACAGAAATGAAAGAAACAATCATGAAAATATTCAAGAGATTCATCAGGTTCCTTTCTAAGATGCATAATTTTCTTGTAAACAAATTGTAATTATACATGTCAAAGGTGTGATAAAGCTTTTTGACAAGATGTTCGAACGAGTGAATTGGAGCAGTCAGCAATGTGTAACACCAATTTTTAACACATGCTTCTAATGTAAGGACGAACAACATACAGGCAGTGTCTTAAAAATGAATTTTATGATGAGTGCAGAATTTAGGAAAACTAGTTTTGTGCTTGAGAATGGTGGTTCTGCTCTTTTCATCAAACTTTAAATTTTACAAGTCATAAATTATTCTTAAGGGCACTTTCAAATTTGTAGTTATGGAAAAACATGTCGGGGTTAAGTTTTGGGAAGAAGCCATTTAATGATAAGGAAAGTGTTGACGGTGTTGGACCCGCCAATATTCAGGGGTTCTCCTTGATATGAAGTCCCTATTAGACCTCACAACATTTTGCATAGGGGTCCCATCTAGATCTACGGCTCAGTTGTTGATGTAGTGGGATCAAACACTCGGTATTTGACGGCCAAGGATAAGAAATTGGCACAGAACCTACATTTTTTCAGGCAATAGGGAGAACAACTTCACACAGTAGCTCAGAACGTAGCTGTCACATAGGTCTACTTGGAGGGGATGAGAGAAGCATTACTTGGTGAAGTATCGACACTTGGAGATACCATGCAGAACCTCTATGAGGAGCTCGTCACTGTACATAAGGCAGATGTTCACTTGCATGGATCGCAGCAGAAATGTAAAGACTTTGTCAAAACTCTCAAGAATATACAAGCTACCATCGTTGTCGTGCATGAACAATCAATGCAATACAAAGGGTCATCGCTTGACCTAGGAAAGAAAATGAAGCCATAGGCAAAGATGGAGAAAGCAAGAGTATAAATGTTGATTCAGAATAACAAGAATCTCACCTCGTTCATTGGTAGCATTCAGGCCTCATATGTGTGGTTATACAAAAGTTTGGATTTATTGGTGAACACACACAGGATCTCATCAGTTGAATCGCTCACCAAAGTCAAACACAGGAACCATGCCAGGCAGGAGATCGAAGAGTACTTGGAGCGGCTTATACAGATTTCCACCAAGGAATATTTGGAGGTGAACAGACTGAACATGCATAACTACATCGATGGTCTTGTCCAAATTAGAACAATGTTTCTCCTACTACATAAGGAATTGCAAATTGGTTCCAAATCATTGTACCCAGATGCAATGGATTCTAGTGTCTGCTTTCAACCAGACACCATCACACAATTTGGGGATATCATCGCACAGTACCAAGATTGGCACTGATATGTGATTAAGAAGCATCAAGTGGAAGCTGTTGAGCAAGAGTTACCCCAAACTCAAGCATGATAGTTTTTTGTCTTGTTAGGTTGTCAAGTTGTCTCTACCTTATTTTGATTTATATGGGTATGAGTGTAAAATGTAATGATCTTAGTAAATAAATGTAGGTGAAATTCCAAGTGTCCAATATTGGAATTTGAAGAGTCATGATATAATCTAATGATTCATTTTGTAAAGATGTTGAAGAGTCATGAGGGGAGTCCAAGAGTCACAAAGGGGAATGTGAGGATTCACCCCCTTTTGTTATAAATATATCCTCATAACTCAAGTAAAGGGATTTTGTGAGCCAAGCCTTTGGTTTGGATTAGGCTTAGAAAGGAGCTTGGGAGTTTCTTGAGAGCCTTGGCTTCTTCGTAGCATAGAGGGAGTATACTTATTTTGAGGAGCAGGTGATGTTGACTTCATGTTCTACTATTAGGGCTAGCAGTCTGTCAATGGTGTATGTATGATTGGAACTTTCACTTTTAATAAAAGCTCAGAGTCGGCGCGCTTTCATGCATATGTTGTGAATATAGTAGCACTATTATTTTTGTACTTGCAATGGATGTTATTTAAATTACACTTATTCTTATGAATTGTTTGGTTTTCATTGGTACGAAACTTGTTGAATGTGTGTTGTTGTATTGTTTCACAATTGTTAACTTGTGAACTATTTCACATATTAGCTTGTGATGGCATTTATGCTTGTGTGTTCCTTTCAAGTTTTGTACCATTACAGGCTTCTAAGGGACTCACTTCTTTTCCCTTCATGTGTTTTAACCTTCATTCATCGCACTTGAATTTCTGCAGGGTCACACACTTGCTGTCACCAAAGTCACCATACATTACTCTATGCGTATTTGTAGCCAAGGCATATCATTAACACCCACTGCATCGGAAATTGTCACCTAGATCCGGATGGGACTCCTACACCACATGATGTGAGGTCTAATTGGGACTTCATATCGAGGAGATCCCCTGAATGTTGGTGAGTCCAACACCATCAACATTTGCGGCACTAGAAGTAGGGCCAGATAACAAGTTGAACCCATGAATCTTGTTTTAATTTTCGCACTCATTTATGGCTTCCTCCCAAATCACAATTATGACATTTTTTCTATAACTAAAAATATGAAAGTGTCAGCGAGAATCATTCATGACTTGTAAAATTTGAAATCCAATGGCAAGGGTCAAACAACCTTCTTTGAGCACACCGCTCACTTTCTTGATTTCTGCACTAAACACAACATCCACTGTGAGGATGTTGCTTGTAGGTTGTTCATTCTTACGTTCGAAGGGAACATAAGGGGATGATGTAACACATTGTTTGCCACCTCCATACACACTTTTGAACATATTTCCATAGAACTGTTATGCACCTTTGATGTGTATTATCATAAGTATGTTCTCAAGAGAATTATGTGATTGCAAAAAGCACCTGATGAATATCTTGAGGATTTTCACGATTGTTTCATTCATTTTTTCTTTGAATTTCATGAAAATGAAGTTAATTGGCCTTTTTTGCTAGGTATATTCCAATTTCTTGTTCACATTTCGAATAATATGCACGAACATGAATGTTTCGAAAGTCTCTCAACATACCTCGGTATTAGAGCTTCTAAATTTGCGACAGACGATGTTGTTGTTCCAAGTGACCCTTCGTCCCCTTCTCATCAAACAGCTCTATTTCTGCAGGTTGAGGTGGGAAACTTGAGAATTTTTTCGTTTATATACCACCACGTCCTTTGAGCCCACATATTCAGCATTTTAGCGTGGGTTTGGACTATGAATTTGATGGTTGCAATGAAGTGTTATCTCCTCTTCCTCCATCCTTCAGTTCCTTTGGTCCTATGGATTGTGAGTTATTGTGTTCACGTGTTTTGAACCTTTCTTTTGATGTTCATGAGGATCAATTTCTTGATGGAGTTGGTGTTGCGTAATCAACCTACGATACCATTTATGATGATTATGTGTGGGAGTCCGCATCTGAATAAGAATCTGCGATGAAGGGTGGTTTTTCTCCTTCCGCACCTCTCCCTCATTACCCTAACATTTTCTGTAATTCTGTCATTTATGTGGAATCTCGCAAATAATTAGTTCCCTATGATATGTTACTTCCGATAATTATGAGAATGCATGGAATGTACATTTTTCATCCGAATGTAGAGAGGAATAATATTCTCTTATTGATTTCCCCAAACTCTCATCTCATCATTCTGAAAACATAGAGGGTGAAATTTCTTGTTTTCGATCTTCCCCTCTTTACGATTCATCAGATCATGAGAATGCCTTTGTTCTCTATCCTAAACATTTTGATCATGGCTATCGTAATATTTTCACCAATTCATTTGATCGCGACTCTGGCTTTTCCATTTTTTATCACCAATATTTGATGATCCATCTTCTCATGAGTTGGAACTTCTGCAAGTTGTTGAGGAACTTTAGCCAGAGCTTATGGTTATGTTAGGTTCTCGTAGTCTTGAGGTCACCTCCATCTCTGATCAAAATAGTGTTATTTCTTTCAAGGCTCCTCATCACTCTGTCGTGCACATTGAAAATAAATTTTTTTCACAAATTTTGCATCATCCATCGGTATTGCACGATCCTATCAGTCAGTCATTGGAGGAGTCATACCTAGCGAGCACTATTGCAAAACAAAATTTTCTTCTTTATTTATGGTTTCTTGTTTTCATACTTCAAAAAAATGTTCTGACATGTCTTCGAGTCGCGGTGTGCTTGAACAACATAATGCATCCACAGAGTGCCTTCCATGCGTGTTTTTTTCATTCTTTTTTACGTGCACTTTCAATCTTCGAAAGTTTTTGTTTGTATTTCCTTATCTTTCTTGTTTGTTCTTATGTTTGAATATATTTCTTGATATGAATTCCTTCACTTACGTAGGCCATCCAATGCGTCGGTGGCTACACTAGAAGTATCATTTCACGTAGGTCTTGTCTATTCTCTGATTAGGTTAGGAGTAGGAGTAATCATTTTTTTTCTTTCATGTTTTCATTTGTTTTGTTTTTATTTGATTTACTTTCTACCCCACTCTTTTCCTTTCTTTCGCTGATTTTCTTTTCAATCTTAGGATACCTTCTTCATGAGACCGTGTTTGGTTTTCGAAAAATCATGGTGACTTCCAAGAGGAATTTGTGTTACTGTCAACACTTGGTTATCTATTTATCCCATCTCTTTGCGTGAATCTTTTATTTTTATAATCGATGATACTTTGATGGAAAATACGTCATTTTTGAAGAAAATCACAGTGGAATCATCATGATTTAATTGTTAACTAGTACCGCCTACTCTAATCGGTATTTATTGTTCGGTTAATCCTTATCAACTTAGTCGAGTACAATAAGGAGGGGAGGAAACCTTAATAATTATGTCATAGGTGTATATAAATATCCTTCTCTAAAGGGACAACCTCTTATGCTCTCAATAAGTCAGGATCCATATTCCGCCCCATGAAATAAATAAATGCCTATACATAGTTCTATGAACAAAAAAAAATGAAAAAATGAAAAAAATAAAACAAATGGCAAAATAAGGGAAAGAATTCATGTGTAGAGAGGTGAAGCAAGCAACTTCATCGGGGTATTGTCTAAGCTCACTGGTAGCAGAGGAATGTTTGTGTCACTGAAGTGACTTCATCGAGGTATTGTCAAGGCTTTCTGGCAGCTGAGCAACACCAAAGATGAAAACTAAGACTCTGGAGATTTCTTTTACTTGTGCATCTATATACTCCTCATCCCTAATTGAAACAACTCAGTTTGACTTGGCTTGGTTAGTGTCCTGTCTATGATGTGAATGGTAGGAAATATATATTTAAATCAAGCTAACTGAAGAAGCTACGGTAATCAATGAACTGAAAAATACTTATGGAAGAGTAAGACATCTTTTTCATGAGACAAGACTCAAACATATAGTTGGATTTCTACCAGTGTGTCGCCAAGTGTTGTAGCTACTACAACCAGCCTCAAAAAATTTTCTTATTCTTTGATTTTGGAGCCTTCCTTCTGCTCACGTGAGATTATCTTGTATTATCATCGAGTATTATTGATTTAATCAGGACTTATTATTTTCAATTGTGCTTTTGTTTGCTAGATTTCATACTTAGTTGATATTTTTAAGTCAAAATCTAACCTCCTGACTTGGCCTTACAACAGTTATGGGCTTGCCTCCAGAAACTATGCAATCCATGAGGGCAAGCCAACCTTGATGATTGGAATTGCGCAATCCATACTCGCAGCTCTTCCTTGAGCTTCATAGATATGCATTCATGGATGACAGTCGAACACTGAGCCAAAAAATTGTGCAATCCATCCCTTGAGCTCAAAAACTGCAAAATGCACTGAGCCGAAAAGATTTCCAGATCCCCATAATTGCGCAATATTCCTTGGCAATGTGCATGGAAAGTTTCTTGAAAAAAGAAAAAAGAAAAAAAATAAAAGAGCAAAAAAACATCCCTAGATAACAGATTTTCATAATTAGTTTCTCGAAGGTGGCATAGTTGCTAATTTTAAAAAAATTTGCCAAGTGTCACTTTTTCCTTGTCTTTAGGCATGCGTGTCATAAACCCTAATTATCCCAACTTTATTTAATTGACACCTCTAGATATCATTTGTAAATTCAATATTATAGCTCTATCATTCCCAAGGAGATCAAGGAAACTTCAGTGGAGTTCACGTCACATTTCCGGGTGAGTTTTTATTTTTTTGTGTTCGCTGCTTTTTCTATCGCTTTTCATCATTTCACTTATGTGAGTGTTGTTTTTCTTGTTTCTCTTCATGGTTGATGGTGTTATAACTTATATTAACTTGTAGAAGTGTTGTTTTTCTTGTTTATCTTCATGGTTGTTGGTGTTATAACTTATATTAGCTTGTAGAAGTGTTGTTTCAATTTTTGGTTTTCCTTCACTACAAGGAAAAGACCCTCTAGCGGATGTTTTTGAGGAACCCCATATAAAAATACCCCATACATCCATTTCTAGTGGAGGTTACTAGAGGAGGTTGGCGGGCACAGGGTTTTGCGGATGTTTTCCGCTCGGTGCGCTTATCATTAAACACCGCACCAGTGCTCTTGAAACTCGAAAACACCGGCACGCACAAAACATTGGCACGTCGGACATCGTGCACTTCGTACACACCCACCCGATGAGTCGTATTATTGTAGAGCACCGATGCTTCACAACTTTTCCACGTCGGTGCATTATAAAACACTACACCAAAACCGAAACCGGCAGGTGCCGTAATAAGAAATCGCGTCGATGCATCATAAAACAACACGCCAAAACACAAACTGATAGGTGCGTTTGTAAGAAACAGAATCAATGCGCCTATAAACCACGCGCACCGGAAAAGGGTAAAATAAAGAAAAAAATTACGACAAAAAAACCCGGATTTTTCATTTTTTCAGTGCCCCTAAGCTCTCAATTACTGGTGCGCTCTACCATAGAAAGCCCTGGTGTGCACAAAAAATTGGCACACCAGACACCGTGCGTGACATACACACCCACTCGGGGCGTCCTATTACAGTAATGCACTGATGCTCCACAACTCTTCTGTGTGGGTGCATCATAAAACACCGCACCAAAACAAAAACGTAGCGGTGTGTTCTTATCCAAGAGCACCAGTGCGCCTATAAAACGCACGCACTGGAATAGCGTTAAATAAATAAATAAAAAATTATGGCCAAAAAACCAGCGCTTTATGACTATTCCACACTGGTGCTTTACGAATATTCTACCCTGGTGCATCATCAAAACATCGCGCCAAAACTAAAACATCCTGGTGCAGTGTTAGGGAATCACCCCAATGCATCATAAACAATGCGCCAAATCTGACACCAGTCGGCACGGTTGTAAGTAAGTGTATTGGTGCGCTTATAAAACCCCACGCACTGGAATAGGGTTTTAAAAAAAAAAATTACGACCAAAAAACCACATTTTTCACTTTCCTCAGTGCTCCAAAGCTCTCAAGCACCTGTGCCATTTCCCCTTCTCTAAGCCACCCTGACATTGGTGCTCCCATTGCACCCATTGCACGCACTGCTGCTATGCATTGGCCACCAATCTCCAGCTTTCATTTTGAAAAACGGTGGGAAATTTTTCTTTTGGAAATTCTACAGACAATATGCCTCCTCGACTGTGAAATGTATAGGTATTTTTCTAGTTTTTCCATAATTAAGCTTTTTAGTGGATTAGAATTTGAAATAACCTTTAAAAAAAAACATTAAAAAAAAAAAAAAAAATTCATGCGGTGCGCCCGAGCCATTCGACTCGCACTGGATAGCGGTGTTGCTTGTAAAATTTACAAGCCGCACCGCCACCGGTGCTAACGATATCCGCACCATTTCCGGGGCGGTACCAAAAGGCGCCTCACATTATTTTAAATTTAAAAAATAAAATGTGGTGTGCTCATTTAGCCAAGTGCACCGTTGACCATGGGAATAGCAGTGCGGTGCATTGACGGAATTATCCGCCCTGGAGTCTGTCATCACACCATATTCGGCATTCCAAAAGGGTCAACGGTGTGGCCGGGTAAAAGACTACACCGTCGACTATGTAATTGTCAGGAAGTCAGTGTGCTGACACGACTATACGCTCTGGGGCGTATATTTCAGTCAACGCACCACTATTCTGACATCAGATATAGTCAACGGTGCTTGAAAAAAATTTAGCTGCACCGAGGCCGGTGCATTGTATTTCATTTGGAGCACCGCCACCGGTGCGCTACAAACACAAGTCGCACCGGAACCGATGCGTGACTGTTTTTGTGGCACACCGACTGGTCTGTTTTTTTTCAAATATATATATATATATATATATATATATATATATATATATATATATATATATATATATATATTCCTAAATACATGTCTGTTTTAATATAAAAAAATTATTTAATATGTCAATGATTCCGAGAGAAGAGGAGGAACAGTATGACATGATTCGCCAGTAGGAGGCGTGAGAGAGGGAGAGAGATGCATACCCTTGCCCTATTACAGCAGATACCCAGGGGATCCTAAAGGAGGTAGGCCTCCTCAAGTTCTATGAGGAGGCTACTTCCCTAAAGGCCCATAGTGTGCTTTTGAGATATCTTATTCGCAGGTGGAATGCCCACCGACAGGCTTTCCAGGACGGTCCTGACCAGTGGTACACACCCACTAAGGAGGATATTTATTTTATTACAGGACTATAGAGGAGAGGGGTGGATTTTCCCTCATTCCCAGAGGTTCCAACTAGTTATGTAGTAGGGAGTCAGTTAGTTTACTCCCTGGGATACATTAGAGCACATGTATTATCTCTTTCAGAGTTTCAAGTACCTAGAGGTCAGTTACGTATAGGTTCATTTGGTACACAGGACGTGCAGTGCCTCTCACTTATCATTTCGACCATTTCGCATAACACCGATGATGGGAAACTCATTAGTTGCTCGCTTTTATATTATGTTGATTCTTTAGTACAGGAACCACGACTTGTCAGGTGGTCTGCCATTTTCTTGCGGCAATTTTGTACAGCCTTAGATAGATGTCATGCTCATGCACAAGGGAGGGTCAACTTCCATTTTGCTTTAGAGTTGTTTTGTTTATTTCTTGAGAGGTTTCTAGAGATGAGGCCTAGTTTTGTTTGACATCCTCGTAGATCAATGTTGGAGACCCGGATGCACATGTGGGGGCAGATGATGCCCAAGAGGGGAGATACTATGTTTCCAGTCAGGATATCGCATGATGCACTGGACTTACTAGCCAGTGTTGATGACCAGCTGCATCCCTTCATTATGGTCCCATGTCCTTATGTTGGATTAGATTAGCGAGGGTGACCCAACATCCTCTTCACAGATGATGAGCCGCCAGATGATAGAGGTAATATTACTATTTTATTTATATTTATTCTAACATGTTCTTTAACTTGTTTTTATTAAATTGTGTCATCAAATTTTCTAATTATTGTTGTGTACTTGTATATATTTTGCAAACATTGGCTTTTTTTATGGCAAGGAGATGTCGGAACCACCACATGATCTAGGTGTGGATCCTGATGATGATCAGGACATGGCCGATGCCGAGGATCATGATCAAGATGAGGCTGGTGTAGAGAGACACCCTCCTGCTGGTGCACTGGTACCGCCTTTTGATAGGCATGGTCAACCTGAGACTAGATATAGGATGGAGTTGGGCAACCAACTTAGTGCATTGATTGTTGGCGCGGGTATCAGGCCCGCTCATTACAAAGACATGCAGGCTAATGATAAGCTATTACGGATGTGGAGAGACATCTCGCGTGACATGTACAGCCTGATGTGGCATGTCTTAGGAGCTACGACAGTTGTTACGTGATTGAGGAGGATTGTTGCACATTATAGGCGTAGTCGAGCCATGACACGTGATGGACAGTCTGCGAGCAGCGGCTCATCATCTCATGATTTTTCACCTCGCGTTGCGCCTAATGAGCATGACGCTCCACTAGCAGCATCTTGCAGTCATCATGGAGATGAGGCTAGACCATCGGCCACGTCTACTAGTCAGCAGCCTGTAGCATCCATCAGTACTAGTCATGATCATGAGCAGGTTGGACCATCGACCGTCGAGGTTGCACTGTTGACTGAGCAAGCATCCACGACTACTACTTATATTGATGTTGTACTACCATCAGCTGATGCATCCATCAGTACTAGTCATGGTCATGAGCAGGTTCAACCATTGACTGTCGAGGCTGCACCATTTACTGAGCAGGCCTCCACTTGTACTTCTATTGATGTTGTAGTACTACCACCAGCTGATCCATGACATTTATATTAAAATTGTATATTTTTAACATTATTCAGTTATATATATATATATAGATGGTCCATGTATTTTATGTTCATATTGCAGTTGTACTTAATTTACATGTTGGTGATCATTATGATATGCATATTGTTAGGTCATGTTAGATATGTTCATTTAATGTTTAGCTTGCAGATAGATGTGTATATGTAATAGCATGATTTATTTGACATGAGATGTATATTTGATATTTGTGTTGTGATGATGTTAATATACAATGTTAATTTGATGTTTGAATGTGTTTTTTAGTTGAATATGATGTTTGTACGATGGTTATCATTATCGTGATGATGTTTATTAATTAATTTAATATTAAATGACCATGATATTTATTAAATATTATGTCGTGATTGTAATTTAAATTTTAATTTTAATTGTATGTAAAATTGTAAAATTGTATTTGTATTTGTAATTGTAATTTTAACTGTAATTGTATGTAAAATATTTAATGTAAAATTTTAATTGTAATTGTAATATTTAATTTATTGTGAAATGATTGTAATTTTAATTTTAATTGTAATTGTATATATGAAAAATTGTAAAATTGTAATTGTATGTAAAATTTTAAAATTGTAATTGTATTTGTAATTGTAATTTTAATTGTAATTGTATGTAAAATATTTGTAAAATTTTAATTGTAATTGTAAATGTAATTCTATGTAAAATTAAAATTCTAATTCTAATTCTAATTCTAATTGTATGTAAAATATTTGTAAATTTTAATTGTATTAATGTGAAAATTTTGATTGTATTAATGTGAAATGATTAAAATATTTGAATTTGTAAATTTGCAAATAATTGTAACATAACAAATCTATAATAATATGATTTTTTGTAACATAATAAAGTTTAGAAAAATAATGAAAATAAATTCATGTACTTTAGAATTATCATTATTTTATTATGATCTTACATACAAAAAAATGAACTTTATACAGTCTAGTGCGTTTATCATCATAACACGCACTGGTGCGTCGTATTACTCAGACGCATCGGTGTTTCACAACTCTTCCGCACTGGTCACGAATAAATACAAATAAAAAAAGCGCAACTCTATTTTCTTTAAGTGAAAAAAAAAACGGCAGTTTGAAAAATGGGTGGCAAAATATTTTTGAAAATCTAATTTCATAAAATAATTCTTTAAATACTAAACTCTTTTCATTATTTCACTATTTTTGCTAAAAATTTCAGCCAGATATTTGCAAGAGACAGACCTGGAGCAAGAGAGCACGAGGGCACTGTGGAGCAACAAAATACGTTCGAACAGAAATATTCAGACAATCAGAAACCAAATCTCTGGTGATTCAAACCCTCTATCATAGAATTTCAAACCATCTCGTGATTAAATTTGATTTTTTTTTTTTACTTTTTCTGCAGTTTTATCCATTTTTACCCTAAACCCTTCATTTTTTGTTTTTTCCCTTTCTTCTCCTTGTTTCTGTGATTTCAGAAGTAGGGTTTTTCATTTGAGATTGACATCCAACCCACGAGACGACTTGCATAGTCGGATCCCAATCCATTCGGCCATTGCGTGAATTTTTGGAAAAAAAATGGATTTTTCTTTATCGGTGCGCCCTGCGTACCCTAGCGCAACAGTGCGCTATATTATACAGCGCACCGCACTGCGCAAGTACTGTGTAATAAAAAATTTGAAAACATTTTTTCTAAATAAATACGCCATATCTGGGCACCAGTGCTCCATTTTATGAGGATAACACCGTACGGTCTATTACGTTGTTTTTGTGGTGCGTTTATAATACCCCACGCACCGTACAGTCTATTATTCTGTTTTGCGGTGCATTTTAATACCCCCACGCACCGGCTGCGGTGCGTACCTCATTAAAGGTGCACTGGTGTCTTGAGATTTATTTTATACCTGAACAGTTGAGAATTTATTTATAAATATATTAATGAATGATATGATACAGGTTTTAGATTGATAAAGAAATGACTGACAAGAGATCAAGTAACAAAAATACTAATAACACATCAAGAAAAGAAAAAAATGCAAGTTCTTTGTAAATTCTTTATAAAAAATATTATTTTTGAACTATATGTAATTTTAACTAATATGTATTGTTTACTGTGTATCATGCAGAGCCACAAAATGACGAAGCTCGATATGATTATTTCTGATCTAGGACCGGAAGAGCGTAAAAGCTTAATGGAAAATTTGCAAAAGGATGAATCAGGTGAATGAAAAATACTATCGATCCAATATGAGTTTTTTTTTTAATTATCATTAATAATATAATTAAAATTATTAGATAGCATGTGTCAAACAGTCTATTAATTCACATCTGTTTGATGTTCTACAGGGACCAACAACTCAGAAAAGGAATGTTGTTCTAAGAAAAGAAAAAAAAATAGAACATGCAAATGAAAATGAATTGCTCATTAGCTCATCTGGAGTGGTGATGGAAGTTAATGAAAGGGGGAAAACTTTTACAAAAGTTTGAGGGATCTAATGGAACGAATGTATAGACGTTATTTCCACTTACAATAAAAAATTCAATCCAATGATTCCAAGAACCAAATTTTATCTAAACTACAGGAAGAGTTTCCAGAGAATTGGCCAATGAGACATGTCAGACTTTTAATAGCGAAAACGTACAACAACAAAAAAGAAGGAATGAAAAAGTAATATTCCTTTGAATGTTTGTCTAGAATTATTTATAAATATCACTTTTGTTATATTTACTTTTCATATATGAATAAAAAAATTAAATATTTTATTGCCATGTTACATTTTGAGGAATATTATGAAAATCTCAAAAAATGAATGAGCTGATATCAAAAATATGCCAGTAGGAATGTCCAAAAAGGTGTACAAGGAGATGGTCAAAGAAATGGACAAAATTGCATCGCATGAGGAGCCATCTCAACAACAATGTGCTTCAAATGTAATATGTAATCATTGAATTTTTCGATCATTAGGTACAATAAATAAACAATTTAGCATTAAATATTAACTTTCAAGAATTTTCTTGCAGAAAATAAAAGAAAATGGAACCCATTCAGCACATAAAACAAGACGACAAGGAAGAAAAGGGTTGATCTCTAAGTTTGTGAGTAATTGTTACTTCCCTATAACAACTTAACTAGATTTCATTTTTGTATTTTTTAATTTGTTTTACAAAAATCATCATTGAATGTCTTCAAACAAGTGCTAACATACAAAGAAGAACCATCAGACGAATTGATTGAAATTGGGTTAAATATGGGTTGTGAATATATGTTGGCATATCAAAAATTAATTGTGGAATTTGTAACCATCTATCGATCTTGTTTTACTTAGCTCCGTCTATAATCAATAGAACAAAAACATCTTTTATATTAAATATATGATTTGTTATGAGGTATAAAACTTGCAGGAAACAAAGTATGGAACTGCGCCAACAGATGAAATTTTGAAAGATGGCATGGTACATGGTTTTGAAAGAATGTGTATAGTTTATGAGTCAATTGTTGCTATGGTACGTAATTTTTCTTTTCTATTTACATTGATGTATATTATTTAATATTGCAATTTTCATTATTCTCACCAATTTATATACACTCATTTTAGTTTGTTTTTATGTTTGTAGATGGAAGGTGAAGAAGAATAAAACAATCAACGTTGTGAACAAAACATTCCTGAAAATAACCCAAGTCATGGAAGTAGCTTTAGTAGTGACAGCGGTTCAAGCGAAGAATGATGATCACTATGTTTGGATATCAAAGTAAGGCGTTTTATTTTTTGAAATATATATGTCTGTGAAATCAGACATTTTGTTTAATGTAATGGACATAGTGTCTCAATTGAAAGACAAAGGGATACCAATAACTGTCCCATTTTGTATGATAAAGATTGTCTTATTCATATATATATATATATATATAATCATAAAATATGTTTTAATTTATTCTATTGGGTTCTCCATTGTCGTTCTCAAATGCACTAATAAAAATTTAATTCATAAGAATATTGTTATAAGATATATATGTGTCGACTTTTGATGAATAATAAATTTTTAAAAACCACAATAATTATGATATGATATAACAAATTAATCCAAACATCACATTCAAATGCATTAATAAAAATGTAATTAATATGAATATTGTTATAAGATGTGTTGACTTTTGATGAATAATGAATTTAAAACAATCACAATAATTGAACTGTCACAGGTCGATGTTTCTAAAAAATACAACATGAAAACCGGTGCGTGTCAGTAACTTTACACGGGTACGTTTATGTGTCTATACGCATCGGTGTCATGGTACGATCTATGGGCACTGCATAAATACTAATACCAGTTATAAATATTGGTGTGTTTGTGTGATATGGCGCACCGGGGTGTTTACGTATCTATAAGCACTGGTGCATTTTTACGATCTATGGGCACTACACGAATACCGATACCAATTATAAATCTCAATGCCTTTTTGTGATACGGTGCACCGGTGCATTTATATAAATATACGCACCAGTACGTTTATATAAGAATACGCACCGGTGCGTTGATACGACCTATGGGCACCACACAAATCCAAAGACCAATTAGAACGGCCCCGTGCATTGTATGACCAACACTACGCCCGGTGCGGTTTTACACCTAAACGTCCCGGTGCATTGGACTAAGACCGCCCCGAGGCTCCGCCTGCATGTACGCACCAGTGTGTTAAATCTAGAGTAGCGCACAATTGAAAAAAACATCCATAATAACCTCCGGCCGCCCATTTTTTTTTAGTTGTGTTGAATTTCCGTTAAAAGCTCTGCCAAAACCTCTGTAACAATAAACGGATGTTGTAGAAAATGTTTTTTTGACAATTTTGGCCAATTTTATAACACTAAACACCTCCTTTATAACCTCCGCTAGAGGGTCTTTTACTTGTAGTGCTTTCACAAGTGTCGCATCAGTTTTCTTGTTTTTGCACTGATAGTCGTTGTTTCAATGACTCTCCTCACATATTTTATTTTCCTTCCATTTATTGAGTTTCTACACTCGATTCACATTGATCCATCCATACTTATTCAGATATGCACTTGAACTTGCATTATCACTTAGATCTACTTATTTCCCACAACTTCACTAGGTAGATCTGCACTATCCCTTGGTAATTTTTCACCTTGCCCAGATGGGAATTGCATAATTTTGAGACTCAAGCCGAGAGCTTGACCTCTAAGACTCTGCAATGTGTAGTACAGTCTAGCCCAACTACGCATTGTGCAGTTCCAGGGCTCAGAATACCACCTTGGCCACTTAGACTGTGTAATGTGTAGTATTTCCCAGTCACTGCCCAAGCTAAACTGCACATTGCATAGTCTCAAGCCTTAGGTTTCACCCTTACTGTTGGGACTGCACAATATTCAGTTCCCATAGTCAGTCCCCCACACCTAATCCATAAAATTACATAGTCTTGCTCATCAAATCATGTGTTTGTTGTTTGATCCTTCTTTGAAGGTAGATTTGCAAAAGCTAATGTTTTCTTGCCATGAGTGCATTTTATTTCCCATGGGTACCACGGTTTTTGAGCACTTCTCTCTAGTAGTCAATGTAACCATGGCACCCAAGAGAGCTACTTCAAAAGATACCACTAAAAGGAGTACTAGGGAAGCATTTGATCAAACACCAGTAAACTTGCTAGTGTATGCGGACACTCAAATGTTTGTGGAAATGGATTCATATCTAGCATGTTTGAAACTTAATGAATATTTTTCAGAAAAGAGGTTCAAGGAAGATTTAGAGGATTGAAAAGTATATCTCAATGTTCAATATTCAGTATTATGCAAGGTTTCATGCATATATTCAACCTTCCCATGTGCAGATGTCATCAGCTAGATTGTTTCACATATTGACGTGAAGGCCATGACATTAAAGAGTGTCAGTGGACAGAAGCTTGCTACTTTTCTAGCGGAAGATTACCCATCTGATGTATCATTTTCCCAAGCCAGAAACACTCATGGACTCATACTTCTGTGCCACCAACAACTATGTGAGCATGAGAGACATTTTTAAAATTTGGGTGAAAGAGACATCAAAGTTTCGATAGACAGCCACCAACACATACAAGACAAAGTCTCTCGAGAGGGCCTACCATATTTTGGTTATCTTAGCTTGTAAATTCTATGATCAACATATCATGAAGACCTTTCTTGAAGGGTGGGTAGTTTTATTAAATTGGGTTGTGAACGAGGGGAAGTTGTTCAACTAGTCAGATTTGTTGGCTCGACAGTCGAGAGCCCATGTAGCACATGCCTGAAATCCTCCCAATGGCGGGAAATCAAGGTTCTACATGTCTACATACTTGCTGGATGAAATCTGTGCACATAATGCATTCTGTGGCATGAGATTCACTTGGACACCTCGAGACCCTATCGTGTACATCTATTGCAGAGTGCTCTCGTATTGTAGCCATCAAGGAGTCATGGAGAAGCTAATTGACCACTTCCTCATTTCATTGTACAAACTAATATTTGAGGAATAACCCCCTTGCACGTCACGTGGAGAAATGGAGGCAATAGCGGAGATCACAAATTGGTTTGCCTCTCCAAATGGCACCTTCCTTAGATTGTTCGACAGTCAGAAGTCACTGCATATTTTGCCAAGGTATGCCACCGAAAATCTTGCCATGCAAGAAGTTTCATATCATCTCTCCACATGATTTTTAGTAGCTTTGCATAGG
The DNA here is from genome assembly GCA_034641835.2 of Pinus albicaulis. Lineage (NCBI taxonomy): Eukaryota > Viridiplantae > Streptophyta > Pinopsida > Pinales > Pinaceae > Pinus > Pinus albicaulis. The sequence goes on along the minus strand of CM076570.1, from coordinate 312,112,815 downwards.
AAGAATAAATCACCATGGCCAACTATTACTATGCAAGTTGGATTTTATGAGGTCAAGAACCTGAAATTCATGGATACCTAAGGAAAGGCAATAGAGAATTTTGCATACTCTATACATTCATCCATACGATCCCCATGGTATTTGCAAATACCATTATGCCAGAATACATTTTCAATGTCTCAGTGGGACATTTCATTGGCCAGAGGAGGATCCATGGAGGAATTTATATAATGCCTCCAAACCCCACAAGCCAATCAGTTTAGCAGTAAATTCATAGATGAGTCCGTAGAAGGCAGCAACTCCGGAGGCAATTCCAGCAGAAGGGAATAACCCTGCGTGAGATAGGGGAAAGAGAAATTTTTCTCACAGTCTAGGGGAAGAAATAAGTTGCAAGATGAAAGTGGATCCAATTATTATGAAAGAGGATTTAGCAATAGAGGCAAAGAGGAAAAAAAGGATGCGGAGAGCAGAACGGAGGAAGAGAGAAGAGCAGTGAAGGAGAATGGAGGAAGAAAATCATAAGAAGAAAGGAAATCTGTAATAATAGAAGAAACAATGCATAAGAAAGTTGAATAGCAAGAACAAAATCGACCACCAGCAGAGGAGGAGAGAAGACAGATGTAGGATCAGGAGCTTGCTAAGTAGATTGAAGAATTGATAGAGATCGATGACATGGAGGAGGAACCAGAGCCACAAAATCAGGATGTAGACCTGATTTCAAGTGCACAATAGGTCACCATAAAATATTTACCCCCTCCAGCAGTAAAGTTAGCCACGAGTGAGGAAGAGGAAGTTGTTCCTCTTGATGATGATCCAGTTATGGACACATACAATATTTTGTATGATGAATTTCAGAGGAAGATTGTACAAGCACGTAAGAAGCACTTTCTAGATGACCTCACATCGCCTACATTCATTAGAGAAAGGGTGATAGTGGCAGACACCAGGAAGAATCCCAATGCCATTTTTGAAGCCAACTTGGCCTTCAACAATGCAGCAGGATCAAACACTCAATATTTAATGGGTGAGAAAAAGTAATTTGCATAGAACCTGCAGGTCGTTAATAAAGAGGTAGAACAGCTCCTCGCAGTAGCTCATAACGTAGCTTTTGCACATGTCTACTTGGAGGAGATGAGAGCAGTGATACTTTGTGAAGTATCGACACTTGGAGAGACCATGCGGAATATCTATGAGGAGCTCTTCACCATACATAAGGCAGTTGTATGCTTGCATGGATTGCAATAACAATGTAAAGACTTTGTCAAAACTCTTAGGAATGTACAAGTTGCCATCATTTTCATGTATGAATGGTAAATGCGATACAAAGGGGCACCGCTTCACCTGGGAAATAAAATGAAGCCACAGGCAGAGCTGGAGAAAGAAAGAGTCTGAATTTTGATTCATAAAAACAAGCAGCTCACCTCATTCATTGGTAGCATTCAGGCCTCATATGTGTGGTTACAAAAAAATTTGGATTTCTTGGTGAACACACACATGATCCCATCAGTTGGCTCACTCACCAAAGCCAAATGCAGGAACCGAGTCAGGAAAGAGATCAAAGAGTAATTGGAGAAGCTTATACATATTGCCACCAAGGAAGATTTGGAGTTGAACAGACAGAACATGTAGAACTACATCGATGGTCTTGTCCAAACTAGAACAATGTTGTTCCTGTTACAGAAGGAATTCAAATTGGTTACAAATCATTGTACCTAGATGCAATTGAGGCTAGAATCTGCCTCTAGCCAAACATCATCACACAGTTTGGGGATGAAATCTCACAGTGCTAAGCTTGGCACTAATATGTGACTGAGAAGCATCAAGTTGAAGTTGTTGAGGTAGAGTTTCCCCAAACTCAAGCATGATAGTGTTTTGTCTTGTTAGGCTATCAATTTGTCTCTAATCTATTTTGTCTTATATGGGTATGATTATAAAATGTAATATTCTTTGTAAATGAATTGTAAATGAAATTCCAAGTGTCCAATATTGGAATGTGAATTGTAAAGAAGTTGAAGAGTCATGAGGGGATTCCAAGAGTTACAAATGGGAATGTGAGGAGTCACCCCATCTTGTTATAAATATATCCTCATAACTCGTATAAATATATCCTCCACATAGGATTCCTACACCAAACAGTGTGAGGTCTAATTGGTAATTCATATTGGGGAGATCCCCTGAATTTTGGTGAGTCCAGCACTGTAAAAAAAAAGCTAAAACAAACTTCACGAGCTCACCTTGTCATCTAGCCCTCCTTCTAGCGCCAAAAATTTTGACAGTTTTGGACCCGCCAACATTCAGGGGGTCTCACCAATATGAAGTCTCAAGTAGACCTCACATCATTTGGAGTAGGAGCCCCATTCATAATACAGCCCGACTGTTAAAATTGTGGGTTTTGGTGGTGTGCCTTAGCTGCAATGATGCATAGGATGATGTATTCATGACTTTGGTGAAAAAAGTGTATAAATTTGATCTGTAATTATGCATGAATGCAATAGAATACATATATAAACATAAACACAGATATGCAGCAGAAATAAAACTTCGTTTCATTAATATCAAGGAATTGAAATATGCTTACATATCGAATGGAAATAAACTAGCTCGGATGATGGTAGCTTATCTCAGAGAAGAAATGTGGTGGCTACATGCCTTTGAAATGTGTTGCAATGAGGCTCAAGGGAATTTTTTATTATTTAACAACAAGGGAAAATCCTAAACAGCCAAAACCCTAACCCAAGGAGATGGAACGCCAAGAGTTTGTGGGCCTTGTTGGGGTTAGTTGGGCAACCAATTTCTCATGCTTGTAACTTGGTCATATTATCTTCGTTTGCCGCATACAATAGCTCATTATAAATATCTCTCCGAGTACTAAAAGATTTATCACAACCCTACATATGGAATTAGGCCTATTGCAAACCTCAAAAAAACGTCTTTTAGGGCGTCAAAACTACTCTGGAAGTTTAGGACCCGATAAAATGCTAAAATAGTAAATGCTACTATAAACAAAGAAACTAATGAAACTGACTGTAGGTCTAGGAGGAATAGGCAGGTGGCCGCCACCAATATCCACCTAGATTTTTCCTCCCTCCTTAGGATGCAATGGTCCACGTTCCGTGCAAAGCCTCCATGAGGTAAGGAATTTTTTGTTGAACTTGGTCCATGATGAACCACTTTCCCTGGTGAAGGAGTTGGCCTACTTTGACAACTCGATATAAGATCCTCTATTGGCAAATGTTCTTGATCTGCATGTCCATGATCCAATTATTTATGGCTTGTTCCATGTAGTTTTGGTTTTACTCTGTTGGTGTGAGTTGTTCTGCAGTGTCGGATGTGTCTAATAATGGTAGAAAGTATGACCGAAGGTGGTCCACATTGAACACTGGGTGCAAACCAAGGAATGGTGGAATGTAGAGATTGAAGGCATTATCCCCTACAACCTTGGTGATGGTGTACGACCCATATAAGAGTGGGCGAAGCTTGCGGTGGGGCCTTGCAAGGCGCTCCTTCGACAAATGTAGCCAAACTTTGTCGCCCACCTGGAACTTGTGTGGCACGAGATTTTGATCATGTTGTTTCTTGTACTTATAATTGGCTCTATCCAATATGTCATGGACCTACTAGTGAACGTGTTGAATGTGCTAAATGAAGTTATTTTCCCTGTCAGTTTCAAACTAGACATGAGCTAAATCTACCTGAGTGGTTGTAAATGGTATGGCCACATCAATGGGACATAGTGGCTAGAAACCCAACCCCACTAGAAAGGTGTTGTGGCTAGTTGACCTATAGAGATATCGGTTGTAGATGTGTTGTACATATGGGAGGATTTCATCCCATATGTGTGGATGCTTTGAGTTTTTCATGCGCAAAATGTGTACGATCATCCTGTTGAAGACCTTTGTTTGGTAATCAATTTGGGGGTGGAAAGTTGTGGACTTAGTGAGTTATGTATCCAACATTGACCAGAGACTTGACCAACATGTAATTATGAACATGTTGTCCCGGTATGAGATAATGGACTGTGGTATCCCAAAGTGTACCCACACTCATTCAAATAAGAGCTTAGCAGTGGCTTCTATTGTGATACTCTTCTTGCAAGCCACCAGAATGTCCATCTTCAAGAATTTGTCAATTAACACAAAAAAGAGTTGTTTCCATGCTTGGTACAAGGAAGGACTGACATGTAATCCATGATGATGGATTCCCAAGGTTGAATAGAAGTAGGTAGTGCAGTACATAGGCCTTGCTTCTTGATGGTTGGTTTGGAAATGACGCAAATAGTGCAAGATTTGATTTTCTTCCCAACATCATGTCGAAGGTTCGGCCAATAGAAATACTTTTGCAACACTGCCACTGTTTTCTCTACCCTGAAATGTCCAGCAACCCAACTATAGTGCGCTTCCCAAAACATCTTGGCACACTCTCTTGAATAAACACAGAGGTGTCCCATGTAGAAAACAGTGCATCCTAGAGGTGAAAATTTGGAACTTGCTTACCTTCTAGGAGCATATGGTATGTGTTGTCAAATTCTGGATCACTCTTTTAAATATGCAGCCACCCCGAAGTCTTGTGCCCACAAGAGTCTAGCACAATTGTCAGCACCACGATCGACGATCATTTGAGGCAGTTTGTAACATTGTTGGTGTTTCCCTTCTTGTACTTAATGTTCATATGGAATTGTTGCAGGTATGTGGAACATTTCTGATGGTGATCATTCTGCAAATTCCCTTGCGTTTGTAAGAACTACAGGATTTGGTGGTCTGTGGAGATGATTTTTTTCTTCCCCATTATGTAGTGCTTCCATTGTCGGCAGGCCTGCACAATGGAATACATCTTTTTTCCATAGGTGGGATACCCACTTACAAAAATATTTTAGATAAAATATTCCAAATACCCATATAAGACAAAATTGGGTAGAGTCAACTAAACAACCCTAACACGATAAACAGCATGTTAAGCTTGAGTTTGCAGAAACTCCAGCTCAGCCACCTCAATTTTTATATTTTCGGTCACATAGCGATGTTAGGATCTCCCCAAAATTTTCAATAGTATCAGGCAGGAAGAGGACTCTTGCCTCCATTTCATCTCCGTACGCGAGCTTGGAGCCAGTTTGTGTTTCCTTCTTCAACAAGAAAAAAATGGTGTTTATATTGGCAGGACCACCAATATACTTATGCATATCATGTATGTTAACCTCTAGATCTCCCTTGGTAACAATTTTCTTGAATTGGTCCAAGTATTCCTCAACTTCCTATCTATCCTTGTCTCTGCCTTTAGCTTCGGTGATTGTGCTAATTGAAGGGATCTTGTTTGACTTCACCATGAAATCCACATTGTTATACAACCAAGTATAAGAGGAATTAATGTTGATGATTAAAGTGTTGAGATGTTGGTTGCTTTGGATGAGCCTTCGAACTTCTACCTTCTCCAACTCGGCTTGTTGCCTTGTCTTCTTTACCAAATTAGGATTTGCGCTTCTATACTGCATTCCACACTCATGCACAGCAGCAATGGCTGCGTGGGCGTGGACAAACTTAAAAGCTTTATCATTATCTCTACATTTTTGTTACATGTCATGGAAGCAGTAAAATTATTTGTGCACGGTAATTAGCTCCTCATAGAGGTTCCTTATGGTGTCTCCCAATTTCGATACTTCACCAAGTATGGCTACCTTCAGTTCTTCTAACTACACTAGTCCAGGAGATGCTTCTTGAACCTCTTCCTGGAGTTGTTAATTTTTTTCTTTGCAACCTCTAAGTTATTTTCCATTTGTATCTTCTCAGCCATCAAATACTTTGTGTTTGACTTGGAGGCTCCTGCGAAGTCCAAGTTGGTTGCGACAATAACTTATGGACTCTTCCTCGTGTCCATCACAATCACCTTTTATTTGATAAAAGTAGGATGTGTGAGGTCATCCCAAAAATGCTTCTTTATTTCCTGTACAATCTTCTTATGTAGCTCGTCATAATTTAAACTATATATATTCATCATCGAACCTTCATCAAGAGGAACAATTTCATCTTCCTCACCTAGAGCTTGCCCTTCTATAAGATGAGGGGGGGACTATTGGGTGATCTTCTGTGTGCAATGCATGAGATCGACATCTTGATTCTGCTACTCTAGCTCTACCTCCATTTCTTGGATCAAAGTCAAGTATTTCATTTCATGGGCAAGTGCTTTTTCCTACAGCTGCTTGATTTATTCTTCAAGTAGTTGAAGTTTTTCTTGTTCTTCGGCTTATTTCCATGTTGATTATTCCTCTTATTTTCTCCTTATTTCTTCTTCTTGCATCCACCTCTCTTCTCATTATTTCTACTCTAATTATTACTTTTTCTTTTATTCTTCCTCCTTCTTCCTATTTTTTTTCTCCTATTATGGTTTCTTTCAATATTATTGGGTCTGCTTTCCATTTGCAACTATGTTCTTCTGTTGGGTTGTGCACAACCTTCCACTTCCCAATTTTCGTGCACTAGGTTGCACCTTTATGATGATTCTGCTTCTGAAGTTGCTTCTTATTGGGGAGTGACCTGTGTTCTACCTTAAAATTTGAATGGTGCATGAAGATTAGATGCATTATAAAATTTCTTCATGTTTTCCTCCCTAGGCCTCTAATAAGTCTCGCTTGGCCAGTTGAAATGTATGTTACACAACATTTTGTCACTATCCCTGCAATCCCCAACTCGCACATTGGAGGGTCATTTCTGTGACTAATAAGAAGTGTCATGCCTTGCAAATACCGTCATTACATCCCTTTACATGAGAGCAATATTCCTCCAGTTGACAATTCCATGAGTAGAGCAGTAAAAACCCTTCTTTTTACATTGGCGCAAGTAGCCAATTACACCCTTGCGCCGAGTGGGAAAATTAACACTGAGCCCGTGCCAGTTGGCTCTCTATGCCAGTTAAGCACCCGTGCCAAGCTGTTTATGGAATTTTTTTTTAAAATAGAGGAAAAGATTCCACCTCAACTATTTCGAGGATGAGTCATTGGGAGTGCTTGAACTAAATAACCACTGACTCCCTCCTTTAGTTTATGGTTTTCCACCTCCCATGAAAACCTCCTAGAGGATAGGCCTCCCTCCCACCTTTGTAGAGATCCCAACCTCCTCCTTTTCCTCTATAAAATAAACTATCTCTATTTGCATCAACTCGCTGAACAGCAGAATAGCTGAACTTGGAGGATTGATACTATAGTTGAATAATTAAGCATTTATTGAAGAGTTGCATTGTGAAATAGATAGAGCAAGGAGGAACTTCGTTGAGAGACTTGATTCCATGCCCTCATCCTGTCTGAATCCCTTGATAAGTACTGAGACGCGCTTTGTTGAACCCTGCTGGAGGAGACTGCGACGTCAAAGCATCAATTGTACCTCTTCCTTCTACTTATTTATATACATGACTACTGTTTGGTTCCACTATTGTGTTATGATATTTGTTTAATGCGATATTTTTAGCCCTCTTTGACTGGCTAATAGTTATGAGTGAAATCATTATGATGTATGTTGTTCTTGTTTCTTGTTCTATGTGCAGGTTTCTGAGCATAATGGTGAACGGATTGTGATTTGCCAAGGCAGGAGCGAGAGACTACTACTCTTTCGACAATGATGACAACGTTGGATTCCAGGTAGGTCAATCTACCATGTCTTTTGTTCATTCATTAACTAGGAAGCAACACTTTAGCGTGTCCCTTTGTTTCTAGACCCACCATAGGCTAGAGAGATCATCTCTGTCCGCAAAGAGGATTTACCTACATAAAAAATTGGCGACTCCACTAGGGATCAGTGTGAGTTTATCGTCTTGACTTGTTGGGTTATTTTTCAGTTGATTGGTTTTCTTGTTTGTCTTTTTCTAGTTTTCCAGCTTGCTTGTCATCCTCTTTTCAGCTCTAGAGTGTCAATATTGACCTCTGCTCATTGAATTTGCCTTATTTCTATAGTTATCTGGCTTGGCGTTCTTTTCATTTTAACAGTCGTGCTAATTGACGCAGGTTTCTCTTGGTGTAGTCGCGCCAACCCCTGTTTGGCACTAAATATAGCCTCACAGTCGCGCCCATTCCTGTAGACTTAGGTTTACCCTTTTTTGATGAGTTTTTGGTCAATTTTTCTTGCCTCTGGGTTATTTATTGTGCGTAATTAAGCCTTTGAGATTGTTTTCACCACTATGGACTTGTTTTTCTCAATAGTTTGTCCATCTTCCTATTGGTGCAATTAAGGCCTTAGGGTTTCTATGTGTCTTTTTGCGTTGAGCCATCTGCTTGAAGATCAAGTCTCTTTGATTGTTGTCAGTCTCGTTTTAGGTCGATTATGTTGAGTTTTCGTGATCCTTTTGAGTGTTTATTTTGGTTGAATGGTATTTTTGTTTTATCAATTAATCCTTCCCCTTATTTCTCCAGGCATCGATTACATTGCTTGTGTTGGGTCGTTTGGGAAAACTCTCTCTTTTTTATTGAAAAATTGCAGCATTCGTTTGAGTGTTCTCTTGTGTTTGTTGTGTATTTGGTTAAGCCATTCAATTCCAATTCCTGCATTCGCATACTCAAGCTCATGATTATTTTTCATTGAATTAGTGCATTGTGTGCTTTGTTTCATTTGAAAATTAAAATTAAAAAAAAAAAAAACAATATGTTTTGTGTTCTTTCTTTGCATCAAAATTGAAATGATTCTTTCGCGTAACTAGTATTTGTTAAAATCTAGGAAAAAGTTTCATTTTCGATTGATTACATTAGAGGCATTAGAATATTTCTTCGCATACTTTCCTTGTTTGTTATTGTTTGAAAGATTTCTATCCTTCCAATTACTAGCATTCATCGAATTAAAAATGATGTTCATTTGCATATAGTTTGCATCTAGGAAGTTGAGCTCCAAATTCGATAAGGCCTTGAAATTGGAACATAATCCAAGATCAACTGTTAAAATTCACTCAATGAACCTAAGGCAACATTGAAACCTAACACAACATTTCTAGTGGTCTAGGCTAGAGATGTGTTCCGGCTTCTTAAAACCTAGTAGTTGTCATTTGCCTTTTGTCTTTAGACAACGCTAGTATGAACTTGTGATCTCTGTACCGTCGCATATATAAACCGAGACCCCTCTAGGTTGCAATCCTTTTATCCATAGGAAGCCGAGTCTGCCACCTTGTAACCGTGATACACCGAACACAGCATTTAGGGAGACTACCTGCACGTACATTAATTCCTTGGTCATTTCTCTTTCATTTGATCACCAAGGTGTATATGGCAGTTCACGGAAACCTGGTATACCCTCTTGCATAGAGTACCTGAGTAGTCATTTCGATCTTTTCGTGACTCTTTAAACAAGAGAATAGATCATCGAGCACTTATCCTTTCACACTTGTTTCAAATTGAAAGTGACTAGAGTCATCTTTTGCATGTTTCTCGACTCTTAAAATATGAAACAACGAAGTTTGGTTTTAGTGTCATAAAAATAAATCACCTACGATCACACGCCTATTAAAAATTTTGTTACTTGGCCTGTTCTTGTTTTCCGTAGTTCTTGATCTTGGAACCTTCGATTGGTTATCTTTTTTCCTTCATGTTCTGATATACGATCAAAGTGGCAGAACATCCAATTTCGTCGTCCTCACTGCCTCCTAGTGGTAGTTCTTTCCCGGACATTTCTTTTGAAACCCCTCAGTCCACTAGGTCTGTCGAGTTTTCGCAGCCTATTCTCCCGTCTATCCAACCCCTTGCTACTCGATCTCTGCTTGAAGATCCAGTTGAGTTCAATTGGCCTCCTTCAAGTGCTTGGTCCGATTTTGGGGAAGAAGGAGATTTTCATCCTCTTACGTTGGGCTCCCCGTTTATTGTTGTTGCAATACCTCCTATTTCCCATAGTATTTTCGAAGATCTTATAGCAGGATCAGATACGGATTCCTCCAGTCCTGTTGGTAGTGAAGATTTTCTTGTTTCCTCAGGAGAAATCACCTTTTTCCCAAAGATCTCCCCCGTGTCTCTATCCAGTATTCTCCAACATCGGTGTCACTTCTGCTTGGATATAGGTCCTTGAGTCAGATTATGTCTGGTGTTGCCTTCATTACGCAATCTAGTACAGTAAATCCTCCTCAGAGTTCAGTCCTACCTTCGTTAGGGCTATCACCTTCGAATCCTGGTTCATCGGTTACTGTTACGTCTATTCCAGTCGAACCGACGGTCTGTGTGGCTTCTAGTTTAGTTTCCACTACTTCTGTGATTCCTAGCGGTCTTACTTTTGAAGAATATCTAATAGTTGTTCAGCAGCAGAGTTCTCAGGGTTATCAACAGTCCCAAGCTCCTAGAGATCCTCGTTTCCATCATTATGATGTTGTTGGTAATCCCTGTTGAGATTCAACAAGATGATGAAGCTTAGTGAAAATCAGTCACCTTCACTAAGTGGGCCTGCAAGCTATTTCTAGGTGTAAGTCTATTTTTAGACATGGTGATCATATTTCAAAAGTTGCAGGATGCTATTTTTGGATGGTTGGTCAAGTTAGAAAATAGATGAAATTCTATTTTTAGAATATTGGGCGAAGTCTATTTATAGATCGTCGATCTAAAAATAGATGTGTCGATTATTATTAGCCCTTAATGATAATCAGACTCTAAATATCAACTTATTCTCTTGGAACACTTTATTTCAGTATACAGATTTGGCAAATCAGTGGGTTGAAGGAATTACACAATTCCTAGGGTTTACTGGTGGTTCATGCATGGAGGACTCAGTTGGAACTAAAGTGGCAAAGTTATGGCAGAGTTGGAAGAGTAGTTCATGGAGTTGTTATTCAGTTTAACTCAGTTATTGGAGTTAAACTCAGTTGATATAGTTGTATCTAGTCTAACTGAATGACACACTAGTGAGAGTGGAGTGAATTAATTAGTTAATTAATTCACAAATAATAACTCACTAATCAACTGAACAAATACATCGGTTAACTACAGTGCATGTCAGTTCCAATGGAGACCCAGTGGAGAGGTAGGTGAAAGGGTGAGATGGACTATCCGTTGTGACTATGGTGATGCATTGATTGCATCACATACACATTGGAGTTTCCAATGAGGATTTTACAGTCAAGGCAAGCCCAATTCGAATTCATTCAAGGGTATTCTTTAGTAAGCATTGCGCAGAGAAGGCAGGCTATCAGGTGGCAAGAAATCAGTGCATGGATTTGCAGATTTTTTCATGTTAGTGTGTGACGATTGATTATACTGAGAGCTTGATATAATAAGATTTGTATGAGATTGTTACATTATCTCCATGATACATAATATATTATAGTTGGGGTTTTTAGCTTTAGGCTTTCCCGTTAAACAACTGTGTTATCTGTGATTGTTTTTATTGCTTCATGTGTTTGCAATTGAGTTTTAAATTTCCACAAAAGATTAACAGTGGAAGGATTCTGTATTTAGCAAGAAGATAAAATATTGTTAGATCAGGAGAATCTGGATATATACATGCATATGTTATATAATTTCTACATGGTATCAGAGCAGTGTTAATTCTTGAAGATTGAAATTGTGAAGAATTGTTGAGTTTGTGCTGGTGGACTGTAGAAATTATATAACTTATGTGTTATATGTCCAAGATTCTCCTGATCTCACACTATTTTAACTTCATGCAAAATACATAATCTATTCCACCATTGATCATCACATGCGGAAATTAAATCAATTGCAATGTGCTGGTCTCCTGTGTTTTGACAGTTTGGCAAATAAAAAGACAAGGCAACATCAGAACCAATCTTTAGAGTTCCAGGATCTAGTCCACCTATTCTCAGAGAGGGATCTCTCAAATATTTGTTTGCAAAGGTTTATCTTGTTTGCTTTGATTATGGATTTTAGACTAGTTATTTAAGTACAGATGTTTGTTTGGTTGGGTTAAGTTGATACAGCAGAATATGAAAGGTCTAGGAAAGATAGACAGAAAGAGGAAATATCTGGTTCATTGGGCAATGGACTCAAAATAAGGTCATGACAAACTCTTCAAGGGATATGGGATATCAAAGGGAAAATCTAACTTGGCCACAGGATCCTTTTTTTTGGAATGAGATGGACATTAATGTTTTGGAAAGACAAACTTAATTCTCAACAAAGGGAACTTGAAAACATAACTTAACAATAAAGAGATATTTGATAGACAGGGCTAACCATAAATTCCACAGACATTCTTTAAGCAAATAATGACTTCAATACAACTTTTAAAATGAAATTCAAGGATTTGCACTTATATCCAAAAGATTTTATTTTAAAGGACTTAGAAAACATAAAATATTAACTAATAATTGCAATCATGGAAGAGGAAACACCTAAATAACATCTATGCTTACAACTATAAAGACCTTCGAAACAACTGTTCAAGCAATGGCAAAGGGCACGATCAAAACCGACCTCTTTAATTAACTTAAAACAATGGTACTTCAAAGGGAGACTTCAATAACATCTTTCAAGTGATAGCAGGCAAGCAGGTAAAACCATAAATCATGTTGAAACCAACTGTTCAAACTATTAAGGAAATAAACAAGCATGAAGACTAAAGAGAAAGTTTAAAGCCTCTAAAATACTTTAGCAGAAGAAAACATAAAACAGTGAAGGATGAACAGGTCTAAGGTGCTTCCAAGAGTCATTTCTTAGCCTAATACTTTCTATCCTACTGTAGTAAGAAACTATGGAACATAATGAAAACAAGGGAAAAACATAAAACAGTTCAGAATACTTCACCAACAACCAAGCTCATGAATCCAATGATAGAGCCTTCTTAGGAACGGGCATGCAACAACATCATCAAGATATCCGAGACTTCAATTTGTTTTCAAATTCAACAAACTTGTATATTTATTTCAGAGAGTTTCAATGTTACAACTTGTGATCAAACAACAACCAACAACCAAAAAAAACCCCTTCACTCATCTCTGCTATGGTACATATAGAAAGATGAGGAGGTGAGATCTGGAAAAGATCTCAATTACAATTAATACAGGATTTAAATGGCCCATTGGCCCTTCGGATGTTCAATGAAGAAACATAAGAGGTGTTCACCGTATTAATTGATTTGAACTCATGATTTTAAGCTGGGCAGGAGTATTTGTTGACCTTTGAGGCACAGGTAGTCCGAAGTAACTCCGCAGGTATTCTTTGCATTGAAGGCCTTGGCAGAAGTGACTTCTTTGGCTGTGTCGAGGCAAAAATCTGATCCTGACCAATAAATTCAGCTCCTGATTGAATCCTTTGAGGCACAGGTGGCGCTGTGGTGGTTGAGGAATCAATTTGCCTCAGATATGGTGGTAGAGACATTATGTCTGATAAACACTTTTAGGTTTTCCTTTTAAACTGTGTTTTAGGCTGGGAGATTAGGCTTCTGATGGCCATCTTAGCCGTAATCCCTTTCAATATGTCCATTAAACTCCTGCTCTGATCCATTTCTGCTTTCTGATACTCTTTTTCTGGGTTTGTTCGATGTTTTCCAGGTTTGACAGGGGCATGCTGCGTCAACGGCTCATGAAACCTTGTTGACAACACAAGCGATACCCCCGTGTCGCATCTCTCATAAATCGAAAGAATGAGTCGGCCACCCCGTTCCCCCCGAATTTTCTTTCACATGCGCAATTTAAACCTGCAAAATACAAACAAAATTATAAAATCCTACGTTTATATGGGAAAATCTGCATCGGAGGGCATGCGGGAGAAACGGGGCGATCGGAACCGTTGATCGCGCTGTGATCAACGATCGAGAGCGATTTGGAAAGTCAGCGGAGGAAAAAGGTGGACTGAGTAATGGAATCAGGAAATTGAAGGTGGACCGTCGATCTGCAGAGATCGACGGTGGAGACGGATTCTCAGTTGCGCCGGGGCCCGGCTAAATAGTATGCAGCTTGATTAAAGGGCGGGTGACTTCGACGAATGACAGCCGTTGGATGCGGGGGCCCAGATCGGGCGGCTATTGTTGATTCCGCTGGGCGGTCATGGTCTGACGGATAATGCGCGGGGGATTTACTTTATGCGGCGGTTTTGGAAAAGTACAGAGGACGCGTGGCAGCCAGCGTATGGAATCGCTGGCTGTCGGGTTAAAACCACCTTTTGCACGAAGGCGGTGCGGAAAAACCAGGCGGATTTGAGAAGTGACGTATGGCCGGGGGGTCCATTCGATAAGTCATGTGCCGCGCCGTCCGATCTGTGGAGCAGATCGACGGTCAAGATTATTTCATAGTTTTTCGCGGGCGGAAAACTTTGAGATTTTAAATAAAACCCAATTTTCAAAGGTTTTTGATGTTTCGGGCGGAGGAATTTCTTTGGAAAGATAAGCGTCTGATGCTTAAAGCAGTTGGTTCTGGCACTCAGTTATATGGACGGAGGGATGCTAGGAGCTTGGCCCGTGGGGGCTCAAGTCTAATGTATAGGAAATATGCATTTCCTATGGTTTTTTAATGGGTTTTTCAAGGGAAATGAAGGTTCCGATAAGGCTAAGAAGGGGTCTTAGACCTTATGGAATGGATTCTGATGAGGGGGAACAGGGAGAAATATGAAATTGTGGGGTTTTCATGGGAAATGGAGGAATAGAAGAGGAGGTTAGCTTTGAGGGGAAGGAAAGGAAAAATGGGTTTAGCAGCAGCACTTAGGCTTTAGGAATCAGCAATATTTCTGAGTTCTGAATGGAAACAGTAGCGAATATTTAACCAAGGATAGGATATTTATCAAAAGTCTTCAAGTATCAAAAATTTTAATCATGGAATTGTTTCTTGAAGGCTATCCAATAATTATTTAGCCACCATCTGATATGACAGAAATTTAAGGGTGGCTAACAGTGGCTCCACTTGGGGATGGTGTCTTTTTTGAAGGCATCAAGAACTGCAGACTTGTATTCTCTGGGGGGCTGATCAGTCGCCTCATCCATTGGGTTGTTTCCCCTGCTTGAATGATCTTTCTTTGCTCTGGAAACCAATAGTCAATCTTTGAGAAACAATGGAACTCTTATCAACAAACTTTCTACCTACCCGATCCTACTGATCTAACATTTTCTCTTCATCAGAGTGCACTTGGATTGGCAAACTCTCTTACAACATTTTATTCTTTTTGAAAGTATAAAAGCTAATTTAACTCTACTCCTTATTTCTTCATGGATCCAGATTAAACAGTTGGATCCATATGATTCTCTACCTAATCTACTGTCTGTTGGGATTAAGCTATCCAACAGACTTTCATTCTCTAAATTCTATAACATAAATTCAAAAAAAGTCAAGTCAAGATTAAGCTGCTTTAACATGTTGTGATCTATGGCATAAAAACAAGCTGCACATAGATTTTTATTTGCAGAAAATTAAAATCAAAATGGAAGGCTTAAGATCTGAAAGTTTCTCATCATGACCTTCTCTTTTCTTCATAGCTCTGTTTTTGCTTTTGTTTGAGCTATCTCTTCCTTGATAATCTGATTCAGATTTTGGGCAGATTAGAACCAGTTCTTCTCTTTTATGACTCGGGAAATAAAATAGTTTTGAGTCATCTCTCTTTGGAGACTTTGGTTCAGATTTTGAATTTTTTTGAACCTTTAATTTCTATCCTAATCTATCTACTGATAAGCCAAGATTAAACAGTTTGGCAAACCAAATCCACTACCCTATCAGCAAAAAATTTAAAACTAATTATTCAAGATTAGGCTGTTTGACTAACTAGAAGTGTGGTTATCAGGAGTGGCATTTAAGCTTGCACACTTTCAGATTTGTTTCTCTTTTTTGGCATGGGGCTTTGCCTTTCTTATTTTCACAACCTGCCCTCTTTTCTTTTCTTTGTCTTTGTGTTTTTTATTTTTCATAACTTTGAATGCAATGGTTAGACTATGATATTTACAATGATAAAAACAAAAATGCTTTAAAACTTAGGATTCTTGGCAGAAGTAATGCTTGAGAATCCTGCCATTGACAGGACCTCCATACAGGTCTTCTCCATTCATTTCTTTCAAGAAAAATGTATTATGACCCCTCTCAGCATGAATAATATATGGCCCTTTCCACAAGTTCTCAAACTTGCCATGTTTCCCCTTCTCTTCTTTCCTTGAATCCCATTTAAGAACAACACTTCCAATCTGGAAGTTGTTTGCCTTAGTCCTTTTATCAAATTGCTTCTTCATCTTTTCTTGGACTAACTGTGTTCTTTCATAAACTTCTTCTCGAGTCTGCTGCAAATGAATTGTTTGGTTGATCCTCCTCTGCATATCATTTTCTTCAACCTGTACTCCTTGAAGGAGCTTCATGACTGGAACTCCTAATGAGGTAGGGAAGACTGCATCCATGCCATAAACTAACTGATAGGGGGACATATTTATTGATTTCTTTGTGGTTAGTCTATCAGCCCATAAGGCATGAACCAGCTTACTGTGCCATGATTTTCTATTTTCTTCCAACAGCTTTTTAATGATATTAATGAGACTCTTGTTGGAGGATTCAACTAATCCATTCCCTTGGGGATAGTAAGCAGTGGAATGGCCCAAGGTTATATGGTATTTGTGACAGAAATCAACCATATTTTTGGATTTGAAAGCAGCAGCATTGTCTGTTATGATTTTTCTGGGACAACCAAATCTGGATAGGATATGGGCTTCAAGAAACTTGATAATGACAGAGTCATTAGCATTCCTGGTAGGTATAGCTTCTATCCATTTGGTGAAGAAATCAGTGGCTGTGAGGATCCACTTATGTTGAGCTGAGGAAGATGGATGAATTTCTCCAATGAAGTCCAGCCCCCATTGTTGAAAAGGTGCCTCAACTCTGATAGGATGTAGGGGTAAGGGAAGGATTTTTCTCTTGCCATCAAAGATTTGACACTTATGGCATGACATGACCAGCTTCTGAGTGTCTGGGAAAAGGGTAGGCCAATAGTAACCTGATCTGAGAATTTTATTTGATGTGGCCTTCCAGTAGAGGTGTCCTCCACATTCACCATCGTGCAATTCATGCATGATTTTTCCTGCATCATCTTCAAGCAAACATTTAAGAAAAATTCCAACAGCATTTTTCCAATATAATACTCCATATAATATGCAAAAACTCAAAGCTTTTTGTTTCAAGAATCTAGCTTTAGTTTTAGTTAAAGAAGGAGGGGTATTTAAATATAAAAGCACATAAGCAATGTCAGCATACCAAGGAGAGTTCAGAAATCTTTCTTCAATGAAAGGAGCATCAGATTCTTCCACTTCTTCCAACACATCTACCAGATTCATGTCTAATGCTTGGAAGTTAGACTCAGCCATGAGTTTTGCTAATCCTTGCCCTTTTACTAGTTTGGTGGGCCTAATTTCTAAGTCATATTCAAGAATAGTTGCAATCCATTTTCCCCTTTTACCATCAAGGTCTTGACTTAGAATATCCTTGACAACAGTATGTGGAACAAAAGCAATTATGTGAGAGTGTAAGATGTAGACCCTAAAGTCTTTTAAAGCTTTCACTAATGCTAAGGCTTGCTTCTCCATGATGTTATAATTGAGAGGGGAGTCTCTTAAGGCCTTACTAAAGAAGGATATTGGTTGTTCTTGTCCTAAATCATTTTTCTGAAGCAAGACTGCAGCTATTGTATGTTCAGATGCAAAAGAAAAAATATAAAAGTCTTTGGTAAAATTAGGACTAATCAGGACTGGTGTTTGGGTAAGAGCTTGTTTGACCAGTTCAAATGATTTTTTAGCTGGTAAAGTCCATTTTACACCCACGTTTTTCTTAAGCATGTTTGTAATGTTTTTTAATAGCTCAGCAAGGTTGGGAATAAACCTTCTCAAAAAATTTATCTTTCCAATGAAGGATTGCAATTCTTTGAGGCTTCTAGGATGACTAATTTGCAATATGCCATCTATCCTTGTAGGGTCTATTTTGATTCCTTCTTCTGAAATTATATGACCAAGAAGTTTCCCTTCTTGGAGACCAAAGAGGGTCTTCTTGGGATTCAATGATAAGCCAAATTTCCTACACTTCTCAAAAACCTTTCTTAGGTGAATCAAATGTTCTTCATCAGTTTTCGAGAAAACAGTTATGTCATCAAGGTAAATAATTATAAAATAGCCAATATCTTAAAAGAAGGCTATGTCCATGGCCCTTTGGAAGGTGGCCCCGTGTTCATTAATCCGAAAGGAATTTTGACATACATAAAGGTGCCCCAAGGTGTGGTAAAATCAGTTTTGATTTGATCACTTGGGAACACTAACACCTGATTGTAACCCGAGAAACCATCTAAAAGGGATATTCTTCTTGACCCAACTACTCTTTGAAGTATATGGTCCATTTTGGGCAAGGGGTAGTTGTCCTTTAAAGAGGCTCTGTTTAAATTTCTGAAGTCAATACAGAGCCTGATTTCCCCGGTTTTCTTTCAAACAGAAACTAAGTTTGATACCCATTCTGAAAATCTAATGGGTACTATGATCCCAGCATTATACATTTTCTCAATTTCTGCCTTAACCAAAGGTAGTAAAAGAGGATTTATTCTCCTTAGTTTTTGCTTGAAAGGCTTTTGATTTTCCTTCAAGGGAATTTTATGCTGGATGATGCTAGTATCATATGATTTCAAGTCTTTGTATTCCCAAGCAAACACATCTTTAAACTCTTTGAAAAGCTCTATGTACTGCAATTTTATGTGGGTTGGGAGGGTGCTGGATAGCTTGATCATCCTGGGTTCTGCTAGATTGCCTATTTTATATTCTTCTACATTTGTTTCCATAGGCTCCATTCTGGGTTCTTTAGCTACATCGTTGAGATCAAACAGGTGTTCTAAAGGTGTGAGACCTCTTGGGATCTTATCATTTTTGCATCGTAAGACTTCCAAGTCTTCTTGGTCTTCATTGTTCACTACCTCTGCTTCAAATGGATTTTCGCAATGATTTATATTAGCAGGATACGTCATTTCAGCCTCTAGGATTTGTTCAATATACAAACAGTTTTCTTCATGGCTAGTTTCTGGTGTTGGTATGCTGAAATCATTTTCTGATTTCAAGAAATCATCTATGTGTTTGTCAGATTCAAACACCTGCCAGTGATCTTCGTTATCAGGCACAGTAGGTTTGTGTTTCACCTTTATACTGAGTTGTTCACTTATTTCAGGTACTTGGCAATTGCTGGCCATGAAGGCAAGTTCATTTGCTAGATGATTCAGTGCTCTAGGAATGAAAATGAGTTCATATTTTTCGAAAGTTTTTAGTAGGTCCAGGGCAGCATTTCGATATTCCCTAAGCCTTGGATTCTTGGCTGAGTATTCTCCTTTGATTTGTTTGATGATAAGTTCATAATCTCCTAAGATAGATATCCTTTGGGCTTTTAACTGTTTGAGCAATTGTAAACCTAGGAGGAGGGCTTCGTACTCAGCGATGTTGTTAGTGCACAGGAAATCTAATTTGTATGAAAAACTATGATTTGTGTTCTGAATCCAGACACCTGCCCCTGCACTAGTTTTATTGCAGGATCCATCGAAATTTACTGTCCAGAGTATGTTTGACTCATTTTCACTTTCTTGTTGCTGTTGATTGTCAATATTTTGAGGTTGATTCGAGGTAAGATTGGATTGTTCTGGTGAATTGATTGGGCCCATGTTTTCTTTACCTTGTTGGGTAATTTCATCTTCGTTACACAAGATAAAGGAGTCTAAACTTGATTGAATAGAATAGATTGGAGTGTTGTTTGGTTTTTCCATGTTACTCACCATGTACTTCATGTGGGATTCTCTGTATAGTCTTCTGTTTTGGTTAAAAACAAGGATGGTGGCATAAGACATATCCATTTGAAGGCTTCCCTGAAGTTTGGCTCCCCATGATCTTGATAAGAGCATGCCATACTTAGGGGGAATGTCAGCTACAACTATATCCATTACTAGATTCTTGGCGGGGATCTGAGCTAAGTTAACACATAAATCTTTGATTAAACCCAAAAATTTGACTCTGCTTGAGTCAAAAGAATACAAATCTTTGTATGGTTTAGTAATCTCTAAGCCTAGACTTTCCATTACTACTTTGGGCATTAGATTGTGTGAAGCTCCAGAATCTAACATGGCATTGTGTAGAATTTTATCGTGTATGTTCAAACTAACATAGAAGGGAGGGACTGGTCCTTCTTGATATTTTCCTTCAACCTCTGGGCCAAACAACAGCTCAGGTTTGTCATCTGTCAAGTTTAAGGTGTCGGTATCACTTCCTAAGTTTAAAGCTTTCAAAACTTGGTTTTTGTACACTTCTTGGGTTACTAGTTCAGCCAGGGGGATGGTAATTTTTATCTTAGCAATCTCTCCCTCAAGGCTGAAAGGAATAATTGACTTGTTAATATTTACATCTGTTTTTTCAATTGAATTCTTTTCAGCAGCTTTGATTTGCTGAACCTTGCTTGAACTAGTGATAGGAATAGTTTTACTAGGACCACTAGCTGAAGTGGTAGGGGTGCTTTGTTCAACATTTGGCTGGATTCCCTTGTCTTTATTTAAATCTGGTTTTTTGGCCGAAATGTTGGTTTTTTCTACTGTCTTCTTGGGTTGGTTTTCTGCGTTTTTCTTGACAGCAGTGCTAGTATTCTTATCTTTTGGATTTTCTACACTTCCTTGCTCCTAAGATTATACTGTTTGTGTACCTCCATGATTGCATTTTCAAAACCCAATCTATAGTCATCAGAATCTTCATAGGTGTTCGTATTCTGATTATTAGAGAAGAAACCTTGTTCTTCCTCAGTGAGGAAAACATCATCGCCACTGTCTGATCCAATCAAGTTTACATGTGATTCTTCCAACCTTTCCAACTCCCTGTCTTCCTCATATTGATCTACATAGTTCTGTTGAAAGGGAGGTCTAATTTTTTGGTCACTTTCCTTTTGCTTATCTTGATTGTTATCTCTTCTGTAATTCTGACTTCTATTTCTGTTTTGATTGTTTTGAAGTGCAGTCTGGTTTTGATTTGCTTGTGCTTTCTTAATTATGTTCATCTCTTTCATCATTTCTTCCAACATTCTCTCCATTTTTGAGCTTGAAGTAGAGGGAGGGGATTCCTCTCTGAAAGATAATCTCTTTTCAGTTTTCATTCTTGCTCTCTTTTCTATTAAGTTGACTTCCACAGAAAGAGCACCCCTTTGCATATCTTCAAGAGTTGCAAAATCTCTTTCTCTCAGTGAATAAGTCATGTCGGAGTCAAATCCTTCAGGAAACTTGTTTAAGGCTGAGCCTTATGGAGGTTTTAGTTCTAGGGAAAGTGCATTATATACACTGTTAAATCTAGTACAATATGCTTGTACACTTTCCCCAGGATTCCTATGGAGATTGTTGTAATCAGCAAGGACTTGGAGAGGTTTCTTCTTTACTTCCCATTTGTTTAGGAATGTTTGATGGAAGGCTTGGAGATTGTTAATACTACGGGGGGCTAAACCTTTAAACCATTTTCTTACTTCTCCCCCTAAGCTCTGAGCAAATAATCTAAGTTTGACAGAATCATCATCAATTTCATTTCGGTCAAAATAGTCATTCATCTTATCCACATGTTGTGATGCATTTGTAGCATTATTAGCATCATATAATGGAATTTTAGACTGATAGTCCTGCGGAAGATTGACTAGTGGTACAGTAAGGGCTAAGGGAGCATACCACGCTGCCATGATATGTGGTGGGGGTGGATTAACAGGTGGTGGGTTGACAAGAGGGAAAGGGGGCTGAGGTGTGGTGGTTTGAACAGTGGATGTAGGATGAGTAGTAGTGGATGGACCAGGAGTAGACTGTTGAGCTGATCTTGGATGAGAGACACCTAGGATGTGAAGAAAATGTAAATCAGGAGGTGTTGTTTCTCTGCTATCAAGATGTTCACTTGTTTCAGGAGATGATAGTGAAAACTTAGAATCTAGTTGTTCTAACTCACTAAATGACCTAGTCCTAAATGGATTAACCAAGTCAGCTTTTGAGTGTTGTAGAGCTGAAAGTTTTTCAGGAACTGATTTAGCTCTTGGGGGTGATCTGAAAAAAGTTGATAATTTAATCTTAGGAGACTTCCAGAGGATACTTTCTGGGTCATCAACTATTTTAGGTGGGTTGGGGTAAGGATGGGCTCTAGTGTAGATATTTCTAGAAGCCACTATGGTGTGTTTTTGGACCCAAAATAACAAGAAAAGTTCAACCAAGTATGACAATCTTTGAGAGGTTAACTGATCTGTTTACAAAAATTTTGATCCTACAGTCCTCTAACTGGATTTGGAAAATGTTATAATGGTAAGGGTTCTTTCCAGTGGAGTCTTAAGGTCTTCTCAGGATTGTGGAGTCGCCAGGTGGAAATTTTAGAGTGTTTTCAAAGAGGTACACTGTCCACCACAGTGCTTGTGAAACATCCCCTTTTAAGGATATCCCGAAACACAACAAACTCTAACCAGAGATTGACTGGGAGGGCATTCACCAGATGTATCACCTCTAAAAGAGGATGAGATCCAGAGGCTATCTGGCCCTTTCCAGACTCTGTCTAAGAGTACAAGGTAAAACACATCAAAGGTAAGTGATATGTGGGAATGAGTGTTTCACTATAAAGTGGAAGTTTTTAGCTCGTGAAGAGGTAAAAGGTTCTATGGTCCACTACCATGTTTATTATGAAGCCAAAATTGAAATATTTTTGGGTTTTTCTGAGTTTATTTTGGTTTTATAGGTTAAGAGAGTGTTCTAAGTCTGATTTTTCACTTAGCTAAGGTGTTCAAACAAACATAGTTGCTCTTATGGCTTGGTAACTGGTTCCTTCAAGGTTTGATAAGGATTAAAAGGAATCCTAAGGGTTACTTAGTTTGTCACTGATTCAATCAAGTCCTATCATGATTGCCATTATGTTAGGCAGTGCTTGAAGAAAGTTACTTATGTTATACTGGACCTAAAGGTTTTAAGAAAGGTTTTGAAACCTCTAATTCTCAGTAGCGTCCCACCGTGATCGCCATTATGTTGGTCTCTCGTGTTTTGACAGTTTGGCAAATCAAAAGACAAGGCAACATCAGAACCAATCTTTAGATTTCCAGGATCTAGTCCTCCTATTCTCAGAGAGGAATCTCTCAAATATCTGTTTGCAAAGGTTTATCTTGTTTGCTTTGATTATGGATTTTAGACTAGTTATTTAAGTACAGATGTTTGTTTGGTTGGGTTGAGTTGATACAACAGAATATGAAAGGTCTAGGAAAGATAGACAGAAAGAGGAAATATCTGGTTCATTGGGCAATGGACTCAAAATAAGGTAATGACAAACTCTTCAAGGGATATGGGATATCAAAGGGCAAATCTAACTTGGCCATAGGATCCTTTGTTTTGGACTGAGATGGACATTAATGTTTTGGAAAGAGAAACTTAATTCTCAACAAAGGGAACTTGAAAACATAACTTAACAATAAAGAGATATTTGATAGACAGGGCTAACCATAAATTCCACAGACATTCTTTAAGCAAATAATGACTTCAAGACAACTTTTAAAATGAAATCTAAGATTCGGGGAACTCCCTATTTCCTCAAAGATTTTATTTTAAAGGACTTGGAAAACATAAAAGATTCACTGATAATTGCAGTCATAGAAGAGGGAACACCTAAATAACATCTATGCTTACAACTATAAATACCTTCAAAACAACTGTTCAAGCAATGGCAAAGGGAAAGATCAAAACCGACCTCTTTGATTAACTTAAAACAATGGTACTTCAAAGGGAGACTTCAATAACAGCTTTCAAGTGATAGTAGGCAAGCAGGGAAAACCATAAATCATGCTGAAATCAACTATTTGAGCTATTAATGAAATAAACAAGCATGAAGACTAAAGAGAAAGTTTAAAGCCTCTAAAATACTTCAGCAGAAGAAAACATAAAACAGTGAAGGGTGAACAGGTCTAAGGTGCTTCCAGGAGTCATTTCTTAGCCTAAAACTTTCAGCCTACTATAGTAAGAATTTATGAAACATAATGAAAACAGGAGAAAACATTAAACAGTTAGAATACTTCACCGACAACCAAGCTCGTGAATCCAATGATAGAGCCTTCTCAGGAATGGGCATGCAACAACATCATCAAGATATCCGAGACTTCAATTTGTTTTCAACTTCAACAGACTTGTATATTTATTTCAGAGAGTTTCAATGTTACAACTTGTGATCAAAAAGCAACCAACAACCAACAACCCCTCACTCATCTCTGTTGTGGTATATATAGAAAGATGAGGAGGTGAGATCTGAAAAATATCTCAATTACAATTAATACAGGATTTAAATGGCCCATTGGCCCTTGGGATGCTCAATGAAGAAACAGAAGAGGTGTTCACCGTATTAATTGATTTACACTCATGATTTAATCTGGGTAGGAGTATTTGTTGACCTTTGAGGCACAGGAAGTCCGAAGTAACTCCGCAGATATTCTTTGCATTGAAGGCCCTGGCGGAAGTGACTTCTTTGGCTGTGTCGAGGCAAAAATCTGATCCTGATCAATAAATCCAGCTCCTGATTGAATCCTTTGAGGCACAGGTGGCGCTGTGGTGGTTGAGGAATCAATTTGCCTCAGATATGGCGGTGGAGGCATTATGTCTGATAAACACTTTTAGGTTTTCCTTTTAAACTGTGTTTTAGGCTGGGAGATTAGGCTTCTAATGGCCGTCTTAGCCGTAATCCCTTCCAATCTGTCCATTAAACTCCCGCTCTAATCCATTTCTTCTTTCTGATACTCTTTTTCTGGGTTTGTTCAATGTTTTCTAAGTTTGACAGGGGCATGCTGCGTCAACGGCTCATGAAACCTTGTTGACAACACAGTTCTATACCCTGTGGTCGATCTCCTTTGTTAAATCGAAAGAACGGGAGTCGTCACCCTCGTCCTTCGAATATTCTTCAGACATGGCGAAAGAATTTTTAAAACCTGCAAAATACAAAAAAAATTATAAAATCATGCGTTTATATGGGCAAATCTGCATCGGAGGGCGTGCGGGAGAAACGGGGCGATCAAAACCGTTGATCGCACTGTGATCAACGATCGGGAGCGATTTGGAAAGTCAACGGAGGAAAAAGGTGGACTGAGTAATGGAATCAAGAAATTGAAGGTGGACCGTCGATCTGCAGAGATCGACGGCGGAGACGGATTCTCAGTTGCACCAGGGCCCGGCTAAACAGTATGCAGCTTGATTAAAGGGCGGGTGACTTCGACGAATGACAGCCGTTGGATGCGGGGGCCCAGATCGGGCGGCTATTGTTGATTCCGCTGGGTGGTCATGGTCTGACAAATAATGCGCGGGGGATTTACTTTATGCGGCAGTTTTGGAAAAGTACAGAGGACGCATGGCAGCCAGCTTATGGAATCGCTAGCTGTCGGGTTAAAACCACCTTTCGCACGAAGGCAGTGCGGAAAAACCAGGCGGATTTGAGAAGTGATGTATGGCCGGGGGGTCCATTCGATAAGTCGTGTGTCGCGCCATCTAATCTGTGGAGCAGATCGACGGTCAAGATTATTTCATAGTTTTTCGCGGGTGGAAAACTTTGAGATTTTAAATAAAACCCGATTTTCAAAGGTTTTTGATGTTTCGGGCGGAGGAATTTCTTTGGAAAGATAAGCGCCTGATGCTTAAAGCAGTTGGTTCTGGCGCTCAGTTATATGGACGGAGGGATGCTAGGAGCTTGGCCCGTGGGGGCTCAAGTCTAATGTATAGGAAATATGCATTTCCTATGGTTTTTTAATGGGTTTTTCAAGGGAAATGAAGGTTCCGATAAGGCTAAGAAGGGGTCTTAGACCTTATGGAATGGATTCTGATGAGGGGGAACAGGGAGAAATATGAAATTGTGGGGTTTTCATGGGAAATGGAGGAATAGAAGAGGAGGTTAGCTTTGAGGGGAAGGAAAGGAAAAATGGGTTTAGCAGCAGCACTTAGGCTTTAGGAATCAGCAATATTTCTGAGTTCTGAATGGAAACAGTAGCGAATATTAACCAAGGATAGGATATTTATCAAAAGTCTTCAAGTATCAACAATTTTAATCATGGAATTGTTTCTTGAAGGCTATCCAATCATTATTTAGCCACCATCTGATATGACATAAATTTAAGGGTGGCTAACACAATGCACACATGAAACAATAAAAATTCACACACATTAACACAATTGTTTAACGGGAAATCCTGAAGCTAAAAACACCAACTATCTATATATAATATATGTCATAGAGATCATGTAACAATCCTCATACAAATTTTATCATATCAAGCTCTCAGTACAATACAATTGCTACACACTAATCAGGCCCGATCTTGCAAATCCATGCACCGATCTTTGCCACCTGCTAGCCTGCATCTACTGCGCAACCCCTGCTGAAGAATGGCTCTGAATAAACTTGAATTTCTCCAACCTTGCTCATGCAATCCTCATTGGCATATCCACTGAGTGTTGGATGGAATTAATGCATCACTATAGTCACAATTGATAGTCACACTTGCTCTTTCACCTACCTCTCCACTGGTCTCCATTGAAACTGCCATGCAATGTAGTTAACTGATGTATTCTTCAGTTGATT
Organism: Pinus albicaulis; assembly: GCA_034641835.2. NCBI lineage: Eukaryota > Viridiplantae > Streptophyta > Pinopsida > Pinales > Pinaceae > Pinus > Pinus albicaulis. Next base: position 312,086,350 of record CM076570.1, on the reverse strand, counting down.
AATGAGTTATTATTTAGTGAATTAATTAACTAATTAATTCACACCACTCACACTAGTGTATCAATCAGTTATACTAGATACAACTAGCTCAACTGAGTCTAACTGAGTTAAACTAAATACAAATCCACCAACTACTTCTATAACTCCAAGAAACTCTGTCACATGAGTTCTAACTGAAGTCCTCCATGCAATAGCTCCTGTAAACCCTCAGGAATAGTGTAATTCCTTCTGTCAGCTGTTGTGCCACATCTATGCACTTAACTGAAGTGCTCCAAGAGAATGAGATAATGTTTAGAGTCCAAATATTATTAAGAGCTAATAATATTCGACATATCTATTTTTAGACTGGCAATCTAAAAATAGATTCTGCCCAATATGTCTAAAAATAGAAGTCCATATATTTTTCCAACTTGACCAAAGATCCACAAATAGCATCTTGCAACTCATATAATATGATCGACATGTCTCAAAATAGACATAGTCTAAAAATGGACTTGCGCCAAAAATAGCCTGCGGACCCACTTAGTGAAGGCGACTCTTTTCACTAAGCTCATCATCTTGTTGAATCTCAACACTCCCTTTCAACAAGATAAGGATTATCTGCCACCCCGATCCTGTCTCTATGGTATTCAAATTTGCTCCTCGTGAGCGCCTTCGTCAAAATATCTGCATCCTGATCCTCCGTGGGAATGTAAGAAAGCAACATGATCTTCCACTGCACACAATCTCTGATATGATGGTACAGGATGTCAATATGTTTAGATCTATCATGAAATAATGGATTAACCGAGAGTTTAATGCAACTCTGATTATCACAATATATCACAGTAGGATCTAAGTGTGAACCAAACAACCCGACCAAGATCTTCCTCATCCATATAGCCTCGCATGCAGCCAAACTTGCTGCCATGTACTTGGCCTCCGCTGAACTGAGTGCCACAGATCTCTGTTTCCTGCTGTACCAAGAAACTACTATAGACCCGATACTGAAAATCCCTCGAGATGTGCTCTTCCTATCCGTTGGGCTCCCTGCCCAATCTGCATCCGTGAAGCCATGCAACTTCAACTCATCCGACTATCTGTACCACAATCCATATCCCGATGTGCTCCTGAGATACCTCGGGACATGCTTGCCTACCTTCCAAAAGAGCTTGGTAGGCTTAACCATAGCTTGTGAAAGTTGGTTAACAGCATAGCATATGTCCGATCATGTATTGACTAGATACATGAGCGAACCAACCAACTGTCGATAAATAGTGGCATCCACTACCTCTGCCAATGTAGCATCCTCTTTCCTCCAACAACCAGGAAGAGGAGTGTCGACAGGCTTGAAGCCTTGCATGTGAAACTTCTCCAGTATCTCCCGGGCATACTTGCCTTGAGACACAAACAGTCCACCCTTCCGCTGCCAAATTTCCAATCCTAGGAAATAATGAAGGAGGCCCAAGTCCTTCATCTCGAACTCCTTTGCAAGATCTGCCTTGCATGAGTGTATCAACAATTCATCACCTATTAGTATCAAATCATCTACATAAAGTACAATGATTAGCAACTTACCCTCCACCACAATCTGGTATAGGTTTGGATCCGCCTCACTCTTGGCGAAACCAAGTCCGGTGAAATAATAGTCTATACGTGGGTACCAAGCACGAGGTGCTTGTTTCAGCTCATACAGCGCTCTTTTGAGCCTGCACACATGCGACTCGCTGGTGAAGATTTCAAATCCTTCAGGCTGCTCTATGTACACCTCATCCTCAATGAATCCATTAAGGAACACAGTCTTCACATCCATCTGATGAATGTGCCAACCCATTTGCGCTGAGAGAGCAAGAATGGTCTGTATGGAAGAATACTTTGCGACAGGTGCAAGGGTTTCTTCATAGTCAATACCCTTGATCTGTGAGAAGCCTCGGGCAACAAATCTTGCCTTATACTTCTCAACGCTCCCATCAGCAGCTTGTTTCACTTTGTAGATCCATCTCGAACCTACCACTAATATCCCTTCCGGCCTTGGGACAATCTCCCATGCACTGTTTCTGACAATCGAATCATACTCTTCCACCATGGCATCTACCTATGCTAGATCCTCCATAGCTTCCTCAAAAGAAGATGGTTTTGTCACAATACACTTGCTCATCAGAGCCATGTATCTAGTAAATCGGTCATGTGATTGTCTCTATCTGCGCTGTGATGTAGGTGCTCCTACATTCTGTGCTACATCAAGATTCAGTCGCTCAGCTTCTATAGTGCGCTTCTGCCCTTTGATGTTTGGCGCTGCATGAGTGGTTTCTTCCACTCCATGAACCTCCTCTTGTGGTTGATCCACATCCAGAGGATCACATTTAGGAACTAGTAGCTCCTCATCTGCATGCAAGTGTAGCTCCCTCTCAAGCGACAACTTCATGGCTTTCTCCTCATGAAATTTGATATCTCGTCGCACAATAGTCAATCGACTGTCTAGAAAATACACACGATAATTGTGGGGTGTTTCTGTGTACCCCACAAATATCCCAACCTCTACAGTCGGCTCTAGCTTCTTCCTGGCATCCTTCGTCACATGAATGTAAATAAGTGAGCCAAAAATTTTCAAATGAGAAATATCAGGCTTCTTACCAAAAAACGCCTCTTCGGGTGTACTCATGCCAAGTACTCTATGAGGACAACGGTTTTGCACATAAGCCACAGTGTTGCATGCCTCAGCCCACAAGTGTATGGGAAGGCCCTGATCATGCAACATCACCCGTGCAGCGCCCACGATCGTTATGTTCTTTCTCTCCGCAACCCCATTCTACTGTGGGTTATGAGGCGCTATGAGTTGTCTTCGAATTCCTTCTATGGTGCAAAAGTCTTTGAATTTGCCAGAGATGTATTCACCACCATTATCGCTCCTTGGAGCTTTTACCTGCTTCCTCGACCTTTTCTCAACCAACGCCTTGAACTCACAGAACTTTGAGTATGTCTCACTCTTATTTTGCATGAAGAAGATCTAGCACTTACGATAAAAGTCATAAACAAATATCACATAATACATGTGCTTTTCTATTGAAGAAACTAAGAAAGGTCCACACACGTTTGTGTGAATTCTCTCAAGGATCGTCATGGCTCGACTATCCTTCTCATGAAAAGTGGTCTTCACAAATTTTCCCAAAGTACATCCCTTGAACTGATCTAACTGCGCAAGTGTACCCTTGGGAAGCTCGGTAGAAATCTGCTGCAAAATTTTCAAAGCGCCATGGTGAAGATGGCCCAATCTCTTGTGCCACAATTCGCCCTCATCCCAGCTCACCACTGCTTTTGCTTTGCCTGCCATTGCTGCGCAGCCATCTACCTGCAATTGATAAAGATTCTTAACTCAAATCCCTATCCTCCGAGTTTCACCAGTTGTTTTACTGCGCAGGAAATCCTTTCCCTGGCTAAAAACAACATCATAACCCTTGTCTTCCAACATCGCCACAGAGATAGATTCTTCTTCAATCCTGGAACATGCATGACATCCTTCAATATGAAAGGTTTACCTGACTCCCTCTCAAAATAAATGGTCCCGATACCCGTCGCACTGTAGCTACCATCATCGCCCATCTCGATGTGCACTCCAAGATCCTTTTCATCCAAATCACTAAACAAATATTTGTCTTCGATCATATGGAAAGACACACCACTGTCAAGAAACCACACTGATCCCATCACACTTGAAACCAAGCATGCGATCAGCAAAAAATCCAGCTCAAACTGTGAGGCTAAGGCCTCTCTAGCTGCAGATCCAGCGGCCTGCTTATTTTTCTTCTTCTGTGGACAATTAGTGGCGTAATTTCCGTGTTGGTGATAGTGAAAGCACTTCACCTTGGACAAGTCCTGCTTCTTGCCTTTCGCACTGGATTAAGAAGGATTTTTCTTTCCCTTCCCTTTTCTTGCTTTGGCAGCCAAAGCGCAATTTTCTTCATCTTCATTCTTCAATGAAGATCCATCCCTGGTACCTCGCTTTATCTCCTCCTGCACAAGATCCGACCAAAGTCGCTCCCATCCCGGCAGTTTCTCCCGACAATTGACAGAGTCCTCGTAGCTATGCTAACTCTTCGGAAGCCCAAGGAGAGCCAAGCTCACCAAATCCTCTTCATCTATAGTAACCCCCACACTTCCCAGCTCATCCTTGCAGTGGATGAACTTCGTGAGGTATTTTGGCATACTGTCGCCTTTCTCCATTTTTATTTTTCTGAGCTCGTCTTTAAGAGGCAACTTCCTCTGGTCGCTTTTGCTTTGGAACAAGTTTGTCAAAGCCTTCCACATTAAGAATGGAGTGGCTTTACCGTGAAGGCTAGACACAATGTGGTCCTTCACACCTTCCAACAGAATTCTTCGACATTTTTCTACCTTAAGTATCAAATCTTTCGGTGAAAATCACAATGGAGAAATTTTTGTCGACGCGTTTCGAACCAGCCAGTGTGGTTCATCATCAAGACAAGATACGAAATCTGATCTAGGACTCAGCTTAAATAGAAAAAGAAGCTCCAAATAGCCGTTGTACAATAACGGCTAGTTTGACCATAAAAATAAAAAATAACAATAACAAAATAAAAATAAAAATAAAACTAAAAATAAACAAAAATAAAATAACGGCTAGTTTGACCAAAAAAAATAAAATAAACAATAAACAATAAATCAATAAACAATAAACAATAAAATAAAATAAAAATTTAAAATTTAAGAATAAAAAATTAAAAATAATAATAAGAAATCAAAAAATTAAAAAAATTAAAAAAAAAATAAATAAATAAAAAATAAAATAAAATAAAAATATTAGGAAAAGAAAAAAGTAAAAAATAAAAATAAAAATATTAATAATAATAATAATTCAAGAATTAAATATACATTATTTGAACATAATTCAATAAATAATTTGAAACTAAATTAATTTCTTTATTTTTATTTTTATTTTTATTTTATTTTATTTATTTATTTATTTATTTATTTTTATTAATAAAAAATAAAAATTATTAAATAAAAAATAAAAAGTAAAAATAAAATAAAATAAAAAATAAAAATAAAATATTAGGAAAAGAAAAAAGTAAAAATAATAATAATAATTAAATAATTAAATATACATTATTTGAACATAATTCAATAAATAATTTGAAACTAAATTAATTCCTTTATTTTTATTTATTTTTATTGTTATTTTTATTGTTATTTTTATTTTTATTTTTATTTATTTATTTTATTATATATATTTTATTTTTATTTTTTTAACAAATAATAAACATAACTATGCTAAAATAATAATTAATTACATAACAAAGAATAACAGAAAGGAGAAAAGAAAAATAGGACGAGAGGGGAGAAAACGACGAACCTCAGGCAAACAGAAGGGCAAAAATCAAAAAGCTATGAATGAAGGGCAGGGATCCAGCACCTGCTCACACTCCACCCATCATCTCTGTTAAGGTTAACAAGCCTCTTTTCAATCTCAAGGGCCTCCCTAAACTTTCGGTGGTGAAAATGGTCCACCTTCGCAATGACCTCAGCATCTTCAATGCAAATGTGATGCTTTGTCTTTTCAGCATGCTCTGCTAAGGCAAAGGAGCGAGATCTATTATGCTTTAGGTCAGCGGCATGTTCATGAATTCTTTGATTGATAGATCGACCAGTTTCACCAATATAAGGGGTCCCACAAGAGCACGGAATCAAGTAAGCACCCTTACCCTCCTTAGAGAAAATTGGGTCCTTAACCGATCTGAGCGAATTGAACACCACCTTGAAGATGAGAAATCTCATCTTTTTAAGGTTTTCCTTAAAAATGGTTATAGCAAGATTCAGTGTCGTAGAGCTTTCCAAAAAGCGGAAAAAGGTCGTAGGGTTAAAAGTGATAATTTTGATAGGTCTGCTGGTGTTCACCTCCCTTTTATCCAAGGAACGACTGATAAGATCGCCAGGATACTAAGGAAACATAGTGTTCCTTCAACCTTAAGCCCCTCCGCACGATTCAGAATTCGCTCAGATCGGTTAAGGACCCAATTTTCCCTAAGGAGGGTGAGGGTGTTTACTTGATTCCGTGCTCTTGTGGGACCCCTTATATTGGTGAAACTGGTCAATCTATCAATCAAAGAATTCATGAACATGCCGCTGACCTAAAGCATAATAGATCTCGCTCCTCTGCCTTAGCAGAGCATGCTGAAAAGACAAAGCATCACATTTGCATTGAAGATGCTGAGGTCATTGCGAAGGTGGACCATTTTCACCACCGAAAGTTTAGGGAGGCCCTTGAGATTGAAAAGAGGCTTGTTAACCTTAACAGAGATGATGGGTGGAGTGTGAGCAGGTGCTGGATCCCTGCCCTTCATTCGTAGCTTTTTTATTTTTGCCCTTCTGTTTGCCTGAGGTTTGTCGTTTTCTCCCCTCTCGTCCTGTTTTTCTTTTCTCCTTTCTGTTATTCTTTGTTATGTAATTAATTATTATTTTAGCATAGTTATGTTTATTATTTGTTAAAAAATTAATAAATAAATATAATAAAATAAATAAATAAAAATAAAAATAAAGGAATTAATTTAGTTTCAAATTATTTATTGAATTATGTTCAAATAATGTATATTTAATTATTTAATTATTATTATTATTTTTATTTTTATTTTTATTTTTACTTTTTTCTTTTCCTAATATTTTATTTTTATTTTATTTTTTATTTTTTTATTTTATTTTATTTTTACTTTTTATTTTTTATTTTTTTATTAATAAAAATAAATAAAAATAAAAATAAAGGAATTAATTTAGTTTCAAATTACTTATTGAATTATGTTCAAATAATGTATATTTTATTATTTTATTATTATTATTATTAATAATTTTTTTTTTTTTTTACTTTTTTCTTTTCCTAATATTTTTATTTTTATTTTATTTTTTTTTTTTTTTTTTTTTTTTTTTTTTTTGTTTTTTTTTTTTTTTTTTTTTTATTCTTAATTTTTTTTTAAAATTATTTTATTGTTTATTTTTATTGATTTATTGTTTATTTTTATTTTTTTATTTTTTTTTTTATTTTTTATTTTTTGGTCAAACTAGCCGTTATTTTATTTTTGTTTATTTTTAGTTTTTAGTTTTTCATATTTTATTTTTTATTTTACTTTATTTATAGTTTTGTTTTTATTTTTATTTTGTTATTGTTATTGTTTATTTTTATGGTCAAACTAGTCGTTATTGTACAACGGCTATTTGGAGCTTCTTTTTCTATTTAAGCTGAGTCCTAGATCAGATTTCGTATCTTGTCCTGATGATGAACCACACTGGGTGGTTCGAAACGCGTCGACAAAAATTTCTCCATTGTGATTTTCACCGAAAGATTTGATACTTAATTTATGGATCACAGAAGTCAAATTCCTAATTTTTCTACCTTCTTTTGCGATGCGTCAAGTGTGGCTGCATCGCTAGAACCAGGCTTTGGAATATCAGCATCTATGAACTCCTTCAACCCATTATCATCCAGCACTGCCTCCATCCTGTCCTTCCATGCAATATAATTCGATCTCCCATCAAGGGCATACTCTAATCGCAATCCGTTGAAAGACATTTCAATGAATGCTCAACTTCGACACCAAGAAAACACTGCACCAAATTCGAATTCCACCAGCACAAAACTCAACCTCTTCAATAATTGCAATCTGCTCCAATGATCAACTCCTCTGATACCATGTAGAAATTATATAGCTTACATGTTATATGTCCAAGATTATCCTGATCTCACACTATTTTAACATCATGCAAAATACAGAATCTATTCCACCATTGATCATCACATGCGGAAATTAAATCAATTGCAATGCACACATGAAACAATAAAAATTCACACACATTAACACAGTTGTTTAACGGGAAACCTTGAAGCTAAAAACCCCAACTATATGTATATAATATATTTCATAGAGATCATGTAACAATCCTCATACAAAGCTTATCATATCAAGCTCTCAGTGCAATACAATTGCTACACACTAATCAAGCCCGATCTTGCAAATCCATGCACCGATCTTTGCCACCTGCTAGCCTGCCTCTACTGCGTAATCCCTGCTGAAGAATGGCTCTGAATAAAATCGAATTTCTCCAGCCTTGCTCACACAATCCTCATTGGCATCTCCACTGAGTGTTGGATGCAATCAATGCATCACTATAGTCACAACTGATAGTCACGCTTGCTCTTTCACCTACTGATCCAAGTGGATATTGGTGGCCACCCGCCTATTCCACTTGGGCCCCCACCATTGTCTCTTTCATTTTTTCAGTTTCGGCATAATTTACTATTTTTAGCAGTTTTTCGGGTCCTGAACTTCCGGAGCCGTTTTGAGGCCCTAAACGACGTTTTTTGGGCATCGCGCCTCCAGGGAATATCATTCCGTTCCTAAATGATATTCATGGCGAAAGTTGTATTCCTCGGATAGAGCTTTCTAATGATGTATCATGTGCGTCAAACGGAGATAGTATGCCAAAGTTACATCCCTGGGAAGTTGAAACACCAATTTACCCAAACGGGGCCCATAGTTTAGGCGCTTCATCTCCTAGGGTTAGGTTTTTGGGATGTTTAGGATTCTCCATTGTTTCTCAATAATAAATAGGCCCTTGAGCCTCATTGTAATTGAGTTCAAAGGCCTGTAGCCGCCACATCTCTTCTCAGAGATAGCTACCAGCGCCCTAGCTAGTTTTATTTCCATTCTGTCTGTAAGCACATTTCAGTTCTTTGATATTAATGAAATGAAGTGTTATTTCCGCTGCATCTCTGTATTTATGGTTATATGTTTATTTTGTTGCGTTCCTGCATAAATCTGGATCAGTGGTATCAGAGCAGTCTGCTTTTTCTCGATCCTTCTTTGCATGTCCCCAACGAGGTCGGGGTATAAGGAGCTAGGGCTCGATCTGGTGGAACCTTTGCAAGATCAGCCTCGCAAACCTCGACGGACGCCCATGGGGGACGAAAAGAAAGATGATGGAGCAGGAGATCCTATCAAAATATTGCTCGAGGAGGCCCTCGAAAAACAAAGGAACGCGATGATGGATAACTTTGTTCAGATCCTTCAACGACTGCCACCGGCGACGCATCTGCATCCAGCAGCCACTCTGGAGGTGCAACTCCTTTTAAGGTACAAGTAAATTTTGACATTCCCATATTTGAGGGTCAAATAGATGTAGATGCCGTAGATATATGGTTGAATCTATTAGAAGGATATTTCTCTGTTCATGACTTTTCAGACCGGGAGAAGATTATTTTTGCACTCCTCAAAGCTACCCCCATGTTAAGGACTGGTGGGAAACCTACTGTGAGAACAAGGACCAGACAGAACCCTCTCTGTTCTCGGCCGTACCAACTTGGAATTCTTTCCGAGACGCCGTCAAGGAATAGTACTATCCCGTGGGGAGCTATGAGGACAAGTACATACAATGGACCACGCTGCGACAACAAAAGGATCAAGATGTGCATGAGTCGACTATCAGGAATCATACCCGCGCACAAATTTGTACATTCAAGATTCGGTAGAAACATTTGGTGCTGTGGGGCATCACCAGCTTGTCCCGTACGTATACACCAGAGGATATGGAGTTCCTCGACATCTCCTCGCTTGGTACGGCATACCGGTATGCTGCCAAGATTGAGCAGAAATTCAAACAGAAGAAGCGAGACTTTGGATCCGTGAATCAAAAGCAAGGAAAAGGTGCTTCCAAACCGCAGAACAAAGGACAGAGCATGGCGGCTAAAGACAACCCGTCAAAGCCACAAGAAAAGAACAAGACCGTAAAGCCAAAGAAGGACACGGGAAAGCAGCAGAGTCACAAGAGGCTCCAGCACCCCAAACACAGTGGAGTGTCCGCCTCCAAAGCGGCGGGGTCACAGCATGAAGCACGAGACAAGAGGCTTCGAGTCGTACGTACAAGCCCGACCGAATAGAACCTGAAAGGGAATGAAAAAGAAACATATTACCGATGCGGAGCCCAACGCCACTGTTGCCACTGCAAAGATCCAAAAGGAGGAACCGGAAGATCCAGAGGAGGAGGAACGTCTCTTCCACTCCCAGATGTGGGTAAAGGGCTCCCCGGTACAGTTCACTGTCGACAATGGGAGCCAAAAGAACCTCATTTCAGCAGACGCCGTGAAGCGGTTGGGCTTGCCGACCACAGCTCACCCACATCCATACACCATCGGGTGGCTTCACCAAGGGCGAGATCTCCGCGTCAGCCAGCAGTGTCGCCTTCCCTATAGCATCAAGCCCTTCACGGATGAGGTATTATGTGATGTTGCTCCTATTGATGTTTCTGATGTATTATTAGGACAACCATACTTGTGGAAGCGCCATGCTTTGTATGAGTCTCGACCTCGTACTGTCATTGTTACTTTGGGAAATAAGTTGTACAGGATACCAGAGTACCACCTCCTGCGGCTATCTCTTTGGTTACTTCAAAACAATGCAGTAAGCTCATTTCCCAAACCAGGAAATTTATTTTCCTGATGATCCGCCCCCAGGGCAAGAATAAGACTGTGGCCATGACCTTTAGATAGGGCTCCTCTGCACGGCAACAAAAAATGGATAAGGTTATGGAGGAGTATGGGGACATCTTCACCTCACCCACAGGGGTTCCTCTACACTGTCAAGTCAAGCACCCGATTGATCTGACCCCAGGTGCGCCGCTACCCAATGGACCGATCTATCGGCGCTCTGTTCTGGAGAATGATGAAATCAAGAGGCAGATTCAGGAGCTGTTGCAGAAAGGTCACATCAGACCAAGTTCATCGCCCCGTGGGAGCCCGATCATGTTGGTACAGAAGAAGGATGGGACGTGGAGACTCTGTATTGACTATCGGGCGCTGAACAAGATCACTGTCCGGAATAGGTACCCAATCCCACGGATTGATGACCTTCTGGACCAACTCAAAGGTGCAAAATATTTCAGCAAGATTGACCCGAAGTCTGGGTATCACCAGGTACCAATTGAACCCTCCGATGTGTGGAAGACTGCCTTCAAAGCCAAGGAAGGCCTTTTTGAATGGCTAGTCATGCCTTTCGGGTTGACGAATGCTCCCGCAACCTTCATGAGGATGATGGACGACATCTTGCGGTCATTCACCAACTCATTTGTAGTGGTGTACTTGGATGACATTCTGATCTTCAACAAGACTTGGGAAGAGCACCTTCACCACATCCGACAAGTCCTCCAAACACTGCGGCAACACAAGTTGTGTGCCAATTTGGAGAAGTGCACTTTTGGCATGACCCAGGTTCAATATCTGGGATACATTATTGATGAAATGGGGGTGCATGTGGATCTAGCCAAGATCCAAGTCATTTGGGATTGGCCATCCCCAACCACTATAACAGAGCTTCGTAGCTTTCTGGGTCTTGCTAATTTCTATCGGAGGTTCGTGTTGGGATTCTCTCATATCACTTGGCCCTTGAGTCAAGTCACCAAGGGAGGAGCGAGAGAAAATTTTTTTTGGTCGGAACCTCAACAGAAGGCGTTCACAGAATTGAAAAATCGCCTCTGTTCTGCCCCAGTGCTCACTTTACCAGACTTGCAACAGCCATTTGAGATCGAGACAGATGCCTCTGACTATGCTATTGGGGAAATTCTTACTCAACAGGGACATCCAGTGGCATATCACAGTGAGACATTGTCTGAGACAGTTCGCAAGTATCCCACCTATGACAAAGAAATGTATTCCATTGTGCAAGCCTGTCGACAATGGAAGCATTACATTTTGGGGAAGGAAACAATCATCCACACAGACCACCGGCCCCTGCAGTTCATACATACACAAGGGAAGTTGCAGAATGATCGCCATCAGAAGTGGTCCACATATCTGCAACAGTTTCATTTGAACATCAAGTACAAGAAGGGTAGCACCAATAATGCTGCAGACTGCCTCAGCCGACCACCGATCGTGGCGCTCACCACCGTGCTCAACTCTTGTGGGCACGAGACTTCTGATTGGCCGCTTCTCTATGAGAGTGACCCAGAATTCGGCCACACTTACAAGGCACTCTTGGGGGGCACGCAAGTTCCAAATTTTCACCTCCAAGATGCACTTTTAGGTCACCTGGGACACCTTTGTGTTCCTTCAAGCGAGCGTGCCAAGATGATATGGGAAGCACACTACAGTCGAGTCGCTGGGCATTTCGGGGTCGAGAAAACAGTAGCAATCCTGCAGAAATATTTCTATTGGCCGAACCTTCGAAAGGATGTCGAGAAGCACATCAGATCCTGCACTGCTTGTGCCATTGCCAAACCGACCATCAAGAAGCAAGGCCTATATACTCCTCTACCTACCCCTATTCGACCTTGGGAATCCATCTCCATGGATTACATGTCGGGCCTGCCTTCTACTAAGCAGGGAAATGACTGTGTTTTTGTGGTCGTCGACAGATTCTCGAAGATGGCCATTATGGCGTCCTGCAAGAAGAATATCACAGCAGAAGCCACTGCTAAACTCTTCTTTGAACGAGTGTGGGTGCACTTTGGGATCCCACAGTCTATCATATCAGATCGAGATAACAGGTTCCTCAGCACATTTTGGTCCAGCCTCTGGTCAATGTTGGACACAAAGCTCACCAAGTCCACAGCTTTCCATCCCCAAACAGATGGCCAGACAGAGGTCGTCAACAGAATGATTGTACACATTCTGCGCATGTAAAATTCAAAGCATCCACGCACATGGGACGAGAACCTCCCCTATGTACAACATAGTTATAACAGGGCTCTCCACAGTTCAATTGGCCATAGCCCCTTTCAGGTGGGCTTGGGATTCCAGCCACTATGTCCCATTGACGTAGCCATGCCATTTGCAGCTGCTCAGGCCGATTTAGCTCATGTCCAGTCTGAAGTTGACAAAGAAAGTAGCTTCATCGAGCGCATTCAACACATCCGCCAACAGGTTCATGATATATTGGACAGAGCCAATGCCAAGTACAAGCAACGCCATGATCAACACCGGGTGCCACACAACTTCCAGGTGGGCGAAAAAGTATGGCTACATTTGCAGAAGGAGCGCCTCACTAGACCCCACCGCAAGCTTCGCCCGCTCCGATACGGGCCGTACACCGTCACCAAGGCTGTAGGGAACAATGCCTTCGAGCTTAGTATTCCTCCATTCCTTGGTCTGCACCCAGTCTTCAATGTGGATCGCCTTTGTCCTTACTTCCCACCTCTACTGGACACCTCGGACATTGCAGAACAACTCACACCAACTGAGTTAAATCCAGACTGCATGGAACAGGCCACCACAGATTGCATCATGGACATGCAAATCAAGAACACTCGCCAGCAGAAGATCCAACTATATCGGGTTGTCAAAGCTGGCCAACTCCTGCACCAAGGAAAGTGGTTCACCGGGGACCAAGTTCAGCAGAAATTTCCTCATCTCATGGAGGAACTTAACGCAATGGGGACCATTGCTTCCTAAGGGGGGAGGAATGATCCAGGTGGATATTGGTGGCCACCCGCCTATTCCACTTGGGCTCCCACCATTGTCTCTTTCAGTTTTTCAGTTTCGGCATAACTTACTATTTTTAGCAGTTTTTCGGGTCCTGAACTTCCGGAGCCGTTTTGAGGCCCTAAACGACGTTTTTTGGGCATCGCGCCTCCAACGAATATAACTCTATTTCAAAATGAGATGATATTCGTGGTGAAAGTTGTAGTCCTCGGATATAGCTTTCTAACGATGTATCATGTGCGTCAAACGGAGATAGTATGCCAAAGTTACGTCCTGGGAAGTTGAAACACCAATTTACCCAAATCTGGGGCCCATAGTTTTGGCTCATCTCCTAGGGTTAGGTTTTTGGGGATGTTTAGGATTCTCCCTTGTTTCTCGTGGTCAACAACAGAACCAAACAGGCCCTAGAGCCTCATCAGAATCAGAGTTTAGAGGCCTCAGCCGCCACATCTTCCTCGCAGACAGCTACCGCCGCCCTAGCTAGTTTTATTTCCATTCTGTCTGTAAGCAAATTTCAGTTCTTTGATATTAATGAAATGAAGTGTTATTTCCGCTGCATCTCTGTATTTATGGTTATATGTTTATTCTGTTGCGTTCCTGCATAAATCTGGATCACCTACCTCTCCACTAGTCTCCACTGAAACTGCCATGCACTGTAGTTAACTGATGTATTCTTTAGTTGATTAATGAGTTATTATTTAGTGAATTAATTAACTAATTAATTCACACCACTCTCACTAGTGTATCAATTAATTAGACTAGATACAACTAGCTCAACTGAGTCTAATTGAGTTAAACTAAAGACAACTCCACCAAATACTTCTATAACTCCACCAAACTCTGATACATGAGTTCTAACTGAAGTCCTCCATGCAATAACTCCAGAAACCCTCAGGAATAGCGTAATTCCTTCTGTCAGCTGTTGTGCCACATATGTGCACTTAACTGAAGTGCTCCAAGAGAATAAGATAATTTTTAGAGTCCAAATATTATTATGAGCTAATAATATTCTACATATCTATTTTTAGACTGGCAATCTAAAAATAGATTCCGCCCAATATGTCTAAAAATAGAAGCCCATCTATTTTTCCAACTTGACCAACCATCCACAAATAGCATCCTGCAACTCATAGAATATGATCGATATGTCTAAAAATAGACTTGCACCAAAATAGCCTGCGGGCCCACTTAGTGAAGGTGACTCTTTTCACTAAGCTCATTATCTTGTTGAATCTCAACATGGACAATTCGAATTTGCTGCAGAAAATTCTTGGTGCGACAGTTGAGTATTCATTGAAATGTCTTTAAATGGGTTGCGATTGGAGTATGCCCTTGAGGGAAGCTCGAATTACATAGCCTGGAAGGATAGGATGGAGGCGATGCTGGAAGATAATGGACTAAAGGAGTTCATTGATAGCGATGTTCCTAAGCCGGGTTCTAACGATGTTGCAGGACTTGACGCATGGCAAAAGAAGGTAGCAAAGACAAGAAGAATTCTGTTGGAAGGTGTGAAGGAACATATTGTGTCAATCCTTCACGATAAAGACACTCCATTTGCAATGTGGAAGGCTTTGACAGATTTGTTCCAAAGCAGCAGCGATCAGAGGAAGTTGGCACTGAAAGATAAGCTCAGAAAAATAAAAATGGAGAAGGGCGACAGTATTCCAAAATATCTCACAAAGTTTCTCCACTGTAGGGATGAACTGGGAAGTGTGGGGATTATTGTTGATGATGATTACTTGGTGATCTTGGCTCTCCTTGGGCTTCCAAAGAGTTGGCATAGCTACGAAGACTCTGTCAATGGACAGGAGAAACTATCAGGTTGGGAGCGACTTTGGTTGGATCTTGGGCAGGAGGATATAATTAGAAGTACCAGAGATGGCCCTTCATAGAAGAATGAAGATGAAGAGAATTGTGCTTTTTCTGGAAAATCAAGGAAAGGGAAGGGGAATGAATTCCCTCCAAAATCCGAGGCTAAAGGCAAGAAGCAGGATTTGTCCAAGGTGAAGTTTTTTCACTGTCACGAACATGGGAATTTCGCCACTAACTGCCCACAGAAGAAGAAGAACAAGAAATTTGTTGGAGCTGCAGCAGGTGAGACCTTAGCCTCGCAATTTGAACTTGATTTCTCTTTGATTGCATGCTTGGTTTCAAGTGCAATGGGATCGGTGTGGTATCTTGATAGTGGTGCATATTTCCATATGACGGGAGACAAGGAGTTGTTTAGTGACTTGGAGGAGAAGGACCTCCAAATGCATAGAGAGATGGACGACGATGGTCGATATAGTGCGACCAACATTGGGACCATTGCCTTTGAGAGGGAGTCAGGTAATCCATTTCTGTTTAAAGATGTTATGCATGTTCCAGGTCTGAAGAAGAACTTGGTCTAGGTCGCAATGTTGGAAGACAGAGGTTATGACATTGTTTTCAGCGATGGAAAAGCTTTCATGCGACATAAAACAACGGGTCAAACCAAGAGGATAGGGATTCAAGTTAAGAATATCTACAAGCTGGAGGTAGATGCCTGCGCTATAATGATGGGCAAAGTAGAAGAATTGATGAGCCGGGATGAGGTCGAACTATGGCACAGGAGATTGGGTCATCTTCACCATGGTGCTTTGAAGATTTTGCAGCAGATTTCTATTGGAATTCCCAAGGGTACTCTTGCGTATTCATATCAGTGCAAGGGATGTACTATGGGTAATATTGTGAAGACCACCCTTCATGAGAAGGAGAAATGTGCTTCGGTAATCCTAGAGAGAATTCACACAGACGTGTGTGGACCTTTCTCGGTTGCTTCAACAGCAAAACACATGTCTTATGTTATTTTTGTTGATGACTATTCTCATAGATGTTGGATCTTCTTCATGCAAAAGAAGAGCGAAATATTTTCAAAGTTCTGTGAGTTTAAAGCATTGGTGGAGAAGGATTCGGGGAAGCAAGTGAAGGCTCTATAGAGCGATAATGGTGGTGAATATTCTCGGGCGAATACAAAGACTTCTGTAGAAAAGAAGGAATTCGAAGAGAACTCATAGCGCCTCATAACCCATAGCAGAATGGGATCACGAAGAGGAAGAACAGAACAATCGTGGGTGCTGCACGAGCTATGTTGCATGACTAGGGCCTACCGATGCACTTGTGGGCAGAAGCATGCAACACTGCGGTTTATGTGCAAAATTGTTGTCCTCATAGAGTACCCTGCATGAGTACACCTGAAGAAGCTTTTACTGGTAAGAAGCCTGATATTTCTCATTTGAAGATTTTTGGCTCATTTGTTTACATTCATGTGACAAAGGACGCCAGGAAGAAACTGGAGCCGACTGCAAAAGTTGGGATATTTTTGGGGTACACAGAAACACCCCATAATTATCGTGTGTATTTTCCAAACAGTCAGATGAATGTGGTGCGACGGGATATGAAATTCAATGAGGTGAAAGCCATGAATTTGTCGCTTGAGAGGGAGCTACACTTACATGCAGAGGAGGAGCTACCTGTTCCCAAAGCTGAGACTCTAGATGTGGATCAACCACAGGAGGAGATTCATGGAGTGGAGGAGTCCACTCATGAAGAACCAAACATCAAACAAGGCAGAAAGCGTACCACAGAAGCTGAGAGACTGAAGCTTGATGCAGCACAGAATGTAGGAGTCCCTACATTGTAGCGCAGACAGAGACAGTCACCTGACCGTTTTATTGGATACATGGCTCTTATGAGCAAGTGTATTGTGACAGAGCCATCTTCTTTCGAAGAAGCAGTGAAGGAGCCCACATGGGTAGATTCCATGGTGGATGAGTATGACTCCATTGTCAAAAATAGTGCTTGGGATATTGTTCCAAGGCCGGCGGGTAAATTAGTTGTAGGATCAAGATGGATCTACAAGGTAAAGCAAGATGCTGATGTAGCATCGAGAAGTATAAGGCAAGATTTGTTGCCTAGGGCTTCTTACAAATCAAGGGGATTGATTATGAAGAAACCTTTGCACCTGTCGCACAGTATTATTCCATAAGGACCATCCTTGCTCTATCAATGCAAATGGGTTGGCACATTCATCATATGGATGTGAAGACTGCAATCCTTAATGGGATCATTGAGGAAGAGGTTTACATTGAGCAGCGTAAAAGATTTTAATTCTTAAGCAGCGAGTTGCATGTGTGCAGGCTTAAAAGAGCGTTGTATGGGTTGAAACAAGCACCTCGTGCTTGGTACACTCAGATCGACAGCCATTTCTCCGGACTTGGTTTCACCAAGAGTGAGGCAGATGCAAACCTGTACCAAATTATGGTGGAGGGTACGCTTTTAATAATTTTTCTTTATGTTGATGATTTAATACTAACAGATGATGAGCAGTTGATACACTCGTGCAAGGCAGATCTTGCAAAGGAGTTTGAGATGAAGGATTTGGGCCTCCTTCATTATTTGTGTCTCAAGGCAAGTATGCGACATAAAATAACGGGTCAAACCAAGAGGATATGGATTCAAGTTAAGAATATCTACAAGCTGGAGGTAGATGCCTACGCTATAATGATGGGCAAAGTAGAACAAGTGATGAGCCGTGATGGGGACGACCTATGGCACAGGAGATTGGGTCATCTTCACCATGGCGCTTTGAAGATTTTGCAGCAGATTTCTACTGGACTTCCCAAAGGTACTCTTGCGCAGTCAGATCAGTGCAAGGGATGTACTATGGGTAATTTTGTGAAGACCACCTTTAATGAGAAGGAGAAATGTGCTTCGGTAATCCTAGAGAGAATTCACACAGACATGTGTGGACCTTTCTCGGTTGCTTCAACAGCAAAACACATGTCTTATGTTATTTTTGTTGATGACTATTCTCATAAATGTTGGATCTTCTTCATGCAAAAGAAGAGTGAAATATTTTCAAAGTTATTTGAGTTTAAAGCATTAGTGGAGAAGGATTTGGGGAAGCAAGTGAAGGCTCTACGGAGCAATAATGGTGGTGAATATTCTCGGGCGAATACAAAGACTTTTGTAGAAAAGAAGGAATTCGAAGAGAACTCATGGCGCCTCATAACCCATAGCAGAATGGGGTCATGGAGAGGAAGAACAGAATGATCGTGGGTGATGCACGAGCTATGCTGCATGACCAGGGCCTACCGATGCACTTGTGGGCGGAAGCATGCAACACTGCGGTTTATGTGCAAAATTTTTGTCCTCATAGAGTACCCTGCATGAGTACACCTGAAGAAGATTTTACTGTTAAGAAGCCTGATATTTCTCATTTGAAGATTTTTGGCTCATTTTTTTACATTCATGTGACAAAGGAAGCCAAGAAGAAGCTGGAGCCGACTGCAGAAGTTGGGATATTTGTGGGGTACACAGAAACACCCCATAATTATCGTGTGTATTTGCCAGACAGTTGGATGACTGTGGTGCGATGGGATATAAAATTCAATGAGGTGAAAGCCATGAATTTGTCTCTTAAGAGGGAGCTACACTTGCATGCAGAGGAGGAGCTACTTGTTCCCAAAGCTGAGACTCTAGATGTGGATCAACCACAGGAGGAGATTCATGGAGTGGAGGATTCCACTCATGAAGAACCAAACATCAGACAAGGCAGAAAGTGTACCACAGAATTTGAGAGACTGAAGCTTGATGCAGCACAGAATGTAGGAGTCCCTACATTGTAGCGCAGACAGAGACAGTCACCTGACCGTTTTACTAGATACATGGCTCTTATGAGAAAGTGTATCATGACAGAGCCATCTTCTTTTGAAGAAGCAGTGAAGGAGCCCACATGGGTAGATGCCATGGTGGGGGAGTATGACTCCATTGTCAAAAATAGTGCTTGGGATATTGTTCCAAGGCCGGCGGGTAAATCAGTTGTAGGATCAAGATGGATCTACAAGGTAAAGCAAGCTGCTGATGTAGCATCGAGAAGTATAAGGCAATATTTGTTGCCTGGGGCTTCTCACAGATCGAGGGGATTGATTATAAAGAAACCTTTGCACCTGTCGCACGGTATTCTTCCATAAGGACCATCCTTGCTCTCTCAGTGCAAATGGGTTGGCACATTCAACATATGGATGTGAAGACTGCAATCCTTAATGGGATCATTGAGGAAGAGGTGTACATTGAGCAGCCTGAAGGATTTTAACTTTTAAGCAGTGAGTTGCATGTGTGCAGGCTCAAAAGAGCGTTGTATGGGTTGAAACAAGAACCTCGTGCTTGGTACACTCGGATCGACAGCCATTTCTCCGAACTTGGTTTCACCAAGAGTGAGGCGGATGCAAACCTGTACCAAATTATGGTTGAGGGTAAGATTTTAATAATTGTTCTTTATGTTGATGATTTAATACTAACAAATGATGAGTAGTTGATACACTCATGCAAGGCAGATCTTGCAAAGGAGTTTTAGATGAAGGATTTGGGCCTCCTTCATTATTTCCTTGGATTGGAAATATGGCAGTGGGAAGGTGAATTGTTTATGTCTCAAGGCAAGTATGCTTGGGAGATATTTGAGAAGTTTCACATGCAAGGCTGCAAGCCTATTGATACTCCTCTTCCAGGAAATTGGAGGAAAGAGGATGCTACATCGGCAGAGGTAGTGGATGCCACTGTTTATCGACAGTTGGTGGGTTCACTCATGTATTTAGTTAATACAAGACCGAACATATGCTATGCGGTGAACCAGCTTTCACAAGCAATGCTTAAGCCTACCAAGCTCTTTTGGAAGGTAGACAAGCATGTCCTGAGGTATCTCAGGGGCACATCTGAGTATGGCTTATGGTACAGACAGACAGATGAGGTGAAGTTGCATGGCTTCACGGATGCAGATTAGGCAGGCAGCCCAACGGACAGAAAGAGCACATCAAGAGGGGTTTTTAGTATCAGATCTACATCAGTTTCTTCATACAGCAGGAAACAAATATTCGTGGCACTCAGTTCAGCGGAAGCAAAATACATGGCAGAAAATCAAGCTGCATGTGAGGCTATCTAGATGAGGAAGATCCTCGTCGGTTTGTTTGGTTCACATTTAGATCCTACAGTGATACATTGTGATAATCAGAGTTGCATTAAACTCTCGATTAATCCCATGTTTCATGATAGATCTAAACATATTGATATCTGGTATCATCATATCAGAGATTGTGTGTAGCGGAAGATCATGTTGCTTCATTACATTCCTACGAAAGATCAGGATGCAGATATTCTAACAAAATCACTCACCAGGAGCAAATTCGAATACCATAGATGCAGGATCGGGGTAAAGGATAATCCATGTCTTGTTGAGAGGGAGTGTTGAGATTCACCAAGATGTTAGTGAAAATCAGTCACCTTCACTAAGTGGGCTCACGGGCTATTTTTAGGTGTAAGTCTATTTTTAGACACAGTGATCATATTTCAGAAGTTGCAGGATGTTATTTGTGGATGGTTGGTCAAGTTGGAAAAATAGATGAAATTCTATTTTTAGAAGATTGGGCGAAGTCTATTTATAGATCGTCGATCTAAAAATATATGTGTCGATTATTATTAGCCCTTAATAGTAATTAGACTCTAAATATTAAATCATTCTCTTGGAGCACTTTATTTCAGTATACAGATTTGGAAAATCAGTGGGTTGAAGGAATTACGCAATTCCTAGGATTTACTGGTGGTTCATGCATGGAGGACTCAGTTAGAACTGAAGTGGAAAAGTTATGACAGAGTTGGAAGAGTAGTTCATGGAGTTGTTATTCAATTTAACTCAGTTATTGGAGTTAAACTCAGTTGAGCTAGTTGTATCTGGTCTAACTGAATGATACACTATTGAGAGTGGAGTGAATTAATTAGTTAATTATTTCACAAATAATAGCTCACTAATCAACTGAATAAATACAGTAGTTAACTACAGTGCATGTCAGTTCCAGTGGAGACCCAGTGGAGAGGTAGGTGAAAGGGTGAGATGGACTATCCGTTGTGACTATAATGATGCATTGATTGCATCACACACACATTGGAGTTGCCAATGAGGATTTCACAGTCAAGGCAAGGCCAATTCGAATTCATTTAGGGGTCTCCTTCAATAGGCATTGCGCAGTGGAGGCAGGCTATCAGGTGGCAAGAAATCAGTGCATGGATTTGCAGATTTCTTCATGTTAGTGTGTGACGATTTATTGTACTAAGAGCTTGATGTACTAAGCTTTGTATGAGATTGTTACATGATCTCCATGATACATAATATATGATAGTTGGTATTTTTAGCTTTAGGCTTTCCCGTTAAACAACTGTATTATGTGCAATTTTTTTTATTGCTTCATGTGTTTGCAATTGAGTTTTAAATTTCCTCAAAATATTAATAGTGGAAGGATTCTGTATTTAGCAAGAAGATAAATTATTGTTAGATCAGGAGAATCTGGATATATACATGCATATGTTATATAATTTCTACATCCTATATATGTATATCCGCACCATTATGATGTGTATGGTAATCCGATCTATTTGCCTCCTATTGATCCTTATCAGGTTGTTTATGATCCTTATCATACTGTTACTCATTTGGGACCTACCTTTCCCGTGCAACCCTCTGGCTTATAAGGCCAACCCTCTCAGGGACAACCTTTGCCTCAGCAAGGCCATGCTTCTGGTCCACAGGGACAACCATACGGTCCACAAGGCCAACCTTTACAAGGGAAACCTTTGGTCCAACATGGCCAACCCTCCAGTCTTTCAGGACAACCTCTGAATCAACCAAGACCGTCTTTTGGTCCTAGGGGGAAAATTTATCCACCACAGGGACAACCTGTTGCACCTCAATCACAGCCACACGTTCAGTATGGCCCAAATATTGTGCAACTAGGACAACCCTACGGTCCATCTCCGGGTCAACCTGGTTATCAGGGACAACCTGGTCTATCACAACCATTAGGCCAACCTTTCCCACAAGGGCAACCCGGTGGTCCTCAATATCTGATTCAACAGCCAGTTCAACCAGTTCAGTAGCTGTTTCAACCTGCCCACTAGCAGATTCCTTCAGTTCCACAGTCGGTTTTACCTGTTTACCCAACCAACCTACTCCGCAAGGTCAACCTGATCAACTTCGGGGTGCTTACTACCCTCAAGTTTCATATCAACTGGTATATAGTGTGCCCCAGATTCCTTACCCTCAAAATCAACCTGTATATCATCAACCTCAAAGACATGCTTACATTCCATAGCAAAATCCTTATGCTGCTTAGAAAGGACCTCTGTGGTCTACTTCGACTCAATAACCTGGTCCTCAACCCCAGTATCAACGAAATTATCCTGCTTCTAATCCCTATGATCTGAATCCTTCAGGACAGAATTTATGGGGACAAAATCCCGCTTGGCCGGGGTGGAATGTACACACAAGTCCTTATCAAAGACCTCCGATGACTTTTAATACTCAATTACTGTTTCTTGCTACGTTGGAACTACCTGATGTGTCAAAGTTGACGAATGATCCTATTCTCCATAACCCGTATTGGCCTCCAGTTCCGACCAAGATTCCTGGTGATTGTCCTAAATTCGAGGGTAAGCTTGGAAAAGACCCCCAAACACATGTTATGACTTACCACTTGTGGTGTTCTTCTAACTCTTGGGTTGACGATTCTATTTGGCTTTGTCTTTTCCAGCGAACTCTTACTGGTGCTGCTGCAAAGTGGTACATTGAGTTGTCTCGTGGAGCTTTTCAAGATTTCAATTCCTTAGCCATGGCATTCCTTACACATTTTTAGTTACCGATCCGCTATGAGACTGGGACGCATCTCCTCACTTCATTGAAACAAGACCGAGCTACTCATATCTCGGATCATATTCATGAGTGGCGGCATCATTGTCGCATGATCAAATTTGAGATTCTTAATCAGCTTCTGACTCATTGGTTCACTGCCTCTTTTGTCAATCATATTGCCAAAGACATAGCTATGGGGGCATGTGTAACCGAGGAACAAGCCATTGCTTACGCCTAGTACCTTGATCTTGTGTACTCTCAGTGTGGCGCGTTATATGATATCTTGCCTGATGCTCCTCGACTTGGAACTTCTAAACCACCAGTGACTCGATTCGTTGATCGTATTATTGGTTCCATATCTCAGACTTCTCAGAAGTCTTCTTCATCCCATTCTGGGAAGCAGAAGTCCACTTCTTCCACTAATGTTGCTTCTTAGCCAACTTCGAATTCTGGAAAACCCACAGAATTGAATGTCGTTCATGCCAATCCTACAGATAACACTTCTAAAGGTAAGAAGAAGGGTAAAGGTAAGGCCAAAGCCGATACCCTGAAATAGGATTCTCCAAAACCTCGTTCTGCTGATAATTCTCAATGCAAACCGAAGTATCCTTGTTTGATTTGTGATGAAGAGCACTTCACCAAGGACTATCCCCAATGGTCCTAAGTGAGTCGATTTCTCAAAGGCACCTAAGGAGCTCCGGCCGTTCTTAAAGAACCTTTCCCAACTCAGCAAACCCAGATGTTAGAGCAACCTTAGTCCTCTGCCCCATTTGGCTCTCAAGTTTTCATGATGAACGGTTCGGCACCGGTTTCTATTGCTACTCGATCAAAATATTATTCTGGCACGCGTCAGGCAGCGAGGAAGGATATCACTGATGGTCCTCCTCCTTCACTTGCTTCTAGCCCTCTTGATATTGAACGACCTAATGCCGAATCCGTTGTACAGCCACCTTCCAAAGGTGTACTCCGTAATTCTTCTTACAATCCTAATGCCCGTGTCGCTCAGCATTACAGTATTGTTGAGGATTTGGCTTAGGCGTCATTTGTTATGTCTGTGTTAGATCTGTGTTAGAAGTACTTCAGAGTTTTGTGTCTCAACGAAAGGCTTTGTTATCTGCGATAGCTGGGATCGATCCTGCCGATACTAGCCTTCTCGCTTTCGACTTAGAGAATTTTGTCCTGCGACTCCCTCACCAAATTGCGCTCATTAGCCAAGTTGGTATTAATGGTTTGAATAATCACCGGGCAGTTGTGGACGAGGGTGCGTCTACCTGTGTTATGTCATCTACTTGCTGGAAATCCATTGGTTCTCCAGCTCTCACTTCTTCGCCCAATGCCCTTGAAGCATTTGATGGAAGAGAATCTAAACCTCTTGGTGTTCTCGCTAATTTTTCGATTACATTGGAATGGAAAACAGTCAATGTCGAGGTTGAAGTTGTTGACACTAAACTATTTTATAATCTTCTCCTCGGTCGTAGTTGGACTCATGCCATGTTCTGTGTTTCGTCCACTCTCTTTCGTGTTTTGAAATTCCCGCACAAAGGAAAGATTATTACTGTCAATCAATTGTCTTTTTTCACTTCTAATTCTGAGAACAACGTTTTGTACGTGGATAAGATTCCTACTCCCTACGAGAGCATAGGGCCTGGCCTTTTCAAGGATCCTACCCTCATGGGAGTTTTTCCCCTTCCACCACCAAATACTATTCAGGTCAACATGATTTCTCGCACCGATGACCCATGGGTTATCCCTTCCCCTGAACAGACTGATTCCTTTAGGGATTCGATGTTGTTGAGTCCAATTGATATTGATTATTGTGAACTCATAGCAACTTCAGATTCTTCGCCTTCTAATTCTACTCCGTTGAGCATGTCTCTTGACATTTATTCTCAATCCCCTTGGCTTGGTGATTCTAATTCACCTTATCCTTTGAAAGAATTGTTTCCCTATGATGAGGCCATCGTGGAAACCATGTCTCTTGAAGATCTCCCATGGGATGATGGTCATCATCGTTCCTCGTTTATGCCAAGTCTCGGGGCCATGTCTACTTGTCTTGAGTGGTTTGCTTCTCAGGTTCCCTCTCCTCTGCTTCAAACACCTATTCAGATACATGAAGTCTTTTCGGAAGGTAACTTGAGAAAAATTACATAGACGATTCCTATTCACATTTCCGTTAAACCGGGAATCGTCGAGAACATCCATCTCGGGGTCACTTGTTCTTCAGATGAAGTACAAGTTTATATTAGCCTTTTTCATGAATTTTGTGATGTCTTTGCATGGTCCTACGAGGAAATGTGTGACATTGATCCTAGCATCATGGTACATGAGATTCCTACCTACCTTGGTTCGAAATCTGTTCGCCAGCGTCTTCGTTCGGTGCATCCTAGGAAAGCTACTGCCATTAAGGCTGAAGTTGAAAATATTCTTAAAGCTGGTTTCATTTATCTGATTCCATTGACAGAATGGGTTTCTAATATTGTTCCTGTAAATAAGAAACAGGGCACTATTCGTGTTTGTGTTGACTATCGTTATATCAATCATGCTTGTCCTAAGGATAATTATCCTACTCCCTTCATCGATCAAATCATTGACGACTGTGCCAGGAGTGAGATTTTTTCCCTTATGGACGGTTCTTCCAGCTATAATCAGATTAAAATTCTCCTGACTGATCAACACAAAACTTCCTTTATTTGTCCTTGGGGTACCTTCACGTATAAGAAGCTTCCTTTTGGTTTAAAAAATTCTAGGGTTACATTTCAGCGCTCGATGTCCTATGCCTTTCATGATATTCGACACATCGTGTGGCCTTATCTGGATGACCTTCCGGCTCATTCGGCTAAGCATAGGGATCATCCTGACCATCTTCATCAGATTTTTCTTCATTATAGATGCTACAATATTCGACTTAATCCGCACAAGTGGGTCTTCTGCGTTGATTCCGGTAGACATTTAGGCTTTATCATGTCTAAAGACAGAATTCACCTCGATCCTCTCATGGTTGAGGCTATTGTAAATCTCCCCTCTCCCTCCTCATTGCATCAGTTGTAGAGTCTACAAGGGAAGGCTAATTTTCTATGTCGTTTTATACCTAACTATGCCGAAGTAGCAAAAGGATTCACACGATTGTTGAAGCAGGGTGTCCCTTTCTGTTGGGATGAAATCGCTCAGAAATATTTTGATGCATTGAAGACATTGCTTGTCAATGCTCCTCTACTCTGCCCTCCAAATTATCATCATGATTTTTCCCTCTATTTAGCTGCCACCTTCAGCACGATTGCCATGGTTTTGGTACAAGATGATGATGACGGTCACGAGCATGTTATCTATTAATTGTCTCGTAACCTTCTCGACCCATAAACGCATTATGCTCATGTTGAGAAGTTAGCGTTAGCTGCAGTTTAGGTTGTCTAGCGTTTTCGTCATTATATTCTTTTGCGTACTGTGACTGTGATTTTTGATTGCAAACCTATGACCTACATATTGTCTCAACAATTGTTGGGGAGGAAATACTCGAAGTGGATTTTCATCCTCCAATATTTTGATTTGGAATTTACTGCTGTCAAGTCTAAGAAATCATTGGTCTTTGTTGATTTACTCTGTTCTCTCCCTTCTTACTCCGCTCCTTCTCGTTCTGAGGAGTACATTCCAGACAATTTGCTTTTCTTGATTAGCACCCCCAATCCTTGGTACGGTGATATCATCGTCTATCTCTGGACTTCCTATTTTAGATCTGAATTGACGAAGGATGCCTGCTGACGTATCTGTCATCAGTTGCAACCTTATTGTATAGTTGGAGATACCCTCTATCTCATCGGAGTCGATTCCGTACTCTGTCGACTCTCAAGGAGGCTGAGAAAGCCCTGAATGATTGTCACAGTGGCACCTGTGGCGGTCACATGTCTGGTTATGCTACTGCACAAAAATTCTCCGTGTTGGTTATTTTTGGCCTTCTATTTTCAAAGACTGCATTGTCGTGGTTCGTAAATGCCATGATTTCCAGATTTACCAACACAAGATGTGTGCACCACCTATTCCTCTTCATCTTATCGTTACCGTTGGTCCCTTTGCAAAGTGGGGCATCGATTTTATGATGTGTAACCCTCACTCGACCGAGGAGCATGCCTATATTATCGTAGCTGTATACTACTTCACCAAATGGGCCGAAGCAATGCCTACACTTGTCGCCGACGGTAAAGCAGCTGCTCAATTCAGATTCAATCACATCATTGCTAGGTTTGGTGTCCCTCAAGCCATCATTACTGATCATGGTTCTCATTTTTGGCATTATATGGTGGCATAGTTTACTTCTAAGTTGGGTCTACGTCACGACAGCTCAACGTCGTACTACCCTGAGGCCAATGGCCAGGTTGAAGCTGTGAACAAATTTCTTGTCACCATGCTTCAACTTACGATTGGGATCCACAAATCCAATTGGCATGTCATATTATTTTCGGCTCTTTGGTTGTACCGAACCTCAGTTAATAATGAAACTGGGTTTACTCCTTTGCAGTTGGTATATGGTCTGGAAGCCACTCTTCTAATTGAATGTGAAATACCTTTGCTCAAGTTGGTTGTTGATCTATTTCCCAATAATTCGCCAAAAGAAGAGCGTCTCCTTTATTTAGAAAGGCTGGATTAAACTTGCTTCTTTGCTGCTTTGGTTATCAAGGCACAGAAGAAGCAGGTCAAAGCTCATTTTGACCAGTCATTTTCCCCTCGTTCCTTCGTTGAAGGAGACCTTGTCCTCCTGTATGACCAAGCTCATGACAAGCTGGGGGAAAGAAAACTTCAACCCATGTGGCATGGGCCCTACATTGTTAAACGTGTATTGCAGAATGGGGCCTATGAGCTCGTTGATTACGAAGGTCATCCTCTTGAATAGCCCAGAAATCGGTTGTATCTCAAAAAATATTATGCGTGAGGCATTCATGCATAATTACATAAGTGTTGTTTTCATTTTTGTACATGTTTTTGGTTTGGTGTGCTTTTTCAGCATTTTCCTGCTTATTGGGTCTTGCTTATTGTGCAGATTTTTGTTACCCCTTATGTCAGTTTCGTGGATGGTGCTTCTCGTAGTACCAGGCATTTGTCTTCGGCAGCCTAGGTAATTTATAATCCTGCTGGTGAGTTGATAGATCTACAAGGTATTTGTCTAGGACGTACTACAAACAATGTCGTTGAATATAGCACTGTCATTGAACTATTAATCGAGGCAATAAACCTCAACATACGTGCATTGCTTGTAAATCTAGATTCACAGCTTGTCGTTTTGCAACTCAATGGTCATTATTCAGTTCAAAATCCGCACATTCTGAGATTGTATTTACATATTCGTTTATTGGAAAGACATTTTGATTTTATTACATATCAACATATTCCTAGATGAATGAAAGCATTAACTAATACAGTGGCTAACATTGTATTAGATAGACATTTGCATAATTTATAAAAACATCATGTAAAAGATCCATGTAGGAAAATAGATGTGTGTGTGTGTATATATATATTGCATGTTTGCAGCTATGTGCATCATAACTTCAAAAAATACATGTGTGTATATGTTACATCCTGAGACATCATGTCTCTCAAAATTTTCAGATAAAACCTAGGTGTCTAATCGGCATGATGCTCATGGTAGCATGTCACTGCTTGTACAAGCTGCCTCAGCAAGCGGTGAATTCGGCTAGGCACCCTTACGGTATGCCTCTGATAGGCATGAGGAACGTTGTCAAATCTTGCATAGTCCGGGACTCCGCGTGTGATTCCCTCTATATTGCGCACAATATCGTCTTCCTCGCCGCCCTCACCTTGAGGGTCGAAATCACAAGGGATTCGCCTCGCCTCACTATCTCTGGGCCAACATCTGCAAATGCATGGATTTAATGTCAGAACATGCATAAGTAAAAAAATCATAATACCCATAAAAATTAAAAAATGAGTCTCACACAAATCTTCATCCCAATATTCTCCCTCCGGGAGTGGAAGGTCTAGATCATCTATAAAATTTGTACCAGAGTAGGGCCAGTCCTCCACGACAATCAATTTTCGGGGGAGCCAATCAAAAAATTCTGGTCTCCGGGACATTTTTTGACCACCCCCTACCCTTGGCATCAGAGCTGCCCATCGGGCCATCTATGGTTCTCCTATTGGTGGTGTTGGGACTATGACCTCTTGTCGTTGAAATATTGGTAATCGTTCCAAGAAGAACGATACCAGAATAGACCCATAACCAAATTGCTTCAATTTTCCCTTCTTGCATTTTGTTAGTTGGTGTTTCATGTTTATTGTCACGGCCTCTGCCCAGTTATAGATGGTTGGTGACAAGCAGTCTATAGCAAGAAGCAACTGTGTCTTTGTTGCTTCTTGCGGTGCTTGCGATCCCGCAGCTCGTGTGATGGTATGTAACACTACTTTTAGTGTCAAGTCTGGGATAGTTTGGATATCAAATTTCCCACTGCTTGACCCCTTCCATGCTCCTAGACATACCCTATCCATCACCATGGTCATGTTCTCCATGCAAGGCCGTGTGCCAGTTAGGATTGGTGATGATCCCCTCTATGATAATCCTGTGATAAAATAGATGTCAGAGACATCAATCTCAAGTTCTTGATCTCGCAAGATGAAATTTTCTTGATTTTCATCCCATATGCTGATCAAATACTCCAATAGCTCCAGTTGAGCTCGGAGGCATGGCGTTAAGAAAAAATTCTTTAGTCCATAGTTTCTGAGAGCTTCCTTGAATCTCTCGTTTTCCATGGCAAGCTCGTCTTCTTCACTATGTTCCTGTTCTTTCCATTCTATGACCATTTTGTTGCTTTATACCTGCAAATATTGTTACATGGACATTGTTAGCCTAATGAGAACATCGAAATTTGTGGAATTTTTGTCTATCACTTGGAATTTTAGACATGAAAATGATTTGATCCATTGGCGCGGCCCAGTGTATAAAATTGGGTGGTTGGCGCGACTCCGTGCCCGAAACCCGCGCCAACTGCTGTGCCCTAATATTTACATTTCCTCCCCCATAATTCAAAACTGGAAATTGCAGGTAGAAAGAAATGACTCAAAATGAAGGGAAAGGTGTCGGCTCTTACTTGGAACTAACGGAATCAAGATTGGACTGTCGGATCGTCCGCTATCGTCGCCACAAAAGCACAATGCTAAATGGGTAACTATTGCTCCACAAGAGGTAAAAAGTGAAAAGTAATTATTTTTTACCATTTTTGCATTTTATAACTTTTTCAAAACCCTAATTAGGTTTTAAGACATGTTTTTCAATTAATTATCTTATATTATTTCAAGAAATGGGTTTTTCACGTGTCTCTTGTGCAACAACAGGTTTTCATACAACAGTGATGAAGTAACGAGTTAAATTTTATACTTTTTTCAGACTCGGTAAAAACACGAAAAGGTCACTACTGGAGTCATCTTTCAGCTCTTTTCTGACTCTCTAAAATTGAAAATATTGTCGAGATTCTTGTCGTTTTGAACTCGTTAAATGGCTGCGAAACGATATCTACCCAGTATATGTTTACCCCTTTTTCGAGCTGGGATGGATTATTTACGAAAAAGGAATACCTTAGCCTATCGCGACTAAGAGGTTCTTTCAGACTTTGTTTTCTACCTTTTCAGATCTGAGAGACTATTTACGAAAAGGGCCATGCTGGAGTTTTATTTCCCGCCTTCTTTTCAAACTCTCTAAACATGAAAAGATGTCGAGTTTTCCTTTTGTCAGAGTCGTTAAATCCTGATGACATCGGACTTCGTCACCATGACATTACTCGAGTTCCTCCTTCCTAGGGCTCATAAAATGTACTAGGTTGGATTTTTACGAAGGACAAACTTACAGTGCAAGAATATGCTATCCCCTTCAGGCTTGTTTTCAAAAATAATAGGGGTACTCGCCAGAAATGGTGGGGGGAAAATGGAACCAAGTTTTAGTTATGTTGGCAGTATTTCGCTCTTGAACATGGCACTTGTCTGCATTCATGTCAGGTTGGGGACATCTCATTTCGTCACTTCTGCCTCCATGGGTTTGGGTAATATTTTTTTACCTCTCATCTGCTCTTTGCTACGTCATCATTACCTCAGATCCCTTGATGTCAAATGCTACCAAATCCAGTGTCATGTTGTTGATATGTTCAAGAGAAGTTTTGCCTTTGCAGTTGTCAACCTTCCTCTGATTCCTTGTTTGTCCTTATTCACTTTCATGTTCCTCTGAATCATGTCGATGATGTGGGAAACATTATGGCCCTCCTTCGACTAGGTCACTTCTTGTCAACTTCAGCTCATTATCCAAAAATTTCATCTAGAGACTCCCTCCTGGTACCTTGGAGCCTGCATGCCTCAATGGCAGGTTTTTCGCATTCGACGCAAGGTTCACATCATTGGCCTTCGATCGAGTGATTCTGTGGGTGTTTGACATCAGATCATTATTCACATTCTGTAGATTGTAAATTTTGTACCTTGAGGGCCATCGTCATCATTAGTGGTTTCTCTCGCGTCTGTTAACGACTTTCATTATTGGCTGGTAATCAGACAATTTTCTTGCATGTTCGACTTCAGCTCATATATTTGCATGCTTGAAATTTTACTTGTTCGGGTCGAGATGGAGCGCAAGACCCTGGGTTTTGTCTGATAAAATATAGGCTGCAATTTTTTTGTGGATTATCATGACTTATTACATGACTCTTTTGATTGGATGGCTGCGACCATACCTGAGTCCATTTGTTGATCCTTACTGTTGGATGGCTGCGTCCATACCTCAGATCTCACTTTCTATGTACTCTATTATGGATGGTTGCGCCCATCCCACATGTTCATGTATCACAAATATCAGTTGTATTTGTAATTACAGTTTTTCCAACAACGGTGTTTGGTTCGAACGCGTTCTCATAAAGCATTTCGCACCTCCCTCTCCCTCGGACCTCATGCTTTAGGGGGCATCTGTTACACAGAATTTTGTCACTGTCCCTGCAATCCCCAACTTGCACATTGGAGGGTCATTTATATGACTAATAAGAAGTGTCATTCCTTTCAAAGACCATCATTGCATCCCTTTACATGAGAGAAATATTCATCATGTTGACAATTCCCTGAGCAAAGCAGTAAAAACCCTTGTTTTTACCTTGGCGCGAGTAGCCAGTTACACCCCCGTGCCGAGTGGGAAAATTAACATTGAGCCTGCACTAGCTGGCACTATGTGCCAGTTAAGCACCTGTGCCAAGCTGTTTATGGAATGTTTTTTAAAAATAGAGGTGAAGATTCCACCTCAACAACTTCGAGGATGAGTCATTGGGAGTGGTTGAAATAAATAACCACAGACTCCCTCCTTTAGTTTATGGTTTTCCACCTCCCATGAAAACATTCTAGATGATAGGCCTCCCTCCCACCTTTGTAGGGATCCCAGCCTCCTCCTTTTCCTCTATAAAAGAAACTATCTCTCTTTGCATCAACTAGCTGAACTTGGAGGATTGATACTATAGCTAAATAATTAAGCATAGATTGAAGAGTTGCATTGTGAAAGAGATAGAGCAAGGAGGAACTTCATTGAGAGACTTAAGTCCATGACCTCATCCCGTCCGAATCCCTTGACAAGTACTGAGACATGCTTCAGCTGAACCTCACTAGAGGAGACTGCGACGTCAAAGCATCGGTTGTACCTCTTCCTTCTACTTATTTATATACATGACTACTCTTTGGTTCCACTATTGTGTTATGATGTTTGTTTAATGTGATATGTTTAGCCCTCTTTGACTGGCTAATAGTTATGAGTGAAACCATTACTTTGTATGTTGTTCTTGTTTCTTGTTCTATGTGCAGGTATCCGAGTGTAACGGTGAATGGATTGTGATTTGCCAAGGTAGGAGCGAGAGGCTACTACTCTTTCGACAACGACGACAGCGTTGGATTCCAGGTAGGTAAATCTACCGTGTCTTTTGTTCATTCATTAACTAGGAAGAAACACTTTAGCGTGTCCCTTTGTTTCTAAACCCACCCTAGGGCTAGAGGGATCGTCTCTGTCCACGGAGAGGATTTACCTACATAACAATGTATTTTTGCTTAATATTGCTTGCAAACACTCCTAGGATCATACAGGTGGTATTCCATGAGACCAAATTTGAATTTCCCTAACTCTTTCCCCTCGGTCTCCGCAACCTTCATGTTCTTGATCTCACACAATCTGATCTACAATGGAAGAGTGGGTCAAGGTGCTTTCTTCTTCCTCTACAAAATTATTGATAAACCTATGGAAATATGATAAGCTACTTCTTGCATTACCAATTTTTTGGTGGCATACCTTAATAGTAGATGTGAATACTTTTGACCCCCAAACATTTCGAGGTAGGTGTCATCAGGTGAGGCAAACCAATCAACCAATTATGATACTACTTCAATCTCCTCACGAGACATGCAGGGTGGCTCTTCCTCAAAGATCATTTTGTACAATGGTATGAGGAAGTGATCGGTCAGCTTCTCCATGACACCCTTGTAGCTACACTCTGAAAGAAAATGCCCAGCATTCGGGAAAGGTCTCAGTACTCTTTTGACCATAGATTTGGCAACATAGATCTATCAAGTACTGGAATTATTTTATGAGAGAATTGGTATTATAGGTGTTGCTAGGTGTCTGTCAAAATTTGGACGGCTCTTTCACCCAACCTTTGATGACATCTTTAGTGCTAAAGTAGTTGGTGACTGCATAGAAATGAGAATCCATGTAAACTTATGGCAAGGGAAAATGATACATAAGCTGAAAATCGTGTGCCATGAATGGGGCAAGCCTTTGTCCACTGACGCTGTTGAGGATCATGCTCTTTACATCGATATGTGATAGGATCCAGTTCATAACATTTGTACAAGGGGAAACCAGATACCTGCATGCAATCTCATGCAATCCTAACTTCTAGACATTAATACAAGCATGTATTTCTTCAAGATCTACTTTGTAACTAGTTTCCATGAGTGCAAATTTGACTGTGTCGTGTAATATCTGAATCTTTCTCAATGAACAATCGAGAATCTAAAAGCACTGGCATGATGATAGGGGTGCTCTCAAAAGATGGACTCATGGCAAAGAAATTAGCTCAAGCAAAATAGTCTATTATGCAATATTACAACAACAACTTAGAGAATGAAGGGAAATATTGCGCAATTTCTAAATTGAGGGTGAGAGAATGGGCTCATAACTATGCATTGTGCAGTCTCAGCAGAAAGGGTGACAACTAGAGGCTTGAGACTTCGCAATGCCCAGTCCCAGCTAAGCAGACTGAAAGAAGAGACTGTGCATTGCGCAGTCTCAGTGACCAGGGCTGAGGGTAGAGGCTTGGCACTCTGCAATGCTTAAATATACATTCAAATGAAATGAATACACCGCAACACTAATAAAGGGACCGGTCTAGGACCTATGTTGTTACACAATATAGAAGTTAGGATTCCACAGTCATTAAAGCATCAACAAGATTAATAATAATAGTAACAACAATCACGCGTGAATTATAACTAAGAGGAAATAAATCAAACAACTACATTACCTTCCTAACCAGGAATCCCCGCTAATAAGGAGGGATCTTCCTTCCTAGCAAAGGTTGGTACACTACACAACACACAAGCTATTCAACAGAAAGGTATGGTGTCATTCTTTCATTTACTAATGTTTATTACAAGTGTTGTGTTTTTTACATCATTGGAATGACATCTTAGATTTAACTTAACTGAAATTGTATTATGGTATATATGTGCACTTGATATGATGTAATATGATTATGGTTTTGTTTCATGTTGTAATCTTAGAAATATAATAGAAATATTAAATATTAAGTTAAATAAATAATAACATTTCATTCTGAAAGTTTTTTTTTTTTGCAGAACACGGTTTTCCATAAATCCAATTGATCGTGTGATTGATCCAGATTATGTTGGGTTTGGTTCAGACATTCGAGACAATGATGATGTGGTAGATGGAGAGGACACCCATGCAGATGACGACAATAATGACAGTGATGATGGTCATGATGATCATGATCATGATAAATGTGATGATGATCATGAGAAATATGGTGGTAGTAGACAGTGACATTCATCATATAGACTCCATCATGGATCATTGATGATAAATTTTTATGATGCATCTTTTCATGTTTATTATCATATGTATCATTTTCACTTGCAGTACCATATTAACTTGTATCATTTAGACATGTATCATTTTAACTTATATCATTTGGACAAGTATTATTTCGGCCTGCATTATGTGTAGCTTGTCATGTACCAAAAACTTTGTTTATTTATAATATAAAAATACAGGTTATATATATATATATATATATATATATATATATATATCTTATTTCCCACGTAGTGTAGAGTAGTCGGTGATGGGGTGCACTGTTAAGACACTTTGTCTTCAAGGTCACCGGTTCGAAACCCGTGGCTTTAGGATTAGTCTAAACTGCAAAAAAAAAAAAAAAATATATATATATATATATATATATATATATATATATATATATATATATATATATATATATATATATATATATATATATATATATATATATATATATATATATATATATATCTATTATTTTATTCCAATGTTGTGGTGTGGTTTGTAACTATAAGAAACCTGAAAGAGCTATGCTCTCAAAAACTCTATGATGTGAATATGGGCCTGCATTATGTGTAGCTAGTCATGACCATCAATTTTTTTAATAATAATATAAAATATCGGTTATAGTTTAAAAAATTGATGTTAGTTTGTATGGATGTCCATTTCCCTAAAAATTATTTATAAATGGTATGCTATAAAATATTTCAAATGCAATATGACTTACTCTATAATCATATAATTTATTTAATAGGTATGATATAATTAACTAATTTGATTGAAATAAAAATATTAAATTAATAAATGGAAGATATAAGGGAAGCATCATGAGTTGTTAAAATGGAAGCATAATGTGGCTCTAAAATGGAAGTAAAATTCAACATTAAATTGGAAGCCATACTTGGAGCTATTAATGGATCTAAATAGGAAGCTAAATTGGTTGCTTAACATGGAGCAAAATTTGAGGCTAATTCAGAAGCAAATCCCATCACTAAAAGGAAGCAAACCCTGGACCTAAAAAAGAAGAAAACCCAAGCACTAAACAGGAAGCAACACTTCCAACTAAAAGGAATCAAACCATGAGGCTAACAGTGAAGTAATTCTAGAAGAAAAAAAGGAAGAAACAATAGAAGCCAAACTAGAAGCACACCAGAAGCAATCTTGGAAGAAAAATTTTGCACTACCTAAGAAGCAAAAAAAGAAGCAATTTAGTTAGAAAACTAAGAAGTAATAATGGAAGCAATACTAGTAGCCAAACTTGGCATTACCTAAGAATAAAAATCAAAAGCAATTCAAATAGAGAACAAATAAGTAATAATGGAAGCAATATTGGAAGCCAAATTTGGCATTACCTAAGAAGAAAAAACAAAAACAATTTAGGTAGTAAACAAAGAAGTAATAATGCAAATAATATTATAAGAAACAAAAGACACTATAATGGAAGCCATATTAGAACCTAAAGAAGAAACCATAAAGGATCAAAGCTAGATGCAACAAGTAGCGCGATATTGGAAGAAAAATTTAACGTAACAAAGGACGTTTTAATGGAATAAGAACATGACGTTAGTTAGGAAGCCAAAAAAGAAGCTATTTTTTATGCCATACTGGAAGTAAAACACGACACAATTGGGAGCAAATATAGAAGTAAAAATGGACACAACAATGAAAGAAAGAATGGAAGAATCAGTTTTTGGCACTATTACCAATGCAATTCAAGGCGCCCATGTGAAGATGTCATTTTGCATTGGATTTCTTGGCATCGATTGAAGCCAATTTGCTCGCTCGAAAACACTAAAATCCAGCGTATTTCTGGCGCTAATGTCTTGTTGTGTTGTAGTGATAGCGTACTGTAAAGAGGTGGTTCTGAAGCTGAGTGTCGTGCACTTAAGTCGTGTTGTATTGAAATTTGTTGCAGTGTTGCATGAGAACGTTGAATGTGTAAAGAGGTTGTGTGCATATTGGTTATATTGTGTGAATTGTTGTGTAAATATTCATGGAAGGGTGTAAGAGAGAAGATACTATGGTAAGTTAGCAGCGCTGGCTTTGAAGCAATAAAAGTCATATGGAATGAGGACAAAGAAACAACAAGACGAGATCTACATAAAAAGAGTGGGTTGGAAGTTCAAACCATGGGGAGCTTGAGACAAAGTAGTGACCTAGCTAAAGGCTAAGGAACACTGCTCGCACGATGTTTTCAATTGGCTATAAAGGAAATGAGATAATAGTGGATTGAGGCTTGAATCACAAACATAGATAATAAATATAACTATTGTCGAAGCAGTACCAAACAAGGAGGCCATAGCGATCGATCCCACTACAATATTTAAGGGGAAGAAGTTAGGCTGTAATCCCCGAGTCGTGTCGCGTGTGGGCGATGCAGGTTGTGAGAAGAAGAAAAGAGTGTGGAAGCCCAAAGTCAAAGAGTCACGGGTGGGTTGATGATAAATCTTTGTCAAGATAGAATCATAAAATATTGACTTACCAGAGGTAGTAGGAAAGAGCTACAGTGCTCGTGATATTTCTTGCTCGAGGGTTGCATAGTCTTCGAAAAACTAGATTGACGGTTATGTGATAGGAAACAAAAGATCAACGGATAAGGTGTCATGGGTGAATGCATGTATCCATAAAGAAACAAAGTCATTATGTGATATGAAAGAAGGTTGAGATATATACAGTCTCTCTGATGGAATCATTGAGGATGGTGCTTGAACAAACAAGAAAAAATTTGCTTCCTACAGCATGGTTGAGGCAAATATTTATGTGGGAGCGTAAGAAGAGGCGCATGGGAAAAAGATATTTCCTTCGATAAGTCTAGCTGGAGTTTGTGTAGATGTTGTTGGAGAATATTGTATCTGTAGGATATGGAAATGATGTTTGTGGTTAAATTCATAGGCATCATAGACAATGTGATGTCAGAGTGGTATTTAATGAGGTTATATGATAAGGGATGGATTTATTAGAGATTTGTGTATCAGGTGCGTGAACCAAGTAAGTGCGAGTAGTGTTGGAAAATTATGGTAAAAGTATGGATCGAGTAAGGAAAGAAGTCAATAGTGTGGTAGTATGGGTGAAAATAATGGAGATGGAATAAAGAGTGATGAAGGAGTTAGTGTGTGGTGAGTTAACACCCAAAAAAAAATTGCTACAAGGCATTTCCCTAGGAATTTATAAGACCTTATGTTTAGAAAGACATGTTGTGTGGAAGAATGCATAGTTGTAAGGGCTTAACAGCTTGCTCAGGCATACATGCAGTTCAAGTAGCGCATGGATTCATCCAGTTGTGGAATGAACCACTTGGAGGGGTATCGGGGTGGCAGGTGTGCTCATATCCTATCTTGAGGGGGGGAATGTGAGATCTCAGATGAGATGGTTGATTAATCATGTATGTGAAAAGGTGTTCGAGATAACTGACGGATATAATGGATAGTTACCCATGCAATCAAGTAGATGGAAAAATTTTTATATGGAATTCAACAAAATGAATGGGACAAGGTCAATCTCCCTGAGTGAAGTTTAATGGGGGGATTGTTAGGGTGGATTTGTTAAACTTAAATCGATCAAGTTACCTATGGTTTTGGGCTCTAGTTTTATGGGCATCCATGGTTTTTCCCATGTTATTCATCGTTGAGGATACATATTTAAAGGCTATAAAGATAAATGTTAAATTGTCTGAGTGGAAATTGGGAACACAACAATGGTGCCTTTAGACATCATCGTCTCCCTTGGTGCTTTGTGATCTTAACATGGAAATGGATCTACATTTACATGGTCCATGTGTCAACATGCCAACTTTTATTTATTTTTCTTAAAGTTCTACTTAACTTACAAATTTTCTGAATGTTACTCTTGTTTATTTTATTACTTTTTACTTTTTGTTAACTCTCTCTCTCTCTCTCTCTCTCTCTCTATATATATATATATATATATTAACACTATTTCAATTTATTATTATTTATTAATTTGGGGCATTACAGGTAGTTCAACCAAAAAATATTGGCCAATCTTCAAGCACGACATCAACCAACACAAAAATTATCCGTGCATAAATATTTTCTCCCAAAACTTAAGATAACAAGTAATGGAAATAGAGAAGATACCACAAGACCAGGACGACGACCACCCAAAGAAACTGAGCACGTGATAAGTTGTGTATATATAAACTAATTCCCACATCCCTTCAACACAGACAATACAATATTGATCTCCACTAAGGAATGAGAATCAAACAACCCAACCTTAAAACCAAAGAATAAGGAAGAGAAAGACCTAGTGGGGAGCCTGGAATTTCACTAAAATATGATTCTCATGAATATACCACCCAAGCTTATAATTCTGTAGCAAACACCCAAACCCAAACTAGCCATATCCAAAACAAAAATTTACCTTAATTCCTAGACGATTGTGAATTATATATCCTTAGATGGGTGCACTAAATATCCAATCCGTCATTTGGCTTATTTAAATAATAAGGCCAAGCTACCTAGGGGTAACGCAAACTTAGACTTCCACCAGAAGAAATATCATGTCGAGGCTCACCTCCATCCTGAAGCATATACATCCATAATTTTGCTTCCTTTAGGAAACATATTGAGCATTATTCCCTCAGGAATCCATCATCAAATCACAATTTCATTAACACCATATTCTCATTGTGAATGAACTCGAAGTGACTTGTGCATATCCTAAAGAAAGGAATTGGATTATCAACCCATAAATCTTCACAAATTTCCATCATATCTAGCATGTCCCATTTAACAAATCCTTCATGAAATTTCATGCCTTTCTCTGGATTTCTCATGATCGAAACCATATAAAATTAATTCACCTTACACCTGCTACATGACCGTAAGATCTATCCACATGCAGGAAGTGTCCACCCAATGAAGGAAGGAGATAAGATGGTGGCTTCTTGAACCCATTATGGGAGAGACACAAATGTAATGTTGATTGGAACATATATGGGAAGGTTAGGGAATTTGGGCATGTCCCCTTGCCACTATCCAAATTAAATCCCCTTCATATTCACACTAATGTTTTGCATATGCTCAACCACCAAATTTTTCGTTCTTAGGACACGAAAGCATTGTTTCACAAGTATTTTATTGTAAAATCCTTGAATGATGTAATATATATTCCTCGGTCTAGAATCTAGGGGGAGAGACCCTAAATAGTGATGAAATATCGGAGGAGCTATTCCCCTAATATGGTCACTTCTTGGACTTTCATATTCACCGGTTCAAACAATCCCTTGTATAGATTGTATGCTTCTACAATGTTATTTGAGGTAATGCCTAATCCCCAAGAAAACTGAAATTCCTTGTTGTTCTTAGGGCGATAAATAAACAATCCCTCCTCCCCCACCCTCCCCCAACCTTCTCCAATAATTCTTGATAAGTTTTGAATTATTAGTCAAGATCTTCTAACTACTTTACTAGTTTATTTTTAGTTTTACTTGTTAGTAAATGGTTGTAACCACAAGAAAGATTTGTGGATTTGAATTATTTTTTGTTTATCCTTGTAAAAAACATAAATATATATTAAATATAATTAATGTAGAAAATATATATTAAATAATAATTAGTTAATGAAGAGACATGTCCCAAAGGACATGACTATCTTTGAAGGGGCGCCTTACCTAGTACATAAGTAGGGCCCTCATTTGTAAACATAACATATCATATCTCTTGGACATTCAAGATTCTTATATAAACATATTATCTGTCCTATAAATGGATATTTACATATTTTATATATTTCAAATATTTCATTGCATATAAGAACCTTGTTCATTACATTGGTATCAGGGCCTATCTAATCCAACATTTGGCCATCAACCCTCTGTCAACTTTGTTGTTGTTGCAATTGAAGTGTTTCACTACACAAATTTTGGAGTTTCTCCATTCTGTTGGTTTCATCAATAAAGCCTTTTGCAAAATATGTGTGTGTGAGTGTAGGTTCTCTAGGGTTTAAAAAGAATGGGACACATTGTTTTCATCAACCAGATTTATTACTACACATTGGATTGAGATGCCTCTATATAAAAATCCATGATTGTTGGTAGGTGTCGTGGACTACCATCATGATTGTTTCACATACTCCTTCACACATACTTGGCAAAATTTCCATTTATCCCTTTCCTTTACAAAGGGAAAAAAAAAAAGAAAAAAAAGGAAGTGCCACACCTGACCTTTAGAAAACATTATTTAATGAGCCAACTAGGGATCATGTAGGAAGGTAAAAATGAATACAAAATGGTGGTGATGCACACCCCTAAAATGTTATGATGGTAGATAATGGAAATATATGAAACCACAGATAAGGTTTGGAAGACTATGGGAGTGTTCTAGGAGATTTTGACATTACATTCCAATGTGACAAATTGTGAGGGGATAGTTTTTTCTGGAATTGGTTCTTGATCATGTGCTCAAAATTATGCTCAAAAATGAAAGTTTTCATAATGGTGTGGGACCTAGACGACTGCGTAGATCTCGTCATTCTGAATATGCTGCAACTCGTTTCGTAGAAAACTGACACCATATGCTCCCAGAATTGCTTTCTATCCACTTTGTCAAATAGAAAAAATTTAAAAATAAATGTAGGACAACCTAGTCAGCAGTCTATACAGCTAACTATACATTCCTACATGGCAGGGTGACTATGTTGGTTGACTTTGTTATTGTTTTTCCTCCAAAATTTTGTATTATGCCAAATGGCACATTTGTGTTGGTTTGAAATGATGAAGTTTGATTGGGTTTCGTGATGGCCAATCACAAGCTGCCATGTAACACAGTCAACGGCCGCCACATGGCAGCCCGAGGGCCACCAAAATTTATGTGGGAGGTCGATCAGAGGCGATGGGGGTCAAACTTGCGACATCCCCCAAACCACAGACAAGTCTTACCAATACACCATCGCATTGATTCTTATTAAAATATGGTACCAATGGATATTATGGTATGTGATCTATTATGAAAATGGGGGTGGGGGCCGAGGTATATCCCCAGACCTGGTCACCACCTAGGGGCGAGAGGCTAACCATGCTCCCCCAACATAACTTCTAATATAAAACCTAACCGTGGTGAATATATGTCATGTGACCGGGGAAGCGAAAGCCGCAATTTATCGTAACTGTTAGAGCTGGAACTGCCAACATTTATATTTACCACACATGTGACTTCCTCCACCGCTAAGGTTTGATGGTCGTTAGCAAATTGGGTAGGGGTAGGAGTTAAGAACTTGACCCCCGATCTCATGTGGCCCCATGGTCACAAAATTCGGAGGTAACACCTTGGTGGCTAAATTAACGCTACGACAATTTCGCCCAAAGCTAGGTGGAATTGGCACTCAGTTAACTAAATTCAGGGCGGATTTGTAGGATGGTGCCAGATTTTGGGGAAAATGTGGAGCGAATAGTGCAGAAAATTGGGGAAGTCATAACTAAGTCATTTTTTGACCAAATTTGAGGCAGAAAGGAGCTACACATGCATTTTTGGGCATTCTAAAGCTAGACCAAGGAGATGTAGCCTAGGAGGGGTAAACTCATTCATCATGTGCTATTGTGTTACTGTTTATGGTGATGTTCATGTCTGTTAGACGTCGGTTTTCAGTGTTTTATTTATGTTAATTTGCTCAAGAAATTCACATTAAAACACATTAAAACTCATGAAAGACTTAGAATTTGCCTCATAATCCTCAATCACTTTGTTTATATTATGAATTGGATCTTAGCACATGAAACACTATTCCCATTCAGATCAAGTTGGTATCAGAGCACTAGTTTTAGTTGTGCAAGGAGGATTTAATTGTTTTTCAAATGATTAAATTCTTATAAGGTTGAAGCTCAAGAGAGGAGAATGAAAGCTTGTGGGTGCAGATTCTCTAGTTGGACCAAGGAGAAGGAGGGAACAATTCCCACAATATTCACCTCCAATTGCAGTAGAAGCTTCAGTAAGCATGTCTCATGAAAGAGGAAATGATAGCATGTCAGATGATGAGAATGATTTTAGGAAGGCTTTCTTTGACATGATAGAGATGGTGATGTTCCTTTATGAAGAGAGGAATAGAGAGGAATACATGGTTGCAGGGTGAAAGCTCCAGGCCTCCAGGAGGAGGAGTTAATGGAAATGGCGATAAGCCACCATCTACCCCACCATCATCCTCATCACCATCTTCACCTTCATCTTCATCCTCTTCCATTAGTACAACCCTTACTCATACTCATCGACATACCTCAAAAGGAATTGGTAAAACACCCTTGTTAAAACTTCATATTAAATTTTATCTACCTATGTATATGGTGAAGTGAATGTAGAGAAGCTTGAAAATTGGGTTCGTCTGTTGGAGGTCTACTACAGGATTCAAAATTTTCAAGATAATGAAATAAAGATTCAGCTAGCTTCCTTGAGATTGGAGGGTGCAACACTAGTATGATGAGAAACCAAGACACAAGAAGAGATGAAAAAACATTGTAAGATTTCAATCTCTTGGTTTTATTTTATTGTTGTAATAAAAAGGCAATTTTACCCTCTAGCATATACACAGAAAGCCATAATTAATTGGCAGAATTTTAGACAACTAAAGCGAAAAAATGTTTCAAATTATACTCAAGAGTTTAGGAGAAGAGCACTAGTTTTGGGTGTCACTTTATCTTCTCAAGACACCTAGTTAAAGTATATTGGGGGTTTTCATAGCTATCTTAGACATACTATTCTCATGTCCAATCCCAAAAAAATAGATGAGGTTTGTGTTCAAGCCACACGTCTAGAATCAAGAGGGAAACATAGTGTAGATGAGAAATGTGATAGTTCCCTTGAGTATGAAGGAAACATAAAGGGTAAGTTTAACGGAAAAGTAAAGAAAAATGGTTCTATTAAATTAGACAAAGAGAAACTCACATGCAAAAATTGTTTAAAAAATGGCCATGATGAATACCATTGTTGGAAAACTCTATCCAGAGTTGAAGCCCAACAAACTTAAAACCAAAGAGAAAGAGAAAACAGTTGCAATCATTGAACATGACTTAGGTTCAGATTCAAGAGATGAAACCAAGATTACAGCAATGGGTTTGAAAGGTAAGAACATAGCAAGCACTAGTTCTTCAAGTTGTTATAATGTAACTCAAGATGATGATATAAGAATTGAACTCTTTCATGTTAGAGTTATTTCAAATCATACCAAAATAGACACAATATTTGATAGTGGTTCTCGATTTCTGAAGACCTAGTTAAGAGGTTAAATCTAGAAATTGTTGCACATCCAAGACCTTATCCTTTAGGCTGGA
Source organism: Pinus albicaulis (assembly GCA_034641835.2). Classification (NCBI taxonomy): domain Eukaryota; kingdom Viridiplantae; phylum Streptophyta; class Pinopsida; order Pinales; family Pinaceae; genus Pinus; species Pinus albicaulis. The sequence continues at coordinate 312,041,814 of CM076570.1, read as the reverse complement.
TATGCAAGAATGCAAACTTGCAGGTAACAAGGAATTGCATCCTAAGGTTTGGAATCAATTCAAACTTTATTGGCGAAGTTGAACTTGATGTAGTTCCGCTTGATATTTTAGTTATTGTTTTGGGAATTCCTTATCTTTATGATAGGAGGGCAGTATTTCATCACCATGAGAATAAGTACCACTTGTTCAAGAATGGAATTGAGTACATAGTTAGAGGGCATAATAAGAAGATGATTTTGTCTCTTATGCATGCAAGACAAATGAAGAGAATAGTGAATGCAAGTCAAAAAATTTCTTTGTTAATGTTCAAGCATAATGATGTTTTGAATGAGACCCTTCAAGAAGATTCATCAAATGAACAAGATGATTTCATTGAAGTTTCTAATGGTTGTAATAATATGTTTCAAGGCTCTAACATGTTTCCTTTGAAAAGAGGTAAACAAGATGTGAAAGATTCTTAGCATCCCACATCATTTGTATATAAATATTTCGGTGATAATCACATATGAGCATATTTTGTCGACGTGTTTCAAACCAAACAGTGTGGTTCATTGTTACACGTCATTTTGTCACGATGACATTTGACTGTCATTATGGATATATCACCATCCATATCATGTTCCCTTAGAAGTCAAAAATATCTATGTTCCTGAACCAAGTCTTGGAAACTAGAGAAAAGCTCTTTAAAACCTTTAAAAGAATACCTGCGCGCTTTTTTTGACCATTGCATGCACATGCGCAGATACTTATTCTATTAGCCACAGCGATCGTCGCTCTGTTGGCCAATAAAAACTGCACACCCCCTTTAAAATGAAGTAAACACGAAAAGGTAACTTCTAGAAACCTAGTTGGTCAAATATTCTCCCAACTCGAAGCCTCTATAGTCGCGCTGGTTCAAGTTATATCCCTCTACTCATGGAGCTTATCCCTTGGCTAAAGGAACCCTAATCACTTCATTGGAGGATCTCATCCCTCTCTTGATGGATCTGAAACTTCCTCAATCTCTCTATAAATTGAGTTGAAGTTTCAGGTTGAAGGGTAGATACTTGCATGGATAGATTTTTACTAGTTCGAGAAGCAGAAATCAAGACACTGGATCTAGTTTCAACTATCCAGGTTGCGAGGAGTAATTTATTCATGATACAATAGACTTATTTATAATAGATGGTTGATCCCTTACTGTGTCTACTTTTGGTGTAATGCAAAAGTCATATATGTACCAAAACATTTGGTTAGTTTTGCTCTGAGTATGGGAATGCCTACCTCAGTGATGATATATATTTGCATTGAATGTTTCTTACAGGTTTTCGACCGGTGTCTCCAATCCAATCCTTGGAATGATAAAGCACTTCACTCTCTCGAAAAACTTTCTCAGACTTCGCACTTTAGGGGGAAATCTGTTACACGTCATTTTTTCACCATGACATTTGACTATCACTATGGATATATCACCATCCATATCATGTTCCCTTAGAATTCAAAAATATTTATGTTCTTGAACCAAGTCTTGGAAACTAGAGAAAATCTCTTTAAAACCTTTAAAATATTACCTGTGTGCTTTTTTGACCATTGTCTGCACATGCATTGATACTTCTTCTATTAGCCGTGGTGATCGTCGCTCTGTTCGCCAATAAAAATTGTGCACCCCCGTAAAAAGGAAGTAAACACGAAACGGTAACTTCTAGAAGCCTAGTTGGTCGAATATTCTCCCAACTGGAAGCCTCTCGAGTCGCACCAGTTCGAGTCATATCCCTTTACTCATGGAGCTTATCCCTTTGCTAAAGAAACCTTAATCCCTTCATTGGAGGATATCATCCCTTTCTTGATGGATCTGAAACTTCCTCAATCTCTCTATAAATTGAGCTGAAGTTTCGGGTTGAAGGGAAGATACTTGTATGGGTAGATTCTAAACTAGAGAGAGTTCATAGAGATCATATATTCTGAATTGGTAAGTTGTTGGTTGTACAATGAAAATCACACCTTTGTACAAAAGACTTCATGCCAGTCATTCTAGAGAGGAAAGCTTATGAAACCGAGGAAACGATTGCGCAAAAACACGGGAGAAATTTGTAAAACATCAAGGCTTAGGTTGTAAGCTTTCTCTTTTTTTATTTCTGATAATACATATGGATATTTTTTTCTCATTGTCTTGTTTCTGAATTCATTGAAATGATGTTAATACTTAGACTCTTTGATGACTAAGTTGAACTGGTATTTATGATTATTATATATTGCAGGTGCTTTGATCATTTTCATTGTTTGTGATTGCAGGTTCTTCTCAGCATTGAAGGATTTCTTTGGAGTGAAATTCAAAAGGCATTGAAGGATTTCTTTGGAGTGAAATTCAAAAGGCTACATCAAATGTCTCGATTGAAAGGTAGGATCATAACCTCCTGATTTATAAGTTATAATAATCTAAAATGCTAATAGTTTAGATAAAGATGCATTCAAATGGTTTTTTGTTTCTAGTTACCTGTTGGGGTACTAGGGGAGGGATTAATCCACAAAACATTCATCATTGGGACAAGATGATGAACCACACTGGTTGGTTCAAAATGCATCGACAAAATATGCTTATATGTGATTATCACCGAAATATTTTATATACATTTTATGGATCACATAGTCCAAATTCCAAATATTGAAACCCTTCTCGGTAGGGCCATGGCACTAAAAATCCATCATTTTGAATGGGCACGTTTGCGGGTATCTATGATCTTGTCCTGATGATGAACCACATTGGTTGGCTCGAAACACGTTGAAAAAATATTCTCATATGTAATTATCATCGAAAGATTTTATATACATTTTATGGATCACATAATCCAAATTCCAAAAAGTCCACATCATAGTTGAACAGTGATGGGAAGAATATGTCGGTGTTGAGTGGTGAAAAAATCAAAGAAAAAGCGCCAAAGCAAGATGAAAAAGAAGGCATAGGTTCCACAAGTACTTTTTTTGGGTTTAAAAATGGTACATGGCAATGGCGAAAAAACTTGCTCAAAATTCAACGCAAGTACAAGGCAAGACAAACTAAAAATTGCCATGTCGACAGTGTTCGAGGTGAGAAATTTTTCAAGTTATTCAAGTTTCCTTTGATTGAAGACCAAGGAACGGAAATGTTTGTTTCTTCAAGGATATTTTGTTGTTTTACAAATTCTGGGAAATTGTAGCAAGATGGTATCTACAACAGCAAGACAGGGTCTCCAGAATCAAGGAAAACGATAAGTTTTCAGGAAAAGCTCAAATTGTTGAATTCAGGAAAATTCTAGCAGATTGAGACTAGAAGGGTGAGGTGGTTGTAACCTCATCCACATGTTCAGTAATGAAATATATTTTGGGTTCCAAAAGCTTCCAGTGGTGAGGTGTGATCAGGTGCTCAAAATTATGCTAAAAAATGAAATTTGTCAGAATGGTGTGGAACCTGAACGACGGCGTAGATCTCGTCGTTCTGAATCTGGCGCAACTCGTTTCACAAAAAACCGACACAGTATGCTCCTAGAAACGCATTATGTCCATTTTCTCAAACACACAAATTTTAAAAAAATGTAGGACAGCCCAGTCAGCAGTCCATACAGCTTACTGGGCATGCCTATGTGGTAGGGTGACTGTATTGGTGGAATTTCTCAATGGTTTTCCTTCGGTGTATGGTATTGTGCCAAGTGGCACATTTGTGTTGCTTTGAAATGATAAAGTTTGATTGGGTTTCATGATGGCCAATCACAGGCTGCCACATCACAGCCCGAGGGCCACCAAAATTTATGTGGGAGGCTACGCAAAGGCACTGGGGGCCGAACCTGCGACCTTCCCCAAACCACTGAAAAGTCTTACTAATACACTATCGCGTTGTTTCTTATTAAACTATGGTAGCCAATGTATATTATGGTATGTCTATTATGCAAATGGGGGTGGGGTTCGAGGTCTAACCCCAGCTCTACTCACCGCCTGGGGGCGAGACCGTGAGCAGGAGGCTAGCCCTTCTCCCCCAACGTAACTGATACTATAAACCGTAATAGTGGTGGATATATGCCATGTGATCGAGGAAGCCAAGAGCATAGTTTATCATAACCCCCGGAGCTGGAACCACCAACATTTATACTGACCGCGCATGTGACCGCCTCCACTGCCGAGGTTTCATTGTCATTAACGGATTAGGCGGGGCAAGAGTTAGGAACCTGACCCCCGGTCCCATGCAGCCCCATGTGACCACAAAATTTGAAGTTAATGCCTTGGTGGCTAAATTAACGCTCCGACAATTGCACTCGGAGTTTTTCGGAATTGGCACTTTATTAACTGAATTCCGGGCAGATTTGTAGGATGGTGCCGAATTTTGGGGAAAATGTGGAGTGAATAGTGTAGAAACTTGGGGAAGTCATAAGTAAGTCAGTTTTTAACAAAATTTGAGACAGAAAAAGGTTTCATAGTCCTTTTTGGGCATTTTGGAGCTGATGGAATAGGTTTCAGAGTTGTTTGAGCATTGCAAACATATGTAATCACACTTTTGAGCATAATAGAAGAGGGCCAAGCCATTGGAAGTTGGACCAACGAGACGTAGCCCAGGCAGGGTGAACTCCTTCATCATGTGCTATTGTGTTACTGTTTATGGTGATGTTCATGTCTCTTAGATGTTGTTTTTCAGTGTCTTATTTATGTTAATTTTCTTAAGAAACTCATATTACAACACATGAAAACTCATGAAAGACTTGCAATTTACCTCATAATCCTCAAGCACTTTGTTTATATTCTGAATTGGATCTTAGCACAACAAACACTAATATTCCCATTTAGATCATTTCTTCTGTATTTTAGTGGCGTCGGGCGATGTAGAAGGCATTGTAAGTTTCAACATATGAGTTAGGGCATACATTATTGTGCCATGGCCTCCACATACATACAATGGCATCATTTTGTTTAGTTCCATCATTAATTGCAACTCACAAATCCTATTGGTGGTAAATTTAAATAAGAAAATATAATTAGACGATGAAGCGAGAATGTTGGTTGAGGAGGTGGTTATATGGGAGTATATAAATGGCGTAATACCACAATGGAAAACTAATTGAATGATTTTGACAAATTCAACTATGATCTCGATCTTGGAGCCTACCTACATCAAACCCTTCCATTTCTTGACATAAAATGTGTCGAAATTCATGATGTAGCCTTCCAGCGTGGTCTGGTAAACTTAATACATTCAATAAAGTCATTAAAGGAGTAGATAATTAATAACAAAGTAATCGTTGGCACTTTTTATTCATATATTCTCAGGCCTAACCACGGTCAATTTCATTGTATAGACACAACTATATGAATCTATACATTGCCTATTGGTTAAAAAGAATAATAATAATGAATTATAAAGTACTTTATGAAATTTGTTAAAGTCACTTTATTAAATTATAAAGTTACTTTAAAAAAAAAAAAAAAAAAAAAACTTGGGGTACTTCAGCACATCAGGTTCTCTCTCTCTCTCTCTCTCTCTCTCTCTCTCTCTCTCTCTCTCTATATATATATATATATATATATATATATATATATAAATGGGGCCCTTATTGTCACATTTTATCATTCTATCCATCTTATCAATATATATATTTTACAATACATTTGTGTAAAATACATTTTAAATACAAACATAACATTGTTTGTTTACTAGAGTCTTATTCTTAAAATGCTTTATGTATAAAGATGATTGTTTTCTCCATTTAATGGGGAGGACTATTGGAGCATATGTCCAAATTATGATGTAATAGAATAAAAGTTATTGGTATTTCTCCTAACATAATATGTCATTCTTTAGTTATATTAATAGTATGTCTTGATTCAATTTACAATGTTATAAATTAGGTTGCTACCTTCTTTTTGGGAGAATTGAGCTCACTCTAAATAAATCATGGTAGTCTTTTCATTTCATTTGTCTTCATTTATTTTCCTTATGTAAGTGTGTTTCTTTTAATCAAAACTTACTGACGATAGGGGCAATGACTCATGGAAGGAAGAAGTCTCATCTATGTCAAAAGATGAGTTTGTGACAATAAGTTCTTAGTAGCATGACAATGTTGAAAAACATGGTCATTACCAACATTGAATCAGTTTTCTTTGAGTTTATTAAGTGTGGTGTGTTTCATTTACATAAGTTATTTCTTATCTACAAAAAAACATCCACCAGCATTGTTATTAAACAAACTAAACAGGTCGTTGCATGAACACTCTAACTATCAAGAACAAAAGATTGTAACAATTTACAGGTCTACAATCCATGTAAACTCCACTTCAAATGAATGGTGTACTCTTGTATTGTTAGATAATTTGTTGATTTGCATTTGATTATGAGTCAACTTTGTAGTTTGGAGCCTTTTTCTATTGAAGTAGAGTTTGATATTGCAAATATAGTTCTGCATTTCACAAGCTTAAATACCCTGAATTGATAAAAAAAATGTAACATGATTTATGCATTTAAATTGATTAACAATTCATTCACCATGATGGAAAGTTTCTTTTATAGTAATACACACACACACACACACACAGAGATATATATATGTATATGTATATATCTATATACATATATAGATATATTACTATGTGTGTGTGTGTGTGTATATATATATATATATATATGTGTGTGTGTGTGTGTGTATGTATGTATATACCTACATATATATGTATATACATATATATGTATGTATGTATATACATATATATGTAGGTATATACATACATACATACACACACACACACACACACACACATATATATATATATATATATATATATATATATATATATATATATACATATATATATGTATGTATATACATATGTGTGTGTGTGTGTGTGTGTGTGTGTGTGTGTGTGTGTGTGTGTGTATTATTTTTTATTACTATAAATGAAACTCCCCATCATGGTGAATGAATTGTTAATCAATCCACGTAAATTCCACTTCAAATGAATGGTGTACTCTTGAATTGTTAGATAATTTGTTGATTTGCATTTGATTATGAGTCAACTTTGTAGTCTGGAGCCTTTTTCTATTGAAGTAGAGTTTGATATTGCAAATATAGTTCTGCATTTCACAAGCTTAAATAACCTGAATTGATAAAAAAATGTAACATGATTTATACATTTAAATTGATTAACAATTCATTCACCATGATGGGGAGTTTCTTTTATAGTAATAAAAAACAATGTATATATATATATATATATATATATATATGGGTAAGGAATTGAAAAACTTTGAAATAATCAATGGAGAAATTAATTAACTTAGAGAATTGATGTTGAGATTTATAAACTTAGACATATTTGATGATATGACCATGGAAGTATAATTTATTCAACATTAATTTAATTGCAATCCAAATTTTGAGTTGCATTAAATGTTTCAACACATAACATTGGCTCGTCAAATAAATATAATTTGAAGGGTTGTGAAAAAATTTGTTATCCTCCCCACCTAGGTTTGAATCCCACTTTATGACATGTTTATTCTTACTGAGTTGATCGTTGATGAGCTATAAAATATATGTTCATGATTCATTGACCTAGTCTTGTGCCACTAAGAATCTAATGTTTACCTTGGATACCATCCATGAAATGAGGGAAAGTGACTACATGATTTCCTCCAAGATATGTAACCTAAAATAAAATAAAAATTAAGAAATACCAAGACACCCCCACCCCAGGGGGTTCACTTGGAAAGCTTATGAAAATGTAAAGTAAATGTGAGTACAAAGGTCTCATGTTCAAATCCATGATTTCTTACTTCTGGCCATGTGTTGGGGGGTTGTGGTGTGGTTCACCTAGGGGTTATAGTGGTAGTGATAGGAATCCACAGCGTGTCACGTGAGTACAAGACCAACCCAATTGTTGATTCCTCTTAAAAATAAAATAAAAATAAAAATAAATAAATAAACAAAAAGAAAACAAAACAATCCAATTTATTCGTTGAATTTTTCAGTTTAATAATTTAAAACAAAAAATCAGCATCAACAACTAATAAACAAAAATAAGGACTTGTTGCATCACAATTATTTCTCTTATTGAGATCTAAATTTAACATCTCTAAAGTGACTTTAAAAACTTCAGAGAAAAATAAACAAAAAGGAGGGTACAATGATAATAGTCTAAGTTTGATCATAACCTTGCAAAAAAATATTAGAAGACAAAAGAAGTAAATAAACATTTATACTTTGAATAGAACTCGTGCCTTAAACTACATAGAGGATTCGATATTTAATGTTATTTTGAAAGTTAATAACATTTATGTATCATTTGATTTAACTATATAACAAAGATAGTAGAACATGAAAATATGGAAATAATTTTAGAGTGTGTAGCAATTGTTTATGAAATTAGATAATTTATCAATTGAATCAATACCCAAGAGTGGGGGTGTGGACTGACAACAAAGTGGAAAGAGAGGTCCAGGACAGGGGGGAATAGATAAGGGCACAACAAAGAAAATACTCTTGACACTAAATGATGACTAAAAAACCCATAAAAATGTATCATGAATATGGAAAAGCAAAGGGGAAAACTAAAAAATGAAGCTTGCTTAATAAGGTGGAGAAGCATACTCTCATGCCTAGGTGCCCGACCTCAAATAACCACACTTATTGGTGTCCATCTCGAAGATTATTATGGTGGAATGAGGTTTCATGGACATCACAAAATCATGTTGCGAGTTAGGGGTAAACCATGACTGTACTTCAATCATGGGAAGCACAACTTGAACCAACAAAAATAATAACTTTGATGTTATGATTGACTTTCCACTTTGCCTTTTGTCTCTAGATTGTGTACATGGTTAGGTGGTGATGACAAGACATTGATCAAGTCTCATGGGCTCTGCAAAACAATCACCTTGTCCAAGAAAATGGTAACAACTATATTGATTTATGTTTTAACACCTAATTGGTCCATGATCATTATTCAAAGAGCCAAGAGGGCCATTTGTTGATTATCAGATGTGCAAAACTCACATATGAATTATTTATTTTTTATTAATATGTTGCCTCGAGTGGTTGTGCTCATTGGGGCCATTTATCTTTTCCCTCTTTAAAGGTTTTAACAGTGTAATCAATTAGTATATTGATCTTTGATTTGTTTGTATGAGTGGTTGACTTAAGGTGTTCAATTTTTGTGGATATAGTGTATTTATTGAACACACACACACACACACACACACACACACATATATATGTGTTTGTGTAGAGAGAGAGAGAGATTCTCAATCTATTTTGGATGTCATTGTGTCTATGAATTGCAATACAGTATTAGAACAATTATTTTTCAAATTAAAGTAACATAAACAAGTGTATATCAATTATTATATCAATGGGGAGGTCTATTTTGGAATAAGGCTTCTAGAATTTTAATCTAATTATCAATAATTAATAGGTCAATGGTAGGGATTTAGCCTTATAGAGTATACATGGAATAATTGCATCAAGAGGTGCTCTACAAACAAGGAGATGTTGTCACATAAAATTATATTTAAAAATAATAATACTTACATTAACAAATTAAAAAATATATTAATAACAAAAAATCCAATGTCTCGCTTCCGAATGCGGATGTTTAAATGTTTTGATGGGACTACCGTCCCGGAGTACCTCCCAAGGAGCTGCGCATGGGGAGGCCATATGGCCACCCGCGGCTCCATTGATTTCAAATTAAATGCGCCTGCACGCAGGCCTTTAACTCTCCAGCGACGGCTTAACTCCATTCTCAATATGCTAATTCGATTCATAATGGCTCCTGCTTCGAGCACTCCAGATCTTTCCATCTCTGTGCGCGGCTCCTTGAATCCCATTCACAGAGTTTGCTCGGCAGCTTGTGATGTGCCCAGTGCCTGAACTCACACTGGTCGGCGTTGTTCACTTCTCAGTTGTCTTGAAACAATTCCTGAGTGTCACTTTTCTCACAGCGCCTCCTGTCATTCCAATTTGCATTTTCCTCCTGGTTCTCACTATGTTCCTACTCCCATCCGAGCAGATTCCCTTCGTCTTTGGCCTTTTCCTTCTGCTGTTACCGCTATGCCTAGGCTAAGACACCGTATGAGGTGTCGTAGAGGCGCCACTCGGGGCAGGCTAGCTAGTGAGCATCCTTCCTCCAGTCATGGCGATGCTCTCTCCACTGAACACACTGAGAGACGGAATACTCAGGACTCCCGCCAGCAATGGGATCAGGATAGCCCTCCTGGCTTCGCCCAAGATCATCAACCCTCTTCTCATCGTCCTGGAGATATTCCTCCTCCGGCTTGCGCTAGTCCCCGTCCTTCTGGAAGCCACATTCTTCGACAAACTTCGCAGAGAGCGGAGTTGCACTTTGACTGTGCATTCGACCGGCCTACCATCACTGCTTATATCACCATTACCCTTCGTGAAGAGTCGACCCTTCAACCCCCTCCTTTGCATGCGCCTCCGCCCTTTCCCCTGTTCCCTCGGCTCGCCCCTGCTGCTACTTCTTCTACCGATCTTAACACTCCCCTCGCCTCTGACATTCCCATCCCGGGTCAGGTCTCTTTGCAGGTGGAAGAAAATATCTCAGGCACAGATGGCGTTCATATGGAAACTGTTGAAGACGCAGAGGAGCATTACGGGTGTCGAATTGAGGAGGAGCAGCCTTCTCCACCTCACACGAATCTGCCCTCTTTGCCTTAGCTCATCATGGTATTTACACTCCAGCATCTGGATGATATTTTGGTTTTTGTTATCTATAGTAGCAGAAGTTGCATGATAGAACTGTTTGTCTTTAGTTCTCTTATGGTGTATGTACTGAACTATCCACCGGTTTCCCTTTCAAGGGCGGTGCACTTTCTTTTGACAGAACTGGTTTCCCGATATGGGCAGTTCATCATTTTGTTAACAGCATGGACATCAAGCCCAGTTCAGGCTCCCGTAGCTGAATTGAGGCAGTTTTGTATCAGTATGTTTATATAATAGAATTAGCTTAATTTAGAAAAAATAAAAATAAAAAATAAAAAATAAAAATAAAAATAAAAAAATAAAAAAATCCAATGTCTCGCATAAATAAAATACTTCAATTTCCACCTCAATTTTACATCAAAATTTATATAAATAAATAAAATAAAAAAGGTATCGTGAGGAAGATATGTAATTTTTTCAGTTAGTGATAAATAACATGTAAAAAGGATATTGTTGTGTAATTCATTATATGTTCAATTGACATGTAATATTTTGAAACAATCAAAAATATATATATATATATATATATATATATATATATATATATATATATATATATATATATATATATATATATATATATATATATATATATATATATATATATATATATATATATATATATATATAACTAGCACTTGCACAAGGGTGCAAAGAGAACGCCGACGACGTTTTTCTTCTCTATAATTTGTTAAAATACAATCACAGTTTCTATATTAGTTTGAATTATACTTCTGTGAAAATCTGAACATGGTCTTGGATGGTATATTGCCAACAAGCTAGACCTAACTTACAAAAAAAACCAACACTAAAATGAAATACTCCTTTTGTAGGTATCAAGGGTGTTATTTTCTTTCATATTCCACTCATTTAATTGTGATATTAGTGTCCATGTGAAAATTAACCCTCCTATGGGATAATGAAGGAATTGGTCATGGCAGTTAAACACTAAATTGGGCTAGTTTTAGTGTTGTCCATTTTGGGTTGTTTCATCTTGTCATAAGAAAAGATTGCAGGACACTTCAACATTACAAAGGCACTAATCCAGACACAGTCACTCTTTGTTTAGTTAAGTCAAAGCTCATTGACAATTATATCCAGGCGTTTTAGGTGAATTTTGAGAAAGCACGAGAAGATATTTCATGCAATTTCTTAATAAATAATCAACAGGTCTTTCAAACACTAGTGAACCATAAAATTAGAACCCTATAAAATATAAAACTCCCAGTACCAACCGAAACATGACCCCAGACAGATGATTCAAACATGACCAATTGTCCAAACTATAGCCTATACTTCAGTAGTCATTTATATAGCTCGTAATACAACACAATTAGGAAGCTTCAAAGGATCAAGCAAATATTATAATGGCAACTTCCATTGTTGGGCACTCTGCTCATTGTCACATGTCTGTACTTCCAAACATGAGTATGGAGCTTCATCTAATGACTCGAAAATGACATTGAATTTAGGGGAAGCAGCTAAATCATGAAAAAGATGTTAGGAACTAAATCTACATGTATCAGAGCTTGATTTTGAGCCAGATTTGTTCTTTAAGTGTATGAAAGATTTAATTGTTATGTGTTAGTGGCATGTTCATACTCACAACAGGCTTGGAGACACGAAAATTACAGCCCTCTAGTCATTTGTTGGTTAAATTTTTCATAGTTTTATTTTTGGATTTATTCATACTCATAATAGGTTTGGAGGACAGGAGCAGAGCATACAAAAATATATTTCTTTCAAGTTAAGTTTATAATCTGTGACGTTCTTTCTCCAAGTCGGGCAGATAGTGGTTATGTATGTGAATTATTTTGTGAGGAAAGTTATTAATGTTCATGAGATTGAAATCAAAATCGAATGCCTATGCAGTAAACGTTGCATAAAACTTTGCAGCTCAATGGTTTTGTTGAATGTGTGTGCCTTGTTGCTCAATACTAAGTGGTGAAACCATGCCTTGTTTCTTAGTACTAAATGGTGAAAGTACCTTTGTTGCTTCGTAAAAAGAATACAAGTTGGTTCTAGAAGAAAATGATTTTTTATCCACTTATGGTTAACATCGCATGTAGGTCATCTAACTTCATCAAATCTATACACTGAATGATGACGAATATGTACAGTGTCGAGAGCAAGAACTCCATAATAAAACGCCTTTTTTTTCTAAATTATGCTAATTCTATTATGGAAACATACTGTTACAAAACTGCCTCAGTTCAGCTGTGGGAGCCTGAAACTGGGCTTGATGTCCATGCTCTACCAAAATGACGAACTGCACAGAGTGGGAAACCAGTTCTTTTAAGAGAAGTTGCACCGCCCTTGAGAGGGAAACCAGTGTATAGTCCATTACATTCATCATAAGAAAACCAAAAAGAGACGGCAATAGCATGCAGCTTCTGCTGCTGTAGACAATGAAAAAAAACAGTGTATCTTGCAAAATAGTGGAACGTAGGTACCATATTGAACCAAGGAAAACCAGAGTTACTGTGCGTGGGTTGGAGAAGGCGGCTCCTCCTCAATGCGACACCAGTATTGCTCCTCTGAATCTTCTGCAGCAACGCTCTGATCTCCATCTTTGCCTAAGATATTTGCGTCCACCTGCATTGAGAGATGACCCAGGTCGGGAGAAGCAGTAGTACGGGGATCAACCGGACGAACTGAAGAAGTTGCAGCGGGGTCAGGGCGAAGACCAAGAGGATAGGGTGGTGGTCCAGACAAAGGAGGAGGATGGAGAGTCGACTCTTCTCGCAGGGTGACTGTAATGTAAGCAGTGACAGTGGGGCGATTGTAGGAACAATCAAAGCGGAGCTCCGCCCTCTGCGAGGTTTGCCTCAGAATATGACTTCCTGAAGGACGGGGTACAGGGGAAACGGGAGTCGATGAAGCGCCATAAGGTTGAGAAGAGGGTTGATTGTCGTGGGCAGAGCCAGGAGGGCTGTCATGGCCCCATTGCCACCTTTCAACATCCTCAGAAGGGATATCATCGCCGAGACTAGATGAGGGACGCGCGCTTGCAGGCCTGCCACGAGTTGCACCTCGGCGACACCTCATTCGGTGTCTGAGCCTAGGCATGGCGGGCGTAGCAACCTGAATTGGCCCGAGACAAGGAGAACAAGTCTGGACAAGAGTGAAACCACAGTGAAAGCCAAGAGGAACCTGCAAATTGGAGTTGGAGTGACAGAAAGCACTATGAGAAAAATGAAAATCAGGCGTTGTTTCAAAACAACTGAACAGAGAGCAGCGACGCCCTGTCTATGTGCGGACGCTGGGCTATGCACAATCAACAGGGCATGCGCTGCAAACAAGATGCAAAGAGCGGCGGACAGAGCAGGAGTGTTCTGGAGAGCCCAAGACATAAGCCATTATGAAACCACTGGGCGAGCCAAGGATGAAAGAGTGTCGGCGTTGGAGAGTTAATGCTCTGAGGGCAGGCGCATTGATGTCAAAATTAATGGAGCCGCTGGGGGCCATATGGCCATCCCATGCGAGTCTCCTTGGGAGCTGCCCAAGGACGGATGTCCCATCATACCAATTAATCATCCGCATCCGGAGCATAATAAAACGCCTTTGGCATAATAACATCATTGTATATCAACTTCATATATATATAGAGCAAAAAAGAATATATATAAGGCACGACTATTTGTTTGTTGACCACTATTAGTTTAGCATTCACCAATGGAACTTATAATGTTTAACTTATAAAAATAAGTATTTATTTTTCAATAATATTGAAATATTTTTTTCAAACATTTGATTAGACCATAACTTGAAGGTTTTATTGTGCGCTCTCCACCTCAGTATGGGAGAGATGTTGTAATGTAATGTTAAACATTTTGACTAAATCAAATTACACAAAAATAAAAATAAATAATAATAATAATATTAATATGATGTAATGTAAACATTTTAGTTGGATCCATGCTCAAATTGGAGTTGACATATGTCCCTCTTAAAATAAAATTAAATAGAAAATAAATATTCGCTAAAAAAAAATGCCATGCATGTTTAATTAGTTGTCCATATATTCATGGAAAGTAATTAGAAGTAAAAAAAATGTGAGTAATATGTTTAAACCTTATATTTTTCAAAAATATTTTAACAGTGAAAAATTCTAAAATAATTTCACAACTCGGAGAAATTGGATCCGCTCATGCATGATTGTTACATATTTGTGTAAATTTCTTATTTTTAAGCCTTGTAGGAAAACCATCAAAAAATAAAATCCATGAAAATAGCTCATACTCAAGTAAATGACATATTTACCATCATTTACTTCCTACCATAATTTAAGCAATTATTTGCACAAAAAATTGATAGAAATAAGATATAAATAAATATACTTACCTCGAATTACTCTCCACCATTATTTATGTTTTCCTCAACACTTATGAAAGAGTAAAACTTTAAATGTGTGGACTTACTAATGGTTACTACCAACCAAAATTTCTACAATTTCTTGAGCCTCATAAAAATAATAATTCATTGATCCATCTTAACTCCAGATCTACCAAGCGTCTAGACAGATCAAATCTCTTTTCACTCTAAAAAGGTTTGCATATCAAAAGATTTGATCTCTCTTGATAGATCTAGGCTAGTTGAGCCGGGGCTCGTTCTACAACCCAGTATGGAGGTGATGTGTAAGTATGTCCATGCCCAACTTGTTGAGCCTAGAGGCTCATTCTAAAGCCCAGTGTGGAAGCTGTGTGTAAGTATGTCCAGTCTCAACTTGGAGTTGACATGTGTCCCTCTTAAAATAAAATAAAATATTCTCCAAATAGAAAATAAATATTTGCTATAATGAAAAAGAAAAAGAATATGCCATGCATGTTTAATTGGTTGTCCATATATTCATGGAAAGTAATTAGAAGTAAAAAAAACCATGTGAGTAATATGTTTAAACCTTATATTTTTCAAAAATATATTAACAATGAAAAATTACAGATTGTTTTTTGCACTCTAAAATAATTTTACACTTGAAGAAATTCACTCATGCATTTTTTAATTTTAATCTTTGCAGGAAACGATCAAAAAAAAATTCTTGAAAATAACTTATACTCAAGTAAATGACATATTTACCATGAGTTATTTCCTGCCATAATTTAAGCAAGTATTTGCATAAGAAATTGATAGGAATAAGATATAAATAAATATATATAAATATACTTACTTTGGAATTACTCCCCACCATTATTTATGTTTTCCTCAACACTTACGTAGGAGTAAAACTTAAATGTGTGGACTTACTAATGGTTACTACCAACCAAACTTTATACAAGTCCTTGAGCCTAGAAAAAAAAGTCTTAGAGCATGAGCAAACAATTAATTTATACACTTCACATCTAAATTTATTAATTCATGCCAAAGTGAAACTAAATGATTTGATTTTCCACTATTAATTTATCATTGACCAATGTAGATTATAATTCTTTATGCAATTATTTTTAGAACATAATTTCTAACTTGAGACACATTGTGTTTTGCACTCTAAAATAGTTTTGCACCTGAAGAAATTCGATCCCTCTTGGCTCATGCATTATTGTTAGATATTTGTGTGGATTTATTTATTTATTTTTTAAGTTTTGCACTAAAACCATCAAAAAATAAAATCCATGAAAATAGTGCATACTCAAGTAAATGACATATTTACCATCAATTACTTCCTACTATAATTTAAGCAACTATTTTCATAAAAAAATGATATGAATAAGATATATATAAATATACTTACGTGGAATTACTCCAAGACATTATTTATGTTTTCATCAACACTTATTTAGGAGTAAAACTTAAATGTTTGGACTTATTAATGGTTACTACAGACCAAAATGTCCTTGAGCATGAGCAAACAATTAATTTATACACTTCACATCTAAATTTATTAATTCATGCCAAAGTGAAACAAAATGATTTGATTTGCCACTATTAATTTATCATTGACCAATGAGCAGAGAGGATCATTCTACAACCCAATGTGGAGGCGATGTGTAAGTATGTCCATGCTCAAATTGGAGTTGACATGTGTCCCTCTTAAATAGAAATTAATTATTAGCTATAATAATAATAAGAATAATAAGAATAATATATATATATATATATATATATATATATATATATATATATATATATATATATATATATATATATATATATATATATATATATATATATATATATATATATATATATTTACAATGCATGTTTCATTAGTTGTTCATATTTTCATGGAAAGTAATTAGAAGTAAAAAAAATGTGTGAGTAATATGTTTAAACCTTATATTTTTTTAACAATGAAAAATTAAACATTTTTTTTGCATTCAAATAATTTTGCACTTGAAGAAATTCGATCCCGCTCATGCATGATTGTTACATATTTCTGTAGATTTTTTTTATTTTTAAGCTTTATAGGAAACCATCAAAAAATAAAATCCATGAAAATAACTCTTACTCAAGTAAATGGCATATTTATCATCACTTCCTACGATAATTTAAGCAATTGTTTGCACAAAAAATTGATAGGAATAAGATATAAATAAATATACTTACCTCGAATTACTCTCCACCGTTATTTATGTTTTCCTCAACATTTATGAAGGAGTGAAACTTTAAATGTGTGGACTTAACAATGGTCACTACCAACCAAACTTTATACAATTCCTTGAGCGTGGAAAAAAAAGACATTGATTCATATTAACTACAAATCTACCAAGCATCTAGACATATCTAATCTCTTTTCACTCTAAAGAGGTTTGCATATTAAAATACGTTTCACTCTAAAGAGGTTTGCATATCAAAATATTTGATCTCTCTCAATAGATCTAAGCTAGTTGAGCCCAGAAGCTCATTCTACAACCCAATGTGGAGGTGATGTGTAAGTATTATATTTTTCAAAAATATTTTAACAATGAAAAATTACGCAACCATAAAAAAATAAAATCCATGAAAATAGTTTATATTCAAGTAAATGGCATTATACCATCAATTACTTCCTACCATAATTTAAGCAATTATTTGCATAAAAAATTTATAGGAATAAGATATATATAAATATACTTACTAGAAATAATTCCCGCCATTATTTATGCTTTCCTCAACATTCATGTAGGAGTACAATTTAAATGTGTGGACTTACCAATGGTTAATGCCAACCAAACTTTATACAAGTCATTGTTCCATCTTAACTCCACATACATGAGGTGAAACAGTCAAATCTTTTTCACTCTAAAGGTTTACATATCAAAGATTTTATCTCTCAGACTAGATCATTTTATTGCGGCGAGAGGCTCATTCTACAACCTAGTGTAGGTCAATGTGTAGTATGTCCATGCTTAACTTGTTGAGTTGAGAGGTTCATTCTATAGCCTAGACAGCCTAGTGTGAAGACGATGTGTGCTGTCCATGCTCAATGTGTTGTTGGCATATGTCCCTCTTAAAATAAAATAAAATATTCTCTAAATAGAAAATAAATATTTGTTAAATAATAAACAAGAAAAAGAATAATTAGTTGTCCATATATTCATGGAAAGTAATTAGAAGTGATTAAAAAACAAAAAAACAAAACAAAAACAAAACAAAACAAAAAACAAAAAAACAAAAAAAACCATGTGAGTAATATGTTTAAACCTTATATTTTTCAGAAATATTTTAACAATGAAAAATTACACATTGTTTTGCACTGTTTTGCACTCTAAAATTCGATCCCTCTAGGCTCATGCATGACTATTACACCGCAATTACTGGATTTTTTTATTTTTAATCTTTGCTTTCATAAAAAAATAAAATCCATGAAAATAGTTTATATTCAAGTAAATGGCATTATACCATCAATTACTTCCTACCATAATTTAAGCAATTATTTGCATAAAAAATTTATAGGAATAAGATATATATAAATATACTTACTAGAAATAATTCCCGCCATTATTTATGCTTTCCTCAACATTCATGTAGGAGTACAATTTAAATGTGTGGACTTACCAATGGTTAATGCCAACCAAACTTTATACAAGTCATTGAGCCTAGAAAAAAAAGGTCCTTGATCATGAGCAAACAATTAATTTATACACTTCACATCTAAATTTATTAATTCATGCCAAAGTGAAACTAAATGATTTGATTTGCCACTATTAATTTATCATTGACCAATATAGATTATAATTTGTTATGCAATTTTTCTTAGAGCATAATTTCTAACTTTAGACACATTGTGTATTGCACCCTAAAATAGTTTTGCACCTGAAGATCCCTCTCGATCCCTCTCCGCTCATGCATGATTGTTACATATTTACAGGAAAACCATCAAAAAAATAAAATCCATGAAAATAACTCATACTCAAGTAAGTGACATATTTACCATCAATTACTTCCTGGTATAATTTAAGCAAGTATTTTCATAAAAAATTGATATGAATAATATATATATATAAATATACTTACCTGGAATTACTCCCACCATTATTTATGTTTTCAACAACACTTATATAGGAGTAAAACTTGAATGTATGGACTTACTAATGGTTACTACCAACACATCTAAATTTATTAATTCATCCCAAAGTGAAACTAAATGATTTGATTTGCCACTATTAATTTATCATTGACCAATGAGCCTAGAGGATCATTCTACAACCCAGTGTGGAGGTGATGTGTAAGTATGCCCATGCTCAACTTGTTGAGCCTAGAGGCTCATTCTATAGCCAGGTGTAGAGGCTATGTGTAAGTATGTCCATGCTCAACTTGTTGAGACCAGAGGCTCATTCTATAGCCCCGAGTGTGGAGCACTAAAAATAAAAATGTCATGCATGTTTAATTAGTTGTCCATATATTAATGGAAAGTAATTAGAAGTTTAAAAACCATGTGAGTAATATGTTTAAACCTTATATTTTTCAAAAATATTTTAACAATGAAAAATTACACATTGTTTTTTGCACGTGAAGAAATTCGATCTGCTCATGGGTGATTGTTACATATTTGTGTGGATTTTTTTATTTTTTTTTACTTTGGAGGAAAACCATCGAAAAATAAAATCCATGAAAATAGTTCATACTCAAGTAAATGACATATTTACAATCAATTACTTCCTACCATAATTTAAGCAATTATATGCATAAAATATTGATAAGAATTAGATATATATAAATATACTTACCTCGATTTACTCCCCACCATTATTTATGTTTTCCTCAACATTTATGTAGGAGTAAAACTTTAGATGTGTGGACTTACTAATGGTTACTACCAACCAAAATTTATACAAGTCCTTGAGCCTAGAAAAAAAAAAGTCCATGTTCCATCTTAACTCCACATATCCCAAGCCTCTAGACCGATCAAATCTCTTTTCACTCTAAAAGAGGTTTGCATATCAAAAAATTTGATCTCTCTCAATAGATCTAGGCTAGTTGAGCAAGAGGCTCATTCTATAACCCAGTGTGGAGGCTATGTGTAAGAACTTGTTGAGTCGAGAGGCTTATTCTATAGCCCAGTGTGGAGGAGATGTGTAAGTATGTCCATGCTCAACTTGGAGTTGACATATGTCCCTCTTAAAATAAAATAAAATATTCTCTAAATATAAAATAAATATTTGTTATAATAAGCAAGAAAAAAGAATATGACATGCATGTTTAATTACTTGTGCATGTATTCACGCAAAGTAATTAGAAGTTATAAATAAATAAATAAACAAAAACCAAAAAACAAAAAACAAACATGTGAGTAATATGTTTAAACCTTATATTTTTCATCAAAAAATAAAATCCATGAAAATAGCTCATACTCAAGTAAATGACATATTTACCATGAGTTATTTCCTACCATAATTTTAGCAAGTGTTTGCATAAAAAAATGATAGGAATATGATATATATAAATATACTTACTTGGAATTACTCCCCACCATTATTTATGTTTTCCTCAACACTTGTGTAGGATTAAAACTTAAATGTGTGGACTTACTAATGGTTAATACCAACCAAACTTTATACAAGTCTAGAGCCTAGAAAAAAAAGTCCTTGAGCATGAGCAAACAATTAATTTCTACAATTCACATCTAAATTTATTAATTCATGCCAAAGTGAAACTAAACGATTTGATTTGCCACTATTAATTTATCATTGACCAATGTAGATAATAATTTTTTATGAAATTTTTCTTAGACATAATTTCTAACTTGAGACACGTCGTGTTTTGCACTCTAAAATAGTTTTGCACCTGAAGAAATTCGATCCCTCTCGGCTCATGCTTGATTGTTACATATTTGTGTGGATTTTTTTATTTTTAAGCTTGGTAACAAAACCATTAAAAAATAAAATCCATGAAAATAGCTCATACTCAAGTAAATGACATATTTACCATTAGTTACTTCCTACCATAATTTAAGCAAGTATTTTCATAAAAAATAAAATAATAATAAATAAATAAATGATATGAATAAGATATATATAAATATACTTACCTCGAATTACTCCCCCCCATTATTTATGTTTTCATCAACACTTATGTAGGAGTAAAAATTAATTGTGTGGACTTACTAATGGTTACTACCAACCAAAATGTCCTTGAGCATGAGCAAACAATTAATTTATACACTTCACATCTAAATTTATTAATTCATGCCAAAGTGAAACTAAATGATTTGATTTGCCATATTAATTTATCATTGACCAATGAGCAGAGAGGATCATTCTACAATCCAGTGTGGAGGCGAGGTGTAAGTATGTCCATACTCAACTTGTCGAGCCTAGAAGCTCATTCTATAGCCCGATGTCATGCTCATGCTCAAATTGGAGTTGACATGTGTACCTCTTAAAATAAATAAAATAGAAAATAAATATTCACTAAAAAAAATTTCATGCATGTTTAATTAGTTGTCCATATATTCATGGAAAGCAATTAGAAGTAAAAAAAATATGTGAGTAATATGTTTAAACCTTATATTTTTCAAAAATATTTTAACAATGAAAAACAAAACATTGTTTTTTGCACTCTAAAATACTTTTGCACCTGAAGAAATTTGCACATGATTGTTACATATTTGTGTAGATTTTTTATTTTTGAGCTTTGCATGAAAACCATCAAAAAATAAAATCCATGAAAATAGTCCATGCTCCAGTAAATGACATATTTAACATCACTTATTTCCTACCATAATTTAAACAATTATTTGCACCAAAAATTGATAGGAATAAGATATAAATAAATATACTTACCTCGAATTACTCTCCACCATTATTTATGTTTTCCTCAACACTTCTGAAGGAGTAAAACTTTAAATGTGTGGACTTACTAATGGTTACTACCAACCAAACTTTATACAATTCCTTGAGCCTGGAAAAAAATTCATTCATCCATCTTAACTCTAGATCTACCAAGGGTCTAGACAGATCAAATTTTTTTTCACTCTAAAGAGGTTTGCATATCAAAAGTTTGATTTCTCTCAATAGATCTAGTTGAGCTGAGAGGCTCATTCTACAACCCAGTGTGGAGGCCATGTGTAAGTATGTCCATGAACAATGTGTAAGTATGTCCATGAACAACTTGTTGAGCCTAGAGGCTCATTCTAAAGCCAAATAGAAAATAAATATTTGTTATAATAAAAGAGAAAAAAGAATATGCCATGCAAGTTTAATTAGTTGTCCATATATTCATGGAAAGTATTGAGAAGTAAAAAAACCATGTGAGTAATATGTTTAAACCTTATATTTTTCAAAAATATTTTAACAATGAAAAATTACACATTGTTTTTTGCACTCTAAAAATAATTTTTCACCTGAAGAAATTTGATCTGCTCATGCATGATTGTTACATATTTGTGTGGATTTTTTTTATTTTTTTATTTATTTTTAACTTTGGAGGAAAACCATCAAAAAATAAAATCCATGAAAATAGTTTATACTCAAGTAAATGACATATTTACCATGAGTTACTTCCTACCATAATTTAAGCAATTGTTAGCATAAAAAAATTGATAGGAATAAAATATCAATAAATATATTTACATGGAATTACTCCCCACCATTATTTATGTTTTCCTCAACACTTATGTAAGAGTAAAACTTTATATGTGTGGACTTATTAATGGCTACTACCAACCAAAATTTATACAAGTCCTTGAGCCTGGAAAAAAAAGTCCTTGTTCCATATTAACTCCACATCTGCCAAGAGTCTAGACGGATCAAATCTCTTTTCACTCTAAAAGAGGTTTGCATATCAAAAGATTTGATCTCTCTAGATAGATCTAGGCTAGTTGAGGGGAGAGCCTCATTCTTGAACCCAGTGTGGAGGCTATGTGTATGTATGTCCATGCTCAACTTGTTGAGCCAGAGGCTCATTCTATAGCTCGTTATGTGTAAGTATGTCCATGCTCAACTTGGAGTTGTCATATGTCCCTCTTAAAATAAAATAAAGTTGTCCATATATTCATGGAAAGTAATTAGAACTAAAAAAAAACATGTGAGTAATATGTTTAAACCTTATATTTTTCAAAAATATTTTAACAATGAAAAATTACACATCGTTTTTTGCACTCTAAAATAATTTTTCACCTAAAGAAATTCCATCCCTCTTGCAGGATTGTTACATATTTGTGTGGATTGATTACATGGTGAACATAAATTAATTTTGTTTTGTTGAAATAAAATCTAATTATGGAATAGTGGTTCCATAAAAGTTAAAAGATTGATGATGAAAGTATTCCAAGGTTGAACAGAAAACAGTTAAGACAGTTACATCCCACCTGTGACTAAGGAGAGGAAGGAAGAGAGTGATGATTTCCTGGTGGTGACCAGTGGAAACACTCAGCGTTCCTGAATCCTGAAAAAGAAGAGTATTGGACTTGGAGTCCCGAGGTCTCTTCCAAAATTTCTTTCAACCTACTCATCTCAGGTGTAGAGCACGGAGGGAGATGAGCACGCAATCTCCTCTCTCATGGTAGGGAGGACATCGTCAGCAGAGTCTGAAGTGAGATAGGTATACAGATTTATTTGAATGCATAAATGTTTAGACAGACTCATTTAATGCAGATATGTTAGACAGACTTATTTAATACATGAATGTTTTTAGACCGAATTCTTTCAATACAGGTATTGTTTCTTGAAAATATGGAAAGAAGAATTTTACGTTGTGCATGTCGAGGATAAACTATATATGTCTTTCTTGTATTATATTATAGGCTTTACTATGGAAATGTTGATTGTACATGGGTTGTGTAACAAAACTATATATATTGTAGTTACAGCCTGAATTTCAAAGAAAAATACAATGTAAGCCATAACCACAGTACTAGACTAAATAAAGACAGAAAATATCTAACTGAAAATACAAACTGGAATAAATTGTTACTTCAGTGTCCAAGGCCAAAACCCTAGACCCATAAATGGTTGTTTTTCTGTAACTAAGATATACATGAACAGAAAATCTTAGATGGTCCGAACATCTCTCTAATTACTTAACTGAAAGAATTAAAGCCCAATTCTGTTTTTGAAAGCAAGATGGAAGCTACTATCCATAACTTAGAAAACGCTACAGTCAAAATAATGGTAAACAATAATGGAGATGTTTCCTTTATACTGGACAAATATAGATTCAAATTCTGGAATGGAATGATATAATTACTATTGAAATGTATTACCTGATGCAAACTTCTAGAAGAAGCATGTGAAGAAGAAACCCAGAAAAAAACAATAGTTACATGAAAACAGGTTCCACACAGAAGCCTTCAAACTTTAAATTCCAATGCAGGAAAACAAAAAAATAAAGGACCAATATCTATTGCTAGCAAGATAGATAATAAAGCTATTTGAACATCCATTAAGTTCAAATGTGAGAGTCTGGAAAAATAAGACAAAGAACATTATATTCATTAATATATAAACATCTACACAAAAGGGAGATTGCGACAACCTCATTTAGAGGAACCAAAATTTGAATAAATAACAAAGGCATTAGAACCGAAGAACTTTGGGGAAAAATAACTGTCCATAATAAGGAAATATATATATAACATTTAATTAAAAACAGTTTCATGGAGGAAAACCCTCGTAGGCCTAGCTGGGTGCTCGATCGTCAGTCCAAAAGGGCCATTAAAATTACAATAAGAACCCTTAATAACATATATAGTGAACTCAGTTCAAGGCAGAACCCTCGAATACAGGGAAATAAAAAGAACAGCAAATTCATCGAACTAAGAAAACTAAATCTCGAACTTCTAACGTTGTGCGGCACCATAGTGCCGAGCTTGGAGAGCTTATGTTATGATCCTAAGACAAAATGGAGAAGCTGGTACCTGTTAAGGATAGGAGCAATGTTATTGAAAACAAAGCGCACTCTTGAAAAGACAATTCGATATGAAACCCTTTCCATCATTTTATGTAATTACCTGCACAAAACAAGAATACGAGCATCGGGAAATTTACACCTTCATATCCGTTGAATGAATGTCACAGGCAAGTGCAATATAAAAACAAGAGTAAGTTACATGAATAGGAATGATTCTGCAAGTCGTAATCCAAATCACTACACAGAGATATAGCAGATATTAGACTTAGATGGCTGGGATTTCGACAAGAATGCTATGTTAGAGAGTAGCAATCTCAGAGATGGGTTGATGTAGGGCTTACCGTCCTAGAAAATGTCATCAGACTTATAACAGAGAACTGTGATGCCATAACATTCAAAGCTTGCAAGATTGTATTAATGGTCTTGCATACCTGATGAGGGTCCATGGTGGCCAAGCTAAGCAGTAGACGACGCTGGTCGAATGGGGACAAAGGCAGCAGGGTGCAGAGGTGCAGCACTGCCGGAGCCGAGCGAATGAAGAAAAACAGTTAGGGTTAGGTTGGTTCATTACCCTAAATGGGTATCGAAAGATCTAGACTGTGGATCTTTGTCCCTTCCAACGGAGGCCAACATAGAAGGTGTCAATCAATAACCCTATTTTCCATGCGAAGGGTACAACAAACCTATCCTAACTTAAATGAAATCATACGATGAATCATGCGAGCATTGAAATCAATAAAATATCGTGATTCTGCAATCTTGCAAGTCCCTTCGGGGTTAATTAGTTCACGGAATGATTTCCCTTATGATAAGTTCCAACGTAATATATAAAATTATATGCAAAGGCAAACCATCGTATCATTGCGTTTACAAGTGCCAATTATGAATAGATTTTAGGATCATAGGTATGTGATAAGAATTATAGGTATGTTTGAATAGTAAAGAATGGAATTTGAGTGTGCTTAATATTTATATATAGCCATGTTTAAAAGAGGGATTATGTATAACCCTATGGTGAACCAAATTATTAAGGTTGGTAAATATATGTGTTCTTTATAACTAGGTATAAAGAATGCAAAAGTAAATTTTTTTTATGGTTGAGTTATGGTGAACGTTACAAAAACCATCAAAAAATAAAATTCATGAAAATAGCTCATACTCAGGTAAATGACATATTTACCATGTGTTATTTCCTACCATAATTTAAGCAAGTATTTGCATAAAAAATTGATAGGAATAAGATATATATAAATATACTTACTTGGAATTACTCCCCACCATTATTTATGTTTTCCTCAAATGTAGGAGTAAAACTTAAATGTGTGGACTTACTAATGGTTACTACCAACCAAACTTTATACAGGTCCTTGAGCCTAGAAAGAAAAGTCCTTGAGCATGAGAAAACAATTAATTTATACACTTCACATCTAAATTTATTAATTCATGCCAAAGTGAAACTAAATGATTTGATTTGCTACTATTAATTTATCGTTGACTAATGTAAATTATAATTTTTTATGCAATTTTTCTTAGAGCATAATTTCTAACTTGAGATACATTGTGTTTTTCACTCTAAAATAGTTTTTCACCTGAATAAATTCAATCCCTCTAGCCTCATTCATGATTGTTACATATTTGGGTGGATTTTTTTTATTTTTAAGCTTTGGAGGAAAACCATCAAAAAATAAAATCTATGAAAATAGTTCATACTCAAGTAAATGACATTTTTACCATCAATTACTTCCTACCATAATTTAAACAAGTATTTTCATAAAAAAATTAATATGAATAAGATATATATAATTATACTTACTCGGAATTACTCCCCGCCATTATTTATGTTTTCATCAACACTTATGTAGGAGTAAAACTTAAATGTCTGGAATTACTAATGGTTACTACCAACCAAAATATCCTTCACCATGAGCAAACAATTAATTTATACACTTCACATCTAAATTTATTAATTCATGCCAAAGTGAAACTAAATGATTTGATTTGCCACAACACTTCTTAAATTTTTCCTAAAATTTTGCACTAAAAAATAGGCTTGCATCTCGAGAGATTTAATCCCTCTGGACCCTTCATAGATCCAAAGTTAAGATGATTCTATGTCGGTTGTGGACCCTTGGTAGATCCAAAGTTAAGATGATTATATGTCGACATTTACTTTAAAGGTAGTTATGTCCTTTTTACTTTTCAATATATATATATATATATATATCTGTGTGTGTGTGTGTGTTATGGGATATTGATGAGCCATGGTGTTGTAACAAAGTCTCTTTACATGTTAAGAATCCTAGTGATAAAGTGGGTGAATCTCTATGATTAAGAATCTTTTTTTTTTTTTGTAAGTTTGGTAGTACCTTTCAATTTTTCACTTTTATTTTTTTACTCCATTTTCATAACATGTCCAGATACATCACCCCGATCGGGGAAGGGAATTGAACCTGTGATGAGTGGTATATAAAATGTATCATGATATCATTGTGTTGACGCCTATCAAGAATTGATACCTATTGATTTTTATCAACAATTTAATTTATATCGTTATTCTAGTTATATGTTTCTTATGAGTATGAATAAATGCTATATGGAATTGTTGATGTTTATCAACAATTTAACTGTTAATGTTTATCAACAATTTAATTTATATAGTTATGCTAGTTATATGTTTCTTATGAGTGTGAGTAAATGCTATATGGAATTGTTGATGTTTATCAACAATTTAATTTATATAGTTATGATAGTTATATGTTTCTTATGAGTGTGAGTAAATGCTATATGGAATCGTTATCATGATTTATAAACTTAAACTCTCACATAACATTTATATTTAATGGCATATTTGATGATATAACATTAGAAATACAACTTATTCAACATTAATATAATTACAATCCAAAATTCTAGTTGCACTAGTTATTTCTACACATAATGTTGACTTGTCAATTGAATATAGTTAGAGTGGTTGTGAGAAAAAAATGTTATCTTGTCCATCTAGGTTTAAATTCATCTTTCTGACACATTTATCCTTGGTGAGTTGATCATTGATGAGTTAGCCTTGTGGTCCAAAGAATCTAAGGTTTACCTTCGATACCATCGATGAAATGAGCGGAAGTGCCTAGACGGTTTCCCTATAATATATTATGTAGAATTAAAAAATAACATTAACTTCCAATTTATTCATTGATTTTTTTAATTAGTTAAAACAAATAAATCAACATTAACAATTTATAAACAAAAGAAGGAGGATTTCTTACATTGTGACTATTCATCTTATTAGTCCCTCCCATAAGGCAAGGGACTACAGTAATCGGTGTGGTCCTTTATATTAGTCTTCATAAAGAAATTAAGATCGCAAACCTAAAGTTTTAAGCCAAAAAAAATTTAGTACTTTTCCTCTACCCTATCAAATATTGACAATGTTTTTTGGTGGCCAATGAATACTTTTGACGTCTTATTTGGCCTCTTCCCAAGGCCGAGAGGCATATACTATATCAAAATCTTAGGTTAAAAGAGAATATTGTCAAAAAAAAAAAAAAATCATGATCGAGTAATGCTAATGATTACTCTAGCATTAATCGACTAACATAAAATATTTTTGCTAAAGACTAATAATAACATACTTGACAATACATTTTCTCTCAACTATTAGTTTTCTCCTGAACTGCCACATACACTGTCATGAAAATGTCGGTGTTGTGGTCTTTTTGCACTAGCATCAATTGATCCAATACCACTTGACCGATATAAACCTACACTCGTTCACCTTTGCACCTCTTTGTTGCTTAAATAAAGGAAAATGAAAAGGGGGGCCTGGTACAAACATCGTAAAATCTGCTTTGTAAATGCGACATAAACTAACCAGACACTGCTTCACACATGTGTACTATGCATTACTATAATTTGTTTATGCTTCATTCACATGTTCTCAAATCCTATCATGTCGCCATTTATGAGTGCCTGTGAATTCTCTGTAGAGGTGAAGAAATATCTTTCTCATCGATGTTATTCATCCATAAAAGATCAAGATTACAGTAGATGTAAACTTCATTTTTGCAATTTTTTTGTTTTCAAGATCAATCTTGACTGAAAAACAAGCATGAGTACCCAGGCAGTTAATTGGATTTAATTCTATTGTCTCCATTTTCTTTGTTGTTTCTTTTGGTTGGTCGCAATGTGTAGTTGATTTTTTTTAGAATCGGGAAAACCTTATTCACATTTTAGGTTTTACTTCCCTTTTCTACTCCGGAAATTTACTATCGCAAGTTGAGATTATAGATCTACACTTAGACCTTAACAAGTTCAATTCCTTGGCCAATTCATCTACCAATTCTTACCAAGGGTGGGTCTGGTGAATCAATTGTTGAGTTGGTACTTCATTTCTTTCACCAAAACACTTGGGATTTGAATTCCCTTCTTTGACGTTAGAATTACATTTTCCTAGGAATTAAGGACAAATCTATAAAAGTCTGTAATTTTTGGGTAGTTTCTATAGAAAACCTTACTAAGGGACTTGTTGTTGTGACTTGCATCAAAAATCTTGTACAAAATAAATTGAAGCCTATATTATTCTTTGATTGGATCCTCTATTTTTTTTATGTGACACCAACTCAATCCTATGGCCAATTCTTTCAAGCCCTTACAACTTCGTCCCTAGTGTGCTTGGTACAAGCTTTACAAAATTTTAGGGATACTTTTTTGTATTGGACCTATTTACAAAAGGGGAATTTGTGTGGTTTAGAACATTGCGTTGAAAAGCTCCAATTTCCTCTATAGTCTATACCTGGAAAAAATCAAACTACAAAAAAATCAAGGTTGGCGAGCTTAAATAAAATCAAAGAAAAGGGGACGAGCTTAAATAATCCAACAAATGGACTACACCCACTTTTGCTCCATAAACATGTAAATTTTTCATTTGTTGAACCATGCAGATTCACATGCTCATGCCTACACAAATTCGTCCTCTTATGCTTAACAAGGTTAGATGGAAATCACTCTAGTGACCTTAATAGTGTTGCCAATAATCTATCTAGATCAAATTCCAGCGGCCCCTCCCATATGTGCAGGTCACGATGCATACCCCACGCATTCACCTTGGGTCGAGCGTTCTTGGTTATGTAGTATCACTCTCTCTCTCTCTCACGCCTCAACTTCCATCCCAGGAACTAGGAGGGAATGAACCGACTTCTTCACCCTTCTCTGGTCCCCTTTCACTATCGAGTCTATTCCTTCATGGCATTCCCTCGTGATGTATGGATTTCATATCAGCTCTATTATTTTCCATTCCATTGTGATCTTGGTTTCGTATCAACTCTGTTATTACCCATTCCATTGTGATCGAGGATGTGTTTGTTCCTGCATTAAACATGATTTAAACAATATACATGTATAACTTGCAAGTAAAGAATAAGGAAATCTTTTCATAGCCTTTAAATTTCATTTGATGGTGGGGTTACCAAGAGTTTATCTTAAATATCAAAGTGCTTCTTTGTGTTCTCCATCGTGCATTTTGACTTATCGAAAGAGAAACAAATGGTAAGAGCATGGGCCCATAGAGTTAGACAAGTGGTAAAATCATGGTCCGGTGGTGATTTATATTAAATTAAATTATCAATCTATAATTTTTGTATATGACATCTTTGCATGCATTACAGGAGTTTTTACAGAATGCTCTCCTGATGTTGAGGTGTTAGTAGATGATCTAGATGGTTAATTCGATTATCCACATATAGTAGCACTAGTATCTCCAATAAATGAGAATTGATTAAATTTTCCATTGATTCCTGTAAAACAACTCCTTTTCCACAAGATATTACATTACGCCTACGTAATTTACACCTTAGCAGATAATAGATGGGTTCAAAGCAGGGATGTGATAGGCGTGGCATGTGTCCTTCCAGTGACAATACAAAGGGGTGTTCTTTGGGGTAGTCAATACGTGAGTCTCACATATGAGCAAAGTTTGTACAGTTTGGAATCTATCTCAATGATTCCCATTAAACATTTATGTCTTCACGACCTAACTGCACACTCGTGTAGTTCTTGACTTATGCACTCTTTGTCACACAACTGTTGTTGAATAATTGAAATCCTAGTAGATGAAGTCTGAAAAAAGTTTAGACATCGTCATATTATTTATTTATTTATTTATTTGAGTTCATCATATTATGGCATCTTTCATATAGTCATCTTTATTTATTTCATTTCATCATATTATAACATCTTTCATATACTAATTTCACGTACATATAAGTGGACATCATATGTTATTACTGTTGATTTTTATTTGCATAATTTGTAGCTTAATCAATATGATTTCTCTTTTTCTCACACGCAAGATGCTATTGTTAATGATATTTCTACCAATATCCTTTTTCTTTTTTCTTTTCTTTTTTTGTAAATAAGATATGACTGGTTCTATTAAAAGCTTATAGTACAAAAGGAGTTACAATCAAGAGAAGCAGGAAACCAGGGGAGCGTGAAGAAATCAACGATCAATTGCGGTTCCATGATGTTGTCAAGAGATCAACAAAGAGGAACAAGAAGAGAGACAAGGGAGCCAAGTGAGACATACACAAGGCATTACCCAGAATGGGTAGAATCCACCATACAACTTTTCTTTCCTTTCTTTTTTGTGACTTTAACCCAACCGTCAGGGAGCGGGTGGGCTGAAACCACTTGAAGATTGTTCCTGATCAAAGGAAGAGAATCTTTATCCGAGTCGGAGGAGGTGGACTCATGTGAACATTTTTGGAGATTCGAGGAGGCAGAGGGCCTTTCAGGGATTGCCGAGGATTGTGCTCGTTGTTGTATTGCAACATCCTCATCTGATTCAATCTCTTCTTCATCCGAGCTAGAGAAATCAATATTATCCATGGGAGGCGGGTCACAAGGTTTCTAGCTTTTATCTTTCGATTTGCGTGTGCTTCTTTTCTTTTGGGTGAGGAACATAGCGCAGGAGTTCTGAAGATGCCCTGTTTGATGGAAGTACCGGCAGCGAAACACAATGTTCTCATAATCTAAGGTCTATGACCAAAGGAAATCACCGACTTTGAGAATGATTTGATCGGGTAATCCTTTGCTGATGTCAATTTCAGCACATATTCTGTAGTAGGTGTAGATTCCCTTTTCCCCTCTAGAGGGATCTATTTCCATAAAACGTCCTAGAGTGTCTCCAATGCCTTGGAAGATAGAAAAGTGCCAAAGATGAGCAGGTAAGTTTGGAAGCCTGACCCATATAGGAATTCTGGTGATGACTTTCGTGGAGGGATCGAAGTCTGGGAACCGGGGGGTGTGGAATAGCCCTGCTTTTCCCCAGAACCATGGACCACTTATTATGGCTTTTTGGTAGTCCTCACTGTGAGCAAATATAACAATAAAGAAGCCCTTTCGAGCAGAAAAAAAACCTTGCAGTTATTGGTCCAAGTGGAATGAATCCATTGGTATAGATCTATTGTACGAGGCCATAATCCATTGAATCAGCATATGAAGGCATTTTCTGCATATAGATGATGTTGATTTTCAAGATCCGGGTGGGAGATTTCTACATAGGGAACTTCCTCCATTTTATCTACCAAGAAAGGCTTAGGAGCCTTTGTGGGTTGAGTAACTTGTTTGGGGGGTTATGCATGGACAACGTTCTTGTAAGAGAAACTATTAGTTGCTGAGGGTTTCTCGTCAGCACCTCCTCATAGACGAAGGGAAAGTACCATCGAGGCATCATTTTCAATATTGTAAAAAGAGAGTGGAAAAGGGTCCTCAAGTTGTTTACCTTCATGGAGAAGTCACAGAGATGTGGAGGGAATCCCCAGTCTAAGTGCAAGGGTCTTCGAGAGGTGTTTCACCAGGTCCGGGGAATGTACCCAAAGTGGCATGGATTTTCCAGTTAGGAGATCAATCTGAATCTGAAAAGAGGGGGGCAAAAGATTTGGGGGTCCATGGTTACCAAAGCATATTAGCATGTCGAGTCTAGATGGCTCGTTACGTTGCAAGGCTGTCTCATTGCGTTTGTCATATTTCTTTGTTAAATGGCTACCCAGAAATGAAGTTCTAGGGGGAACACGGCGAAGTGATGGGCTTTCGAGGAGACGGTGCGAGCTAGAACCATCTGAGCCTACTTCACAAATTGGCACCTCTCGGGAGTTCTTCCATGATGCAACGGGCGGAGGATTTGACTTGAAGCTGTCTACAGGGGCGTCTTCATCCTGTAATTTTTGGAGGTGGTCATTTCTGTCTGTGGCCAGAAGGGTAGAATGGAAATTCGGTAGTGATGTGTTTTTATTTCTCATGATTCTGGCGCAACAGCTGCCATGAAGGAGCATGTGAGGGAGTGCAGGCTCGGCATGCCTCTGGCCGTCATGATCTTCAAAGCACGACTGTATCGTGGCGGCAGCAGGGGAGTTGGGAGCGTAAACCATAGAAGCCATCAGTGCTCTCCTTTCGTAAGAACTTGTTCAACACTAAAATTATACCAAGATCTTTAACATAAATGGGTATCCAACATTATAAATGGTCTCTACAAAATCACACCAATGAAAAAATAACATAGCTATAATTTCCATTGAGCCTCACAAAGAGAATCAAGTGTATGTCATTAAATTCCATATTCATGGCAATATCATATAATTTATATTATTATTATTATTGATGATGATAATACAAGCGTCCAATCTGAACTCCTTTATGGATTTTAAGCATTTGAGGAATCTCAAAGTCTATATTTACTGTAGCATTGAGTACCTGAAATATTGTAACATTCAATACATTTTTTAATGGAATTAAATATGCTAGTGGCTTTTTTTATAATCCCTTCTGATGGTATCTATATACTCCTATTACAGTTAATAGACAATAGATGAATTAGTATCCGTTGGGATCAAACCATCGTAGTTAGCAAAGGCAAGTGATTATATGTTGAAATAATATTTTTTAGCCCATTAGATGTAATTATATAATGATTGACTCTTTTTGGCATATCAAAATTTATTATTTCGTAAATGCACTCGCATTTTATAAATGACATACAAACTAGCAAAATTTTATTATCTTGTGTAAGTGTATTCAATGCAAAATATAAATTATACACGACTTGGATGCTTTGAAATTATTTCCATTGTTTTCTATATATAAGAAATAATATACATCATATATATTGTTTTTGATGTTATGATTTTAAGTATCTTTACATGCATAAATTTATGTCATGATTTTAAGCATTTTCACATGCATAAACTTAATATATTTTTATCCTTTGATTCATCGCAGTCTTGTTACATATTTATATTTTATTTCAGGGGATTAGAGATACTTAAAATCCCAAGTCAAAAGCATAGCCTAATGACTTGGGGTCAGGGATGGGACAAGATTTATAATATATGCAAATAAAGTCTTAACAAAGGTCAGTCTCATTGAAAAGGTTGAAGGCAAAATGAGGTAAGTTATTATAGATGTAAAATATTTCAGAAGCATATTTTATGGGGTTATCTTCAAGGGGTTGCTCTGCTTTTGGGATGGAAATCGAGATTTGTTCACTTCCCATAGGTATAGAGATATCTTGCAGCAAGTAAGGATGCCATAAAATTCACTGGCACAAAAGTAACCTTAAGTGGCCATACACCAATTAATTTTCTTGCTAGTAACTTTGAAACATGAGTTGCCTTAAAGGTAATATGCATGAACCTTCCTCCCCTAAACTATGAGAAATATACAAACTTAGATTAAAGCTATCATCACAATGGATGAATATCAATATCCAACTTCATTATTTTTTCGAGGATTCCTATCAGTACATAAGCCAAGGAGTGCGATATACAATTATCATTTCTAGAATAAAATTTAAGCACCCACCAGTCAATAACAACCTATTGTGTCACCCAATTACTCTTCTCTCTGCCTTTTAATATAGCGAGAGCCAATATTTAAAACCATAATCATTTTATTTAAATCAAATCCAATATGTTGAGATTCAACAAGATGATGAGCTTAGTGAAAAGAGTCGCCTTCGCTAAGTGGGCCCGCAGGTTATTTTTGGCGCAAGTCTATTTTTAGACATGATGATCATATTTCAAAAGTTCCAGGATGTTATTTGTGGATGGTTGGTCAAGTTGGAAAAATAAAGGAAATTCTATTTTTATAATATTGGGCGAAGTCTATTTATAGATCGTCAATCTAAAAATAGATGCATGTCGATTATTATTAGCTCTTAATAATAAACATACTCTAAACATCAACTTGTTCTCTTGGAGCACTTAAGTTCAGTGCACAGATGTGGCACATCAATGGACTGAGGGAATTACGCAATTACCAAGGTTTTACTGGAGCTAATGCATGGAGGACTCAGTTAGAAGTCAAGTGGCAGAATTATGACACAGTTGGAAGAAGTAGTTATGGAGTTGTATTCAGTTTAACTCAGTTAGACTCAGTTGAGCTAGTTGTATCTAGTATAACTGAATGATACACTAGTGAGAGTAGAGTGAATTGATTAGTTAATTAATCCACAAATAATAACTCATTAATCAACTGAACAATACAGCAGTTAACTACAGTGCATGGCAGTTTCAGTGGAGAGATAGGTGAAAGGGTAAGATAGATTATCTGTTGTGACAATAGTGATGCATTGTTTGCATCACACAAACATTGGAGATTCCAATGAGGATTGTGCGGTGCAAGCAAGATTAATTCGAATTCATTTAGAGCTATTCTTCAGCAGGGATTGCGCAGTGGAGGCAGGCTAGCATGAGGCAAAGATCGGTGCATGGATTTGCAAGATTGGTCCTGATTAGTGTATGACGATTGTACTCTACTGAGAGCTTGTGATAAGCTTTGTATGCTTTGTATGAGATTGTCATATGATCTGCATGTTACATAATATATAGTTGGGGTTTTCAGCTTCGGGCTTTCCTGGTTAAAAACTGTGTTATGTGCGATTGATTGTTTTTGTTTATGCTCCACATGTGTTTGCAATTGGTTTTTCCATAAAAGATTAACAAGTGGAATAGATTCAGTATCTTGCATAAATTCAAATAGTGTGAGATCAGCTAGATCTAGGACATATGCATGCTTAGTGCATATAATTTCTACATGGTATCGGATCGTTGTTGATTTAAGATTGCAATTATGAAGTGAGTTTGTGCTGGTGTACAATTCGAATTTGCTACAGAAGATTCTTGGTGCAGAAATCGAGTATACATTGAAATGTCTTTCAACGGGTTGAGATTGGAGTATGCCCTTGATGGGAGCTCGAATTACATAACCTGGAAGGACAAGATGGAGGCCGTGCTAGAGGATAATGGGCTGAAGAAGTTTATCAATAGCAATGTTCCTAAGCCGGGATCTAGCGATGATGCATTACTTGATGCATGGAAAAAGAAGACAGCAAAGATGAGGAGAATTCTATTGGAAGGTGTGAAGGACCATATTATGTCCAACCTTCATGGGAAATCCACTCCATTATTAATGTGGAAGGCTTTGACATGCTTGTTCCAAAGCAGAAGTGACTAGAGGAAGTTGGTGCTTAAAGACAAGCTCAGAAAAATAAAAATGGAGAAAGGCGACAGTATTCCAAAATACCTCACAAAGTTTGTCCACTGCAAGGATGAACTAGGAAGTGTGGGGGTTACTTTTGATGAAGAATACTTGGTGAGCTTAACTCTTCTTGGGCTTCCGAAGAGTTGGCATAGCTACGAAGACTCTGTCAATGGACGGGACAAACTGCCGGGATGGGAGCAACTTTGGTCGGATCTTGTGCAAGAGGAGATAAGGCGGGGTACCAGGGATGGATCTTCATCGAAGAATTAAGATGAATAAAATTGTGCTTTGGCTGCCAAAGCAAGGAAAGGGAAGGGGAATAAATCTTCTTCAAAATCCGGTGCTAAAGTCAAGCAGCAGAATTTGTCCAAAGTGAAGTGTTTTCACTGTCACGAGCATGGACATTTTGCCACTATCTATCCACAGAAGAAGAAGAACAAGCAAACCACTAGATCTGCAGCTGGAGAGGCCTTAGCCTCGAAATTTGAGCTTGATTTCTCCTTGATCGCTTGCTTGGTTTCAAGCTTCATGGGATCGGTGTGTTATCTTGATAGTGGTGCGTCTTTCCATATGACGGGAGACAAAGAGTTGTTTAGTGACTTGGAGGAGAAGGAACTCTAGATGCATATAGAGATGGGTGATGATGGTCGATACAGTGCGACTGGTATTGGGACCATTAACTTTGAGAGGAATTCCGGTAATCCATTCTTGTTGAAGAATGTTATGCATGCTCCAGGTCTAAAGAAGAACTTGGTCTCGGTCGCAATGCTGGAAGACAAGGGTTATGATGTTGTTTTCAGTGAGGGAAAAGCCTTCCTTCGACATAAAACAACGGGTCAAACCAATAAGATAGGGGTTCGAATTAAGAATATCTACAAGCTGGAGGTAGATGGCTGCGCTGCAATGGTGGGCAAAGCAGAAGAAGTGGTGAGCCGGGATGAGGGCGAATTGTGGCACAGGAGATTGTGCCATCTTCACCATGGCGCTTTGAAGATTTTGTAGCAAATTTATATTGGACTTCCCAAGGGTACTCTTGCGCAGTCAGATCAGTGCAAGGGATGTACTATGGGTAAGTTTGTGAAGACCACCTTTCAGGAGAAGGAGAACTGTGCTTCGGTGATCCTGGAGAGAATTCACACAAACGTATGTGGACCTTTCTTGGTTACTTCAACAACAAAACACAAGTATTATGTTATATTTGTTGATGAATATTTTCGTAGATGTTGGATCTTCTTCATGCAGAAGAAGAGTGAAACGTTCTCAAATTTATGTGAGTTCAATGCATTGGTGGAGAAGGAGTCGTGGAAGCAAGTGAAAGCTCTACGTAGCGATAATGGTGGTGAATACATCTCGGGCGAATTCAAAGACTTCTGTAGCAAAGAAGGAATTCGAAGAGAACTCATAGCGCCTCATAACCCACAGCAGAATGGGGTCGCGGAGAGGAAGAATAGAACGATCATGTGTGCTGCACGAGCGATGCTGCATGATCAGGGCCTATCGATGCACTTGTGGGTGGAAGCATGAAAACACTGCGGTTTATGTGCAAAACCATTATCCTCATAGAGTACTTGGCATGAGTACACCCGAAGAAGCTTTTACTGGTAAGAAGCTTGATATTTCTCATTTGAAGATTTTTGGCTCACCTGTTTACATTCATGTGACGAAGGACGCCAGGAAGAAGCTAGAGCTGACTGCAGAAGTTAGGCTATTTATGGGGTACACAGAAACACCCCATAACTATCGTGTGTATTTTCCAGATAGTCAGATGACTGTTGTGCGATGAGATATAAAATTCAATGAGGTGAAAGCCATGAAGTTGTCGCTTGAGAGGGAGCTACACTTGCATGCGGAGGAGGAACTTCTTGTTCCCAAATACGAGCCTCTGGATGTGGATCAGCCACAGGAGGAGATTCATGGAGTGGAGGAGTCCACTCATGTAGAACCAAACATCAGACAAGGCAGAAATCGTACCACAGAAGCTAAGAGACTGAAGCTTGATGCGGCACAGAACGTAGGAGTCCCTACATGACAACGCAAACAGAGACAGTCACCTGACCGATATACTGGATACATGGCTCTTATGAGCAAGTGTATCGTGGCACAACCATCTTATTTCAAAAAAGCAGTGCATGAGCCCACATGGGTAGATGCCATGGTGGAGGAGTATGACTCCATTGTCAAAAACAGTGCTTGGGAGATTGTTCCAAGGACGGTGGGAAAATCAGTTGTATGATCAAGATGGATCTACAAGGTAAAGCAAGCTACTGATGGGAGTGTTTATAAGTATAAGGCAAGATTTTTTGCCCGGGGCTTCTCACAAATTGAGGGGATTGGCTATGAAGAAACCTTTGCACCTGTCGCACGGTATTCTTCCATACAGACCATCCTTGCTCTCTCAGCGCAGATGGGTTAGCACATTCATCGGATGGATGTGAAGACTGTGTTCCCTAATGGGATCATTGAGGAAGAGGTGTACATTGAGCAACCTGAAGGATTTTAGATCTTCAGCAGCGATTCGCATGTGTGCAGGCTCAAAAGAGCGTTGTATGGGCTCAAACAAGCACCCCATGCTTGGTACACTCGGATCAACTGCTATTTCACTAGACTTGGCTTCACCAAGAGTGAGGCGGATGCAAACCTGTACCAGATTGTGGTGGAGGGTAAGCTTTTAATCATTGTACTTTATGTTGATGATTTAATACTAACAGGGGATGAGCAGTTGATATACTCATGCAAGGGAGATCTTGCAAAGGAGTTTGGGATGAAGGATTTGGGCCTCCTTCATTATTTCCTTGGATTGGAAATATGGCAGCGAGAAGGTGAACTATTTGTGTCTCAAGGCAAGTATGCCCGGGAGATACTGGAGAAGTTTCACATGCAAGGCTGCAAGCCTATCGACACTCCTCTTCCAGGAAATTGGAAGAAATAGGATGCTACATCGGCAAAGGTAGTGGATGCCACTGTTTATCGACAGTTGGTGGGTTCACTCATGTATTTAGTCAATACAAGACCATACATATGCTATGCGGTGAACCAGATTTCACAAGCAATGGTTAAGCCTACCAAGCTCTTTTGGAAGGCAGGCAAGCATGTCCTGAGATATCTCAGGGGCACATCTGAGT
Source organism: Pinus albicaulis (assembly GCA_034641835.2). Lineage (NCBI taxonomy): Eukaryota > Viridiplantae > Streptophyta > Pinopsida > Pinales > Pinaceae > Pinus > Pinus albicaulis. The sequence goes on along the minus strand of CM076570.1, from coordinate 312,002,177 downwards.
ATGGTTTATGGTACAAACAGACAGATGAGGTGAAGTTGCATGGCTTCACGGATGCAGATTGGGTAGGTGGGCAAGAATCCCAACAGACAGAAAGAGCACATCAAGAGGGATTTTCAGTATCAGACCTACGATAGTTTCTTGGTACAGTAGGAAACAAGGATCTGTGGCACTCAGTTCAGCGGAAGCAGAATACATGGCAGCAAGTCAAGATGCATGTGAGGCTATCTGGATGAGGAAGATTCTGGTTGGTTTGTTCAGTTCACATTTAGATCCCATAGTGATACATTGTGATAATCAAAGCTGCATTAAACTCTTGGTTAATCCTGTGTTTCATGATAGATCTAAAGATATTGATATCCGGTATCATCATATCAAAGATTGTGTGCAGCGCAAGATCATGTTGCATCAGTACATTGCTACGGAGGATCTGGATGTAGATATTCTGACGAAGGCGCACACCGGGAGCAAATTCGAATACCATAGAGGTAGGATCGGGGTGAAGGATAATCCCTATCTTGTTGAGAGGGAGTGTTGAGATTCAACAAGATGATGAGCTTAGTGAAAATGAGTCGCCTTCACTAAGTGGGCCGCGGGCTATTTTTAGGTGCAAGTCTATTTTAGACTATGTCTATTTTTACACATGATGATCATATTTGAGAAGTTGCAGGATGCTATTTGTGGATGGTTGGTCAAGTTGGAAAAATAGATGAAATTCTATTTTTAGAATATTGGGCGAAGTCTATTTATAGATCGTCAATCTAAAAATAGATGCATGTCGATTATTATTAGCTCTTAATAATAATTAGACTCTAAACGACAACTTATTCTCTTGGAGCACTTTGTTTTAGTGCACAGATGTAACTGTCAATGGGTTGAGGGAATTACGCAATTCCCAAGGGTTTATTGGAGCTAATGCATGGAGGACTCGGTTATAACTCAAGTGGCAGAGTTATGACACAGTTGGAAGAAGTAGTTATGGAGTTGTATTTAGTTTAACTTAGTTAGACTCAATTGAGCTAGTTGTATCTAGTCTAACTGATTGATACACTAGTGAGAGTGGAGTGAATTAATTAGTTAATTGATTCACAAATAACAACTCATTAATCAACTGAACAATACAACAGTTAACTACAGTGCATGGCAGTTTCAATGGAGACCCAGTGGAGAGATGGAGAGATAGGTGAAAGGGAAAGATAGACTATCTATTGTGACTATAATGATGCATTGATTGCATCACACACACAGTGGAGTTGCCAATGAGGATTGCGTAGTCAAGGCAAGAGTACTTCGAATTCATTTAGAGTTATTCTTCAGCGGGGATTGCGCAGGGGAGTGGATGAGCAGGTGGCTAAGATCGGTGCATTGATTTGCAAGATTAGGCCTGTATAGTGTATGATGATTGTACTATACTGAGAGCTTGTGATAAGCTTTGTGTGTTTGTATGAGATTGTCATATGATCTCCATGTTACATAATATATATTTGGGGATTTCAGCTTTAGGCTTTCCCGGTTAAAAACTGTGTTATGTACGATTGAATATTTTTGTTTGTGCTTCACATGTGTTTGCAATTGATTTTTCCGTAAAATATGAACAAGTGTAATAGATTCAGTATCTTGCATAAAGTTAATTAGTGTGAGATCAGGTGGATCTAGGACATATGCATGCTTAGTGCATATAATTTCTACATGGTATCGGAGCGTTGTTGATTGAAGATTGCATTTGTGAAGTGAGTTTGTGCTGGTTGACAATTTGAATTTGCTACAGAATATTCTTGGTGCAGAAATTGAGTATACATTGAAATGTCTTTCAATAGGTTGAGATTGGAGTATTCCCTTGATGGCAGATCGAATTACATAACCTGGAAGGACATGATGGAGGCATTGCTGGAGGATAATGGGTTGAAGGAGTTCATCGATAGCGATGTTCCTAAGCCGGGATCTAGCGATGCTGCATTACTTGATGCATGGAAAAAGAAGACTGCAAAGACGAGGAGGATTCTGTTGGAAGGTGTGAAGGACCATATTGTGTCCAGCCTTCATGGGAAAGCCACTCCATTCTTAATGTGGAAGGCTTTGATAGACTTGTTCCAAAGCAGAAGTGACCAGAGGAAGTTGGTGCTTAAAGACAAGCTCAGAAAAATAAAAATGGAGAAAGGTGACAGTATTCCAAAATACCTCACGAAGTTTGTCCACTGCAAGGATGAGCTAGGAAGTGTGGGGGTTACTGTTGATGAAGAAGACTTGGTGAGCTTGGCTCTCCTTGGGCTGAAGAGTTTGGCATAGCTACGAAGACTCTGTCCGTGGACGGGAGAAACTTCCCCAGGGATACCCCGGAGCGACTTTGTTCGGATCTTGTACAGGAGAGATAAGGCGGGGTACTAGGGATGGATCTTCATCGAAGAATGAAGATGAAGAGAATTTCACTTTGGCTACCAAAGAAAGGAAAGGGAAGGGGAATAAATCTTCTTCAAAATCTGATGCTAAAGGCAAGAAGCAGGATTTGTCCAAAGTGAAGTGTTTTCACTGTCACGAGCATGGACATTTCGCCACTAACTATCCACAGAAGAAGAAGAACAAGCAGGCTGTTGGATATGTAGCTAGAGAGGCCTTAGCCTCACAATTTGAGCTTTATTTCTCCTTGATCGCTTGCTTGGTTTCAAGCTACATGGGATCGATGTGGTATCTTTATAGTGGTGCGTCTTTCCATATGACGGGAGACAACGAGTTGTTTAGTGACTTGGAGGAGAAGGACCTCTAGATGCATATAGAGATGGGAGACGATGGTCGGTACAATGTGACTGGAATTGGGACCATTACCTTTGAGAGGGAGTCCGGTAATCCATTCTTGTTGACGAATGTTATGCATGTTCTAAGTCTGAAGAAGAATTTGGTCTCAATCGCAATGTTGGAAGACAGAGGTTATGATTTTGTTTTCAGTGAGGGAAAGCTTTCCTTCGACATAAAAAATGGGTCAAACCAAGAATATAGGGGTTTGAATTAAGAATATCTACAAGCTGGAGGTAGATGGTTGCGCTGCAATGGTGGGAAAAGAAGAAGAAGTGGTGAGTCGGGATGAGGGTGAATTATGGCACAGGAGATTGGGCCATCTTCACCACAGTGCTTTGAAGATTTTGCAGCAAATTTCTATTGGACTTCCCAAGGGTACTCTTGCGTAGTCAGATCAGTGCAAGGGATGTATTATGGGTAAGTTTGTGAAGACCACCTTTCATGATAAGGAGAACCGTGCTTCGGTGATCCTGGAGAGAATTCACACAGACCTGTGTGGACCTTTCTCGGTTGCTTCAATAGAAAAACACAGGTATTATGTTATATTTGTTGATGAATATTCTCGTAGATGCTAAATCTTCTTCATGCAGAAGAAGAGTGAAACATTCTCAAAGTTTTGTGAGTTCAAGGAATTGGTCGAGAAGGAGTCAGGGAAGAAAGTGAAAGCTCTACGGAGCGATAATGGTGGTGAATACATCTCGGGAAAACTCAAAGACTTCTGTAGCAAAGAAGGAATTCGAAGAGAACTCATAGCGCCTTATAACCCACAACAGAATGGGGTCACGGAGAGGAAGAGCAGAATGATCGCGGGCGCTGCACAAGCGATGCTGCATGATCAGGGCCTATCGATGCACTTGTGGGTGGAAGAATGCAACACTGCGATTTATGTGCAAAACCGTTGACCTCATAGAGTACTTGGCATGAGTACACTCGAAGAAGCTTTTACTGGTAAGAAGCCTGATATTTCTCATTTGAATATTTTTGGCTCACATGTTTACATTCATGTGACGAAGGATGCCAGGAAGAAGCTGGAACCAACTGCATAAGTTGGGATATTTGTGGGGTACACAGAAACACCCCATAACTATCGTGTGTATTTTCCAGACAGTCGGATGACTATTATGCGACGAGATATAAAATTCAATGAGGTGAAAGCCATGAAGTTGTCGCTTGAGAGGGAGCTACACTTGCATGTGGAGGAGGAGCTTCTTGTTCCCAAAGATGAGCCTCTGGATGTGGATCATCCACAGGAGGAGATTCATGGAGTGGAGGAGTCCACTCATGCAGAACCAAACATCATACAAGGCAGAAAGCATGCCACAGAAGCTGAGAGACTGAAGCTTGATGCGGCACAGAATGTAGGAGTCCCTACATCACAGCGCAAACAGAGACAGTCACCTGACCAATATACAGGATACATGGCTCTTATGAGCAAGTGTATCGTGACAGATCCATCTTCTTTCGAAGAAGCAGTGCAGGAGCCCACATGGGTAGATGCCATGGTGGAGGAGTATGACTACATTTTTCAAAAACAGTGCTTGGGAGATTGTTCCAAGGCCGATGGGAAAATCAGTTGTAGGATAAAGATGGATCTACAAGGTAAAGCAAGTTGCTGATAGGAGTGTCGAGAAGTATAAGGCAAGATTTGTTACCTGGGGCTTCTCACAGATTGAGGGGATTGACTATGAAGAAACCTTTGCACCTGTCGCACGGTATTCTTCCATACAGACCATCCTTGCTTTTTTAGCGCAGATGGGTTGGCACATTCATCAGATGGATGTGAAGACTACGTTCCTTAATGGGATCATTGAGGAAGAGGTGTACATTGAGCATCCTGAAGGATCTGAGATCTTCAGCAGCGAGTCGCATGTGTGCAGGCTCAAAAGGGCGTTGTATGGTCTGAAACAAGCACCTTGTGCTTGGTACACTCGGATCGATGGCTATTTCACTAGACTTGGCTTCACCAAGAGTGAGGCGGATGCAAACTTGTACCAGATTGTGGTGGAGGGTAAGCTTTTAATCATTGTAATTTATGTTGATGATTTAATACTAACAGGATATGAGCAGTTGATACACTCATGCAAGGCAGATCTTGCAAAGGAGTTTAAGATGAAGGATTTGGGCCTCCTTCGTTATTTCCTTGGATTGGAAATATGGCAGCGGGAAGGTGAACTGTTTGTGTCTCAAGGAAAGTACGCCCGGGAGATAATGGAGAAGTTTCACATGCAAGGCTGCAAGCCTATCGACACTCCTCTTCTAGGAAATTGGAAGAAAGAGGATGCTACATTGGCAGAGGTAGTGGATGCCACTGTTTATCGACAGTTGGTGGGTTCGCTCATGTATTTAGTCAATACAAGACCGGACATATGCTATGTGGTGAACCAGCTTTCACAAGCGATGGTTAAGCCTACCAAGCTCTTTTGGAAGGCAGGAAAGCATGTCCTGAGTTATCTCAGGGGCACATCTAAGTATGGTTTATGGTACAGACAAACAGATGAGGTGAAGTTACATGGCTTCACAGATGCAGATTGGGCAGGAAGCCCAACGGACAGAAAGAGCACATCAGGACGGATTTTCAGTATCGGATCTACGACAATTTCTTCATACAGCAGGAAACAAAGATCTGTGGCACTCAGTTCAGCGAAAGCAGAATACATGGCAGCAAGTCAAGCTGTATGTGAGGCTATCTGGATGAGGAAGATCTTGATTGGTTTGTTCGGTTCACATTTAGATCCCACAGTGATACATTGTGATAATCAGAGTTGCATTAAACTCTCGGTTAATCATATGTTTCATGATAGATCTAAACATATGGATATATGGTATCATCATATCAGAGATTGTGTGCAGCGGAAGATCATGTTGCTTCAGTACATTCCTACAGTCAGGATGTGAATAATTACAATGGAAGAGCGCTCACCCGGGGAAGAGTGGGAATACCATAGAGGTAGGGTTGGGGTGAAGGATAATCCCTATCTTGTTGAGAGGGAGTGTTGAGATTCAGCAAGATGATGAGCTTAGTGAAAAGAGTCGCCTTCACTAAGTGGGCCCGTAGGCTATTTTTGGCGCAAGTCTATTTTTAGACTATGTATATTTTTAGACATGATGATCATATTTCAGAAGTTGCAGGATGCTATTTGTGGATGGTTGATCAAGTTGGAAAAATAGATGAAATTCTATTTTTAGAATATTAGGCGAAGTCTATTTATAGATCGTCAATCTAAAAATAGATGCATGTCGATTATTATTAGCTCTTAATAATAATCAGACTCTAAACAACAACTTATTCTCTTGGAGCACTTCAGTTCAGTGCACATATGTGGCACATCAGCTGACAGAAGGAATTATGCTATTCCTAAGGGTTTACTGGAGCTAATGCATGGAGGACTCAGTTAGAACTCAAGTGGTAGAGTTATGACATAGTTGGAAGAAGTAGTTATGGAGTTGTATTCATTTTAACTCAGTTAGATTCAAACGTGGTTACGCTTGTCTAATGATAGTATAGATGAGAGTGGGTGAATTGTGGTGATTAATTAATTCACAAATAATAACTCATTAATCCATTTGAACAATACGGCCCAGTTAACTACGATTGCCTTAGCGTTCAATTGAGGCAGAAGTGGAGAAGACTATGTGAAAGGGCAAGATAAGCCTTAATATTGTGACTATGGTGATGCATTGGGTTGCATCACACATGGATATGCAATGAGATTTTGATCTTGAAACGAAGTAATTCGAATTCATTCATTGCTATTCTTCAGCAGGGATTGCGCAGTGGAGGCAAAGATTGGTGCATGGATTTGCAAGATTAGTCCTCATTAGTGTATGACGATTGTACTGTACTGAGAGCTTGTGATAAGCTTTGTATGCTTTGTATGAGATTTTCATGTGATCTCCATGTTACATAATATATAGTTGGGGTTTTCAGCTTCAGGCTTTCCCGGTTAAAAACTGTGTTATGTGCGATTGATCATTTTTGTTTATGCTTCACATGTGTTTGCAATTGATTTTTCCGTAAAAGATTAACAAGTGGAATAGATTCAGTATCTTGCATAAAGTTAAATAGTGTGAGATCAGGTGGATCTAGGACACATGCATGCTTAGTGCATATGATTTCTACATGGCATTGGAGTGTTGGTGATTGAAGATTTCATTTCTGAAGTGAGTTTGTGATAGTGGACAATTCGAGTTTGCTACAGAAGATTCTTGCTGCAGAAATCGAGTATACATTGAAATGTATTTCAACGGGTTGAGATTGGAGTATGCCCTTGATGGGAGCTCGAATTACATAGCCTGGAAGTACAGGATGGAGGCGATGCTAGAGGATAATGGGCTGAAGGATTTCATCGATAGCGATGTTCCTAAGCCGGGATCTAACGATGTTGCATTACTTGATGCATGGCAAAAGAAGATAGAAAAGACGAGGAGAATTCTGTTGGAAGGTGTGAAGGACCATATTATGTCCAGCCTTCACGGGAAAGCCACTCCATTCTAAATGTCGAAGGCTTTGAAAGACTTGTTCCAAAGAAGAAGTGACCAGAGGAAGTTGGCGCTTAAAGACAAGCTCAGAAAAATAAAAATGGAGAAAAGCGGCAGTATTCCAAAATACCTCACGAATTTTGTCCACTGCAAGGATGAACTGGGAAGTGTGGGGGTTGTTGTTGATGAATAAGACTTGGTGAGCTTCGCTCTCCTTAGGCTTCTGAAGATTTGGCATAGCTACGAAGACTCTGTCAATGGACGGGAGAAACTTCCGAGATGGGAGTGACTTTGGTCGGATCTTGTGCAGGAGGAGATAAGGCGGGGTACTAGGGATGGATCTTCATCGAAGAATGAAGATGAAGAGAATTGCGCTTTGGCTACCAAATCAAGGAAAGGGAAGGGGAAGAAATCTTCTTCAAAATCTAGTGCTAAAGGCAAGAAGCAGGATTTGTCCAAAGTGAAGTGTTTTCACTATCGCGAGCATGGAATTTTCGCCACTAACTGTCCACAGAAGAAGAAGAACAAGCAGATTGTTGCATCTACAGCTGGAGAGGCCTTAGCCTCGCAATTTGAGCTTGATTTCTCCTTAATCGCTTGCTTGGTTTCAAGCTACATGGGATCGATGTGGTATCTTGATAGTGGTGCATCTTTCCATATGACGGGAGACAAAGAGTTATTTAGTGACTTGGAGGAGAAGGACCTCCAGATGCATATAGAGATGGGCGATGATGGTCGGTACAATGCGACTGGCATTGGGACCATTACCTTTGAGAGGGAGTCCGGTAATCCATTCTTGTTGAAGAATGTTGTGCATGTTCCAAGTTTGAAGAAGAACTTGGTCTCGGTCGCAATGCTGGAAGACAAGGGTTATATGTTGTTTTCAATGAGGGAAAAGCCTTCCTTCGACATAAAACAACGGGTCAAACCAAGAAGATAGGGGTTCGAATTTAGAATCTCTGCAAGCTGGAGGTAGATGGCTGCGCTGTAATGGTGGGCAAAGCAGAAGAAGTGGTGAGCCGGGATGAGGGCGAATTATGGCACAAGAGATTGGGCCATCTTCACCATTGCGATTTCAAAATTTTGCAGCAAATTTCTACTGGACTTCCCAAGGGTACTCTTGCGTAGTCAGATCAATGCAAGGGATGTATTATGGGTAAGTTTGTAAATACCACCTTTCATGATAAGGAGAACCGTGCTTCGGTGATCCTGGAGAGAATTCACATAGACGTGTGTGGACCTTTCTCGGTTGCCTCAACAGAAAAAACACAGGTATTATGTTATATTTGTTGATGACTATTCTCGTATCTGTTGGATCTTCTTCATGCAGAAGAAGAGTGAAACATTCTCAAAGTTTTGTGAGTTCAAGGAATTGGTGGAGAAGGAGTCAGGGAAGAAAGTGAAAGCTCTACGGAGCGATAATGGTGGTGAATACAGCTCGGGAAAACTCAAATACTTCTGTAGCAAAGAAGGAATTCGAAGAGAACTCATAGCGCCTCATAACCCACAGCAGAATGGGGTCGCAGAGAGGAAGAGCAGAACTATCGTGGGTGATACACGAGCGATGCTGCATGATCAGGGCCTACCGATGCACTTGTGGGTGGAAGCATGCAACACTACGGTTTATGTGCAAAACCATTGACCTCATAGAGTACTTGGCATGAGTACACTTGAAGAAGCTTTTACTAGTAAGAAGCCTGATATTTATCATTTGAATATTTTTGGCTCACATGTTTACATTCATGTGACGAAGGACGCCAGGAAGAAGCTGGAACCAACTGTAGAAATTGGGATATTTGTGGGGTACACAGAAACACCCCATAACTATCGTGTGTATTTTCCAGATAGTCGGATGACTATTGTGCGACAAGATATAAAATTCAATGAGGTGAAAGCCATGAAGTTGTCGCTTGAGAGGGAGCTACACTTGCATGTGGAGGAGGAACTTCTTGTTCCCAAAGATGAGCCTCTGGATGTGGATCATCCACAGGAGGAGATTCATGGAGTGGAGGAGTCCACTCATGCAGAACCAAACATCAGACAAGGCAGAAAGCATGCCACAGAAGCTGAGAGACTGAAGCTTGATGCAGCACAGAATGTAGGAGTCCCTACATCACAGCACAGACAGAGACAGTCACCTGACCGATATACTAGATACATGGCTCTTATGAGCAAGTGTATCGTGACAGGTCCATCTTCTTTCGAAGAAGCAGTGCAGGAGCCCACATGGGTAGATGCCATGGTGGAGGAGTATGACTCCATTGTCAGAAACAGTGCTTGGGAGATTGTTCCAAGGTCAGTGGGAAAATCAGTTGTAGGATCAAGATGGATCTACAAGGTAAAGCAAGCTGCTGATGGGAGTGTCGAGAAGTATAAGGCAAGATTTGTTGCCTGGGGCTTCTCACAGATTGAGGGGATTGACTATGAAGAAACCCTGCACTGCCGCACGGTATTCTTCCATACCGGACCATCCTCGCTTTCTTAGCACAGATAGGTTTGGCACATTCATCGATGGATGTGAAGACTGTGTTCTAATGGGATCATTGAGGAGGAGGTGTACATTGAGCATCCTGAAGGATTCGAAATCTTCAGCAGCGAGTCGCATGTGTGCAGGCTCAAAAGAGCGTTGTATGGGCTGAAACAAGCACCTCGTGCTTGGTACACACGGATAGACAGTTATTTCACCGGACTTGGTTTCGCCAAGAGTGAGGCGAATCCGAACCTATACCATATTGTGGTGGAGGGTAAGATTTTGATCATTGTGATTTATGTAGATGATTTAATACTAACAGGTGATGAACTGTTGATACACTCATGCAAGGCAAATCTTGCAAAGGAGTTTGAGATGAAGGACTTGGGCCTCCTTCATTATTTCCTGGGATTGGAAATTTGGCAGCGGAAGGGTGGACTGTTTGTGTCTCAAAGCAAGTATGCCCGGGAGATACTGGAGAAGTTCAACATGAAAGGCTGTAAGCCTATCAACACTCCTCTTCCAGAAATTGGAAGAAAGAGGATGCTACATCTACAGAGGTAGTGGATGCCATCGTTTATCGACGCTTGCCGGGTTCACTCATGTAGTTAGTCAATACTAGACCAGACATATTCTATGTGGTGAACCAAATTTTCACAAGCGATGGTTAAGCCTACCAAGCTCTTTGAAGGCAGAGCATGTCCCGAGTTATCTCGTGTGGGCACATCTGAGTATGGTTTATGGTACAGAAAGACAGAGGAGGTGAAGTTGCATGGCTTCGCGGATGCAGATTTGGCAAGAAGCCCAACAGACAGAAAGAGCACATCAGGAGGGATTTTCAGTATCAGATCTACAACAGTTTCTCGGTACAGCAGGAAACAAAGATCCGTGGCACTCAGTTCCGCGGAAGCAGAATACATGGCAGCAAGTTTAGCTGCATGTGAGGCTATCTGGATGAGGAAGATCTTGGTTGGTTTGTTCGGTTCACATTTAGATCCCACAGTGATACATTGTGATAATCAGAGTTGCATTAAGTTAAACTCTGCTAATCCTATTTACATTGATATATCTAAACATATTGATATATGGTATCATCATATCAGATTGTGTGCGTTGAAGATCATGTTGCTTCGCATATTCCTACGGAGGATCGTAGATGCGATATTCGACGAAGGCGCCACCAGAGCAAATTCGAATACCATAGAGGCAGGATCGGGGTGAAGGATAATCCCTATCTTGTTGAGAGGGAGTGTTGAGATTCAACAAGATGATGAGCTTAGTGAAAATAGTCGCCTTCACTAAGTGGGCTCGCAAGTCTATTTTTAGACATGATGATCATATTTCAGAAGTTGCAGGATGCAATTTGTGGATGGTTGGTCAAGTTGGAAAAATAGATGAAATTCTATTTTTATAATATTGGGCGAAGTCTATTTATAGAGCGTCAATCTAAAAATAGATGCATGTCGATTATTATTAACTCTTAATAATAATCAGACTCTAAACAGCAACTTATTCTCTTGGAGCACTTTAGTTCAGTGCACAAATGTGGCGCATTAGTGGACTGAGGGAATTACGCAATTCCCAAGGGTTTACTGGAGCTAATGCATGGAGGACTCAGTTAGAACTCAAGTAGTAGAGTTATGACACAGTTGGAAGAAGTAGTTATGGAGTTGTATTTATTTTAACTCAACTAGACTCAGTTGAGCTAGTTATATCTAGTCTAACTGAATGATACACTAGCGAGAGTGGAGTGAATTAATTAGTTAATTAATTCACAAATAATAACTCATTAATCAACTGAACAATACAACAGTTAACTACGGTGCATGGCAGTTTCAGTGGAGACCTAGTGGAGAGATAGGTGAAAGGGAAAGATAAACTATCTGTTGTGACTATAGTGATGCATTGATTGCATCACACACACATTGGAGATGCCAATGAGGATTGCACAGTGCAAGCAAGAGTAATTCGAATTCATTCATTGCTATTCTTCAGCAGGGATTGCGCAGTGGAGGCAAAGATCGGTGCATGGATTTGCAAGATTAGTCCTCATTAGTGTATGACGATTGTACTGTACTAAGAGCTTGTGATAAGCTTTGTATGCTTTGTATGAGATTTTCATGTGATCTCCATGTTACATAATATATATTTGGGGTTTTTAGCTTCAGGCTTTCCCGGTTAAAAACTGTGTTATGTGCGATTGATCATTTTTGTTTATGCTTCACATGTGTTTGCAATTGATTTTTCCATAAAAGATTAACAAGTGGAATAGATTCAATATCTTGCATAAAGTTAAATAGTGTGAGATCAGGTGGATCTACGACACATGCATGCTTAGTGCATATAATTTCTACATGGTATTGGAGCGTTTTTTATTGAAGATTTCATTTGTGAAGTGAGTTTGTGATAGTGGACAATTCGAGTTTGCTATAGACGATTCTTGCTGCATAAATCGAGTATACATTGAAATGTATTTCAACGGGTTGAGATTGGAGTATGCCCTTGATGGGAGCTCGAATTACATAGCCTGGAAGGATAGGATGGAGGCGATGCTGGAGCATAATGGGCTGAAGGAGTTCATCGATAGCGATGTTCCTAAGTCGGGATCTAACGATGCTACATTACTTGATGCATGGCAAAAGAATATAGAAAAGACGAGGAGAATTCTGTTGGAAGGTGTGAAGGACCATATTATGTCCAACCTTCATGGGAAAGCCACTCCATTCTTAATGTGGAAGGCTTTGACAGACTTGTTCCAAAGAAGAAGTGACCAAAGGAAGTTGGCACTTAAAGACAAGCTCAGAAAAATAAAAATGGAGAAAGGCGGCAGTATTCCAAAATACCTCACGAAGTTTGTCCACTACAAGGATGAACTGGGAAGTGTGGGGGTTATTGTTGATGAAGAAGACTTCGTGAGCTTCGCTCTCCTTGGGTTTCCGAAGAGTTGGCATAGCTACGAAGACTCTGTCAATGGATGGGAGAAACTGCCGAGATGGGAGCGACTTTGGTCGAATCTTGTGCAGGAGGAGATAAGGTGGGGTAATAGGGATGGATCTTCATCGAAGAATGAAGATGAAGAGAATTTCTCTTTGGCTGCCAAAGTAAGGAAAGGGAAGGGGAATAAATCTTCTTCAAAATCCGGTGCTAAAGGCAAGAAGCAGGATTTGTCCAAAGTGAAGTGCTTTCATAGTCACGAGCATGGACATTTCGCCACTAACTGTCCACAGAAGAAGAAGAAGAACAAGCAGGCTACTGGATCTGCAGCTAGAGAGGCCTTAGCCTCGCAATTTGAGCTTGATTTCTCTTTAATCGCTTGCTTGGTTTCAAGCTACATGGGATCGATGTGGTATCTTGATAGTGATGCGTCTTTCCATATGACGGGAAACAAAGAGTTGTTTAGTGACTTGGAGGAGAAGGAAATCCAGATGCATATAGAGATGGGCGATGATGGTTGGTACAGTGCGACTGGCATTGGGACCATTACCTTTCAAAGGGAGTCCGGTAATCCATTCTTGTTGAATAATGTTGTGCATGTTCCAGGTCTGAAGAAGAACTTGGTCTCGATCGTAATGCTGGAAGACAAGGGTTATGATGTTGTTTTCAGTGAGGGAAAAGCCTTCCTTCAACATAAAACAACAGGTAAAACTAAGAAGACACGGGTTCGAATTAACAATCTCTGCAAGCTGGAGGTAGATGGCTGCGCTGCAATGGTGGACAAAGCAGAAGAAGTGGTGAGTCGGGATGAGGGCGAATTATGGCACAGGAGATTGGGCCATCTTCACCATGGAACTTTGAAGATTTTGCAGCAAATTTCTACTGTACTTCCCAATGGTACTCTTGCGCAGTCAGATCAGTGCAAGGGATGTACTATGGGTAAGTTTGTGAAGACCACCTTTCATGAGAAGGAGAACCATGCTTCAGTGATCCTGGAGAGAATTCACACAGACATGTGTGGACCTTTCTCGGTTGCTTCAATAGCAAAACACAGGTATTATGTTATATTTGTTGATGACTATTCTCGTAGATGTTGGATCTTCTTCATGCAGAAGAAGAGTGAAACATTCTCAAAGTTTTGTGAGTTCAAGGAATTGGTGGAGAAGGAGTCAAGGAAGCAAGTGAAAGCTCTGCGGAGCGATAATGGTGGTGAATACATCTCGGGCGAATTGAAAGACTTCTGTAGCAAAGAAGGAATTCGAAGAGAACTCATAGCACCTCATAACCCACAGAAGAATGGGGTCGCGGAGAGGAAGAACAGAATGATCGTGGGTGCTACACGAGCGATGTTGCATGATCAGGTCCTACCGATGCACTTGTGGGTGGAAGCATGCAACACTGCAGTTTATGTGCAAAACCGTTGTCCCCATAGAGTACTTGGCATGAGTACACCCGAAGAATCTTTTACTGGTAAGAAGCCTGATATTTCTCATTTGAAGATTTTTGGCTCACCTGTTTACATTCATGTGACGAAGGACACCAAGAAGAAGCTGGAGTTGACAAAAGTTGGGATATTTGTGGGGTACACAGAAACATCCCATAACTATCATGTGCATTTTCCAGACAGTCGGATGACTGTTGTGCGACGGGATATAAAATTCAACGAGGTGAAAGCCGTGAAGTTGTCACTTGAGAGGGAGATACACTTGCATGTGGAGGAGGAACTTCTTGTTCCCAAATATGAGCCTCTGGATGTGGATTAGCCACAGGAGGAGATTCATGGAGTGGAGGAGTTCACTCATGCAGAACCAAACATTAGACAAGGCAGAAAGTGTGCCACAGAAGCTCAGAGACTGAAGCTTGATGCGGCACAGAATGTAGGAGTCCCTACATCACAGCGCAGACAGAGACAGTCACATGAATGATATACTGGATACATGGCTATTATGAGAAAGTGTATCGTGACAGAGCCATCTTATTTCTAAGAAGCAATGCAAGAGCCCACATGAGTAGATGCCATGGTGGAGGAGTATGACTCCATTGTCAAAAACAGTGCTTGGGAGATTGTTCCAAGGCCGGTGGGAAAATTAGTTGTAGGATCAAGATGGATCTACAAGGTAAAGAAAGCTGCTAATGGGAGTGTCGAGAAGTATAAGGCAAGATTTGTTGCCCGGGGCTTCTCACAAATTGAGGGGATTGACTACGAAGAAACCTTTGCACCTGTCGCATAGTATTCTTCCATACGAACCATCCTTGCTCTCTCAGCGCAGACGGTTTGGCACATTCATCAGATGGATGTGAAGACTACGTTCCTTAATGGGATCATTGAGAAAGAGGTTTACATTGAGCAGCCTGAAGGATTTGAGATCATTAGCAGCGAGTCGCATGTGTGCAGGCTCAAAAGAGTGTTGTATGGGCTGAAACAAGCACCCCGTGCTTGGTACACTCGGATCGACAGCTATTTCACTGGACTTGGCTTCACCAAGAGTGAGGCGGATGCAAACATGTACTAGATTGTGGTGGAGGGTAAGCTTTTAATCATTGTACTTTATGTTGATGATTTAATACTAACAGGTGATGAGCAGTTGATACACTCATGCAAGGCAGATCTTGCTAAGAAGTTTGAGATGAAGGATTTGGGCCTCCTTCATTATTTCCTTGGATTGGAAATATGGCAGTGGGAAGGTGAACTGTTTGTGTCTCAAGGCAAGTATGCCTGAGATACTGGAGAAGTTTCACATGCAAGGCTACAAGCCTATCGACACTCCTCTTCTAGGAAATTGGAAGAAAGAGGATGCTACATCGACAAAGGTAGTGGATGCTATTGTTTATCGACAGTTGGTGGGTTCGCTCATGTATTTAGTCAATACAAGATAAAACATATGCTATGCGGTAAAACAACTTTCACAAGCGATGGTTAAGCCTACCAAGCTCTTTTGGAAGGCAGGCAAGCATGTCCCGAGATATCTCAGGGGCACATCTATGTATGGTTTATGGTACAGACAGACGAATGAGGTGAAGTTGCATGGCTTCACAGATGCAGATTGGGAAAAAAGCTCAATAGACAGAAAGAGCACATCAGGAGGGATCTTCAATATCGGATCTACGACAGTTTCTTGGTACAGAAAGAAACAAAAATCTGTGGCACTCAGTTTAGTGGAAGGAGAATACATGGCAGCAAGTCAAGCTGCATGTGCGGCTATCTGGATGAAGAAGATCTTGGTTGGTTTGTTCAGTTCACATTTATATCCCATGGTGATACATTGTGATAATCAGAGTTGCATTGAACTCTCGGTTAATCCTGTGTTTCATGATAGATCTAAACATATTGATATCCGGTATCATCATATCAAATATTGTGTGCAGAGGAAGATCATGTTGCTTCAGTACATTCCTACGGAGGATCAGGATGCAGATATTTTGACGAAGGCGCTCACCAGGAGAAAATTCGAATACCGTAGAGGCAGGATCGGGGTGAAGGATAATCCCTATCTTGTTGAGAGGGAGTGTTGAGATTCAACAAGATGATGAGCTTAGTGAAAAGAGTCGCCTTCACTAAGTGGGACCGTAGGCTATTTTTGGCGCAAGTCTATTTTTAGACTCTATATATTTTTAGACACGATGATCATATTTCAAAAGTTACAGGATGCTATTTGTGGATGGTTGGTCAAGTTGAAAAAATAGATGAAATTCTATTTTTAGAATATTAGGCGAAGTCTATTTATAGATCGTCAATCTAAAAATAGATGCATGGTGATTATTATTAGCTCTTAATAATAGTCAGACTCTAAACAACAACTTATTCTCTTAGAGCACTTCAGTTCAGTGCACAGATGTGGCACATCAGTGGACTGAGGGAATTACGCATTTCCCAAGGGTTTACTAGAGCTAATGTATGGAGGACTCAGTTAGAATTCAAGTGGCAGAGTTATGACACAGTTGGAATAAGCAGTTGTGGAGTTGTATTCAGTTTAACTCAGTTAGACTCAGTTGAGCTAGTTGTATCTAGTATAACTGAATGATACACTAGTGAGAGTGGAGTGAATTAATTAGTTAATTAATTCACAAATAATAACTGATTAATCAACTGAACAATACAGCCATTAAATACAGTGCATGGCATTTTCAGTGGAGACCCAGTGGAGAGATAAGTGAAAGGTAAAGATAGACTATCTATTGTGACTATAGTGATGCATTGATTGCATCACACACACATTGGAGATGCCAATGAGGATTGCACAGTGCAAGAAAGATTAATTCGAATTCATTCAGAGCTATTCTTCAACAGGGATTGCGCAGTGGAGGCAAGCTAGCAGGAGGCAAACATCGGTGCATTGATTTGAAAAATTGTTCTTGATTAGTGTATGACGATTATACTGTACTGAGAGCTTGTGATAAGCTTTGTATGCTTTGTATGAGATTGTCATATGATCTCCATGTTACATAATATATAGGTTGGGTTTTCAGCTTGAGGCTTTCCAGGTTAAAAACTGTGTTATGTGCGATTGATTATTTTTGTTTATGCTTCACATGTGTTTGCAATTGATTTTTCCATAAAAGATTAACAAGTATAATAGATTCAGTATCTTGCATAAAGTTAAATAGTGTGAGATCAAGTGGATCTAGGACATATGCATGCTTAGTGCATATAATTTCTACACAATATACTTCAAGTTTTGTTGAACTCTATCTTCTGGAAAGGCTTTCCAAGAAATGATTTATTTGCCTCTCAAAATATCTTATTGAAGAAAATCGAATGGGTTGCAAGGTCTCTTTGGGTGATGCAATTGCGAAGGAGACACTTTATAAAATAGAGGGGTGGTCATTCCATGCACCTGACTCCCAATAAGTGGGATTTCTTTCAGGCACCATACAGAGGTTTCATAAATGGAAAGGCTTTGCGATAAATTATTTATTTTCCCCTAAAAATATCTTATTGAAGAAAATGGAATGGGTTGTAAGGTCACTTTGGGTAACGCACTTGTGATGGAAACACTTTACAAAATATTGGGATGGGAATTCCTTGCACCTGGGTCCTAATAAGCAAGATTTATTTTAGGCACCATACGAAAGTTGCATAATTTGGGGAGAAAATAACAATTGCAATCCAACTGCACTCAATGGTGTGCTTTAATGACTTAACAACATTGGTATATAATGAAGATGAACACTAAAGACATGCATTGAAGGAGGGTAATGAGCCATGTATATCCCAAACAATTGTTCAATGTTTTCTTGTTTGAACAATCGTCTTGCATTGCAAACAAGTTTTGTTATTCCGAAAATTAAGTTGGCAGGGACATGTTTCCTCTGTAGCCACTCGTGACCAAAAACCCAATTTTATTTTTTTGACCTTCCCTTAATTGCTTCTCAGTCTCTCGGGAAATCTGGTTACTTCCATTCTGTGCAGTCACTCACCTTCCAAGTTCAGGAATCCCCTTATCTACTACTCAGTCCCTTAGGTGTTCCATCCCTTGGCAAGGCTTTCTCTCATCAAAAGGAGCTCAAACCTGAGGCATATCGTTGCCTCTAACTATCATATGGGTAATAACATTCTTCATGGTGATTAACATGCACCATTAAGTACTAGAGTCCCACAATGGCTTTGTTTTTTTACTTTAGCATATTGTTTCCATTCCACCTTGTGGTCAGATTCATTCATTCAAAGTAGGAAATACCATATCCACTCCTACATCATAGACACACACATTTCATGAGACTCGTCACAAGGAAATGTAATAATTTTAAGTCATACCTCCTTAGCATTTTATTCATGAGATGAACTTGGAATCCTACTTTAATTTCTATCACAACAAAACTAGGTTAGCTTATAACCCAAATCATCATAAATCAAAATATTCAATTTAGATTTAAAATTTAAAAATTCAAAGATCGATGAAATATTAATACTGATCTTGATTTGCTTCTTGTTGCTTATTTTACACACATTGGATCAGTTTTGCATCCCGACAAGCATCCAATAGCCTTTCTTTTCACGTACACACACTGGATCTCTTGCCAACCTAACAAGAAGCCAATACCTTTTCTTCACTTTGACCACGTACACACACTAGATCAATTGCCACCCCGACAAGAACCCAGTGCCTTCTCTTCTATTCTCTCTTCTTTGATTTCAAATTTACTAAGCGGCTCATCAACCCCAAGGTGAGCACTTAGTAAAAAATAAATATAGATAATCTCAATTGCTACTTTGCAAATATGGGAACTACCGAGCCATGTAGTCTTATGTCGACGAGAACATAGGTGTATTCCACACCTTCGTAGGCCCAAGCAATCCCATACATGCCTGCCCCAAAACATTACACAACACATGCACACATACACAGTGTATCACAACACATACACATACATGTAAACACATTGCACCGCAACACATACACTTACACATAATACAATTAATACACATGTATGATACAACACATAACACAACACGATATGCATATAACATTGTTGAAAGTCCAGAGACCAGTAGGTCTCTATGCACAGTGACCAAGAAATATTGCCTCTAGTGTCCTTCCCACATGCCACATATCATACTGCTTTTGTTCTACTAATATATTCTTCAGATATATTCTTCAACACTCAATGTTCATAACATAACATAGGCATAATTTATGAATCATATTCACATGCTATTAAAATAATAGATCAAACAATGTTATATTTTCTCACTTGATCCTTCATTAATCGGGAATCTTGTATGACATCCATATTTACATGAAATTAATACAAACCATCATTCTTCCACAAGAACGATTCTTGATCAACCCCTCAATCACAATGGAATTTATACATATGTATACAAATATTGGCATGTTTAGGATCGTATCATAGATTTATGTAATTATATTGAGGTAAGGTCATAGAACTTCCTTTGTGTCATCCTCATGGTTATGATGTCACTGTTTCTTTATTTTCCCCATGGAATAACCAACCACTTGGCCTTCACAGTGCTATACATTTAATCCATGTTATCAATTTTGATTACGCTTTGCACATGCATTGTTCCAACCTCTCTCATTCTCATCCTTGAGTTTTATTTATGTGCAAGGCATTTCTTCCTTATATTCTCGCTTGATTCCCCATTAGCCCATTTTTTCCAAAATTTTGTGGCTTTACTGCCACCCTCAGCGAGCTTACTCATCCCAAGCATGACATTCAAGAGCCATAAAATGGGAAACGAGACCAGTCAATACAAAAAAGGCATTCAACTAGTAAAAGAAATAAAAAAAAAATCCACATATAACAAGGCCACGTGCACCGTAAAAGCAAAATGAAGTTAAGCCATAAAGCCATAAATTAAAGTCACAACCATAGGAATTAAAATAAAACAACTCCCAAAATTAGTTTATGTCCCCATTATTCCCATGTTCATGGCACTTCCAACCATCATACGTGTACATATGCATACTCATATACCAAATCAGCCCAAGACTTCTTTACGAGGTTAGCAAAAACCTTGAAGTCTTACCTTCCCCAAAAGTTCATAAGGGATCTTTTAAACATATATATGTATGTATCAAGGAGCTCAAGGGAATGCCCTCTCCTTCTTGGTGTCCTACATTGATGATTTGTGTCCCTATGGCTCGTGGGGGTTAATTTCTTTCTTCTTTTACCTATGGGGGCAATCCCTTTTTAGATGTTCTTCTCCACAGCACCAATAAGAGAATGTCTTCTGCTCCTTTTCAGTCTCATGAGGCCTCTTCCTACCACTGCTATTTTTCCTTTTTTGATGATTCATATTGGTATGTCACCTCCCACAACTACTTTTCTAGCTCAACATTCCACTCAACCAATTCTTGTTGTTTCCTTTTGAGTTTTCTATGTTATACCCTGCAAATATTTAGCTCATCTTCTAAGTCCTTGAGCTCAACCTCCAAATTCCTAAAGGTTTTTTTTCCTTTGGAGGGATGTCCCTCTTTCCCATTCTTTATGGACTTGGTCCTTATCCTATGGCTTCATGCAATGATACATGTTCCTTTCGTTGCCATTGTGCCTTGATATGTGCTGCCACATACACTCAGCTATTAGCGCATTAATAAATAAAAACAATATAACAGTTGCTTGCTCGACTGTACCAAGCACGCTGCCCTGCAACTATACACATATCTCAATTTACATATTAAACACATTTCTCCAAATCCATTGACATAAATAAGCATATTTATTTTCAACATAAATTTTCATAAACTAGAATTGCGACATGCACATGCACATATCAACTCTTAAAAGGTTTCAATTCCCTTTACAAGTTCAACTATAATTGGAAATCAACTATTATGCCCAAACCAACATCATTAATTTCATTCAACCTCTTATATCGAGACCAAAAAATTATTTAAATTCAACCTTTATACCAAGGCTAGTAATCAAGGCATCCACAACCTTATGGAAATTAATTAGAACAACTTATCATACCAACGTTAGCTCATGCCTTTACAAGATTAAAGGTAGTCTCTCTCTCTCTCTCTATATATATATATATACACACACACACACACACACACACACACACTTGGTGAATGCTTTCATGTGCATGTAGGTGCTTACTTGCCACAACTAGCACCTACATGCATAGGTAAGAATTCACCAAGTCCCCCCTCCTTAAACAAGGAAGGCATTAACCACAAAATACAAGTATTCACGAAGAATAACATAATAGCTAAAATCACCGTACAGAAGTTTCCAAACTCCACCAAGGTTTTTGGTCTCAACAACATACAGACCATGGGATCTCCACATCCCAACCAACACATAATTCATATCTCTAATATCTATTGAGTCAAATGGTGTTATGTCAAATTCACATCACGTATGTATTATTTGCCTAAATCCCTCAAGTCACATGAACATTCTTGTGTGTAATTGTTCCAAGTATACAAGATCACTTCACTCGACCAATGGTGATGATGTGATATGAGTAACTCATTGCCCTGCATGAAGTTCTGCAAAATTAAAGAAAATGTAACTTCTAAGGCCACAATTATCGACTGTCTAGACCTTCGAGATGTTAAATAGAAAATACACAATAAAATGTTGAACATCATTGCAATTAATATGCAATTAAAATCAATACCATGAGCAGGATAACATCCTAATCACATTAAGATATTATACTTCGAGTTTAGCTCCATCCCTAACCCAAGGATCCATGCATTACTCAAGTGTTGAACATGGATGCTCTGAAACCACATGTAATCACTGCACCTACTCTCGATGAAGTGTTCACTTACTGATCTAACTCCCAAGGTACAATTATGGGGATGGGACCTGAAAAATTTGACTTTTTCCAACTTCATTAAAACTTCAAATAGATGAAATCGTTGTGTTTGCTTCATTAAGACATTTCCAATGATATAAATATTGCATCAATATAACTTACGGATTGAAATTTATAGCCTCTTAAAGATAGGCCCTTTGACACCTCGCCATATCACCTTTCCCTCCATGTGGCAGCCACACAGTGGCCCACTTGGCGGGTGACTAGGCAACACTGCCACTGTGGAGAAGGCCACATGGTAGGCGAGCGAAATGACTAGTTGGAAGTCGCCATGTTTCCACTAAGGAACATTTTATTTTCATTAATGGGCTCGACCCCCGAGCTTCGACCTAGATCGAGGTCGACCCTCCTTCTCTTTGTGTTGCAAATGCTTTAGGGCAGGGTCGGCCTGAACCCCGACTTGTCTGACCTCCTCACTTCACACAAAAATCCAA
The DNA here is from genome assembly GCA_034641835.2 of Pinus albicaulis. Taxonomy (NCBI): domain Eukaryota; kingdom Viridiplantae; phylum Streptophyta; class Pinopsida; order Pinales; family Pinaceae; genus Pinus; species Pinus albicaulis. The sequence continues at coordinate 311,979,772 of CM076570.1, read as the reverse complement.
ACCTCCACCATTTGCACAGTCATCCTACCTTAGGTCGGGGTGGAGACCCAACGAGGTCTGACCCACCTGGTCAACCTCTTGACCTTCAACCTGTAGGGTCCAAAATTTTCACTTAGTTTGTTTTGCAGCCTTTTAATAGAGTTTCCAAAGGTGGGTTTCTTCCATGATTTTTCTAGGGTTTCTTATTCTCTTCAAGAATAGATTCTAACAGTCCTTGACCATGGAGTTCAGGGAATCTTAAGCATAACTTGGTCAACAATAACTCAATAGAATTATGACAAAATTGTTGATTTTTGGTAGCATAGGATGTGCTCTAGGTCTCAAATTTTGCAGGGAGGCTTAGACACATGTATTCCAAGAAGTTAAATATTGTGAGACTATGGGAATTTGGATGTATGCATGCTTAATGTATATAATTTCTACAAGTTCCATAAGAGCCCCACTCACAACACGAGTGAGTATCGAGCCAAGTAGTAACTGGTGGCCGAGCTTAAGTCTTCTGAATCATATGCATGTTCTAACTCTGAGTTAGAACCTGACAAGGGGAATGACAAAGGGAAATAAATTATTGATGCATAGCTTAATACTTTTGATACCACCACCAAGATCTAGAAGGATAAGCTTGAAGATCCAGAAGAGGGAGAGTGCCTCTTACACTCACAAATGTGGGTGAAGGGTTCTCCACTGCAGTTCACTGTCGACATCGAGAGCCAAAAGAACCTCATTTTAGCAGAGGTTGTGAAGTGGCTAGGCCTATCGACCATAGTGCATCTTTAATTGTACATCATTAGGTGGCTTCACCAAGGACGAGATCTTCGCATCATCCAATAATGTCGCCTCCCCTACAATATCAATCCCTTCATAGATTATGTATTGTGTGATGTTGCTCCTCCTGAAGTTTGTTATGTATTATTAGGCCAACCATATTTGTGGAAGCGACATGTTGTGTATGAGTCTAGGCCTCGCATTGTTATTATTACTTTGGGCAATAAGTTGTATAGGATACCAGAGGTAGCACCGCCTACCCCCATCTATTATATCACTGCGAAGAAATGCAGTAAGATAATTTCCCATACCAAGAAATTTTTTGCTCCTTATGAATCGCCCTTAGGACAAGAAGAATATTGTGGCCACGACCTCTAGATATGGCTCCTCCACACGACATCAACAAATGGACAAGGTCATGGAGGAGTACAGGGACATCTTCACCTCACCTGCAAGGGTACTTCTACACAGTCAGGTAAAGCACTCCATTGATCTGACCCCGGGTACGCCGCTACCCAATGCATTGATCTATCGATGCTCTATTTTGGAGAACGATGAAATCAAAGGCATATTCAAGAGTTGCTATAGAAAGGGAACATCAAGCCAAGTTCATCACCCTGTGGGAGCATGATCTTGTTGGTACATAAGAAGGATGGGGCCTGGAGACTCTGTATTGACTATTGGGCACTGAACAAGATCATTATCCGAAATAGGTATCCGATCCCATGAATTGATGAACTTTTGGACTAGCTCAAGGGGGCCAAATATTTCAGCAAGATTGACTTGAAGTCTGGTTATCACCAGTGACCAATCAAACCCTCCGATGTGTGACAGACTGCCTTCAAATCCAAGGAGGACCTTTTCGAATGGTTGATCATGCCTTTCGGGTTGACGAATGCACCTGCAACCTTCATGAAGCGGATGGACAACATCTTATGACCCTTCACCAACTCATTTGTGGTGATATATTTGGATGACATCCTGATCTTCATCTAGAGTTGGGAAGAGCACCACCACCACATTCGACAAGTCCTAAAAACACTGCGATGACACAAGTTGTGTGCTGATTTGGAGAAATGCATTTTTGGTATGACCCATGTTCAATATCTGGGGTACATCATTAATGAGCGGGATGTGCATGTGGACCTAGCCAAGATATAAGTCATTTAAAATTGGTCAGCCCCAACCGCTCTAACAGAGCTCCGTAACTTTCTGGGTCTTGCCAACTTCTATCGCAGGTTCATGTTGGGATTCCCTCATATCACTTGGCCTTTGAGTCAAGTCACCAAGGGAGGAGCGAAAGCAAAGTTATTGTGGTCTGAATCCTAACATAAGGAAGTTGAAGCACCACCTTTGCTCTGCTTGAGTGCTCACATTATTAGACCTGCAACAACCATTTTAGATTGAGACAGATGCCTCTGACTATGCTATTGGTGTAGTTCTTACTCAGCAAGGGCATCTGATGACATATCACAGTGAGACACTTTCAGACACAATCTGAAAGTATCCCACCTATGAAAAAGAGATGTATTCCATTTTGCAGGAATTCTAACAATGGAAGCAGTTGATTATGGGGAAGGAAACGGTCATCAACACATATCACTGACCCCTGCAGGTAATACAGACACAAGGGAAGTTGCAAAACGATCGCCATCATAAATGGTCCACATACATGTAACAATTCCATTTGAACATTAAGCACAAGAAGAGAAACACCAACGATGTTGCAGACTGCCTCAGCTGACCGTCGGTCATGGTGCTGACCACTGTGCTCGAATTTTGTGGGTACGAGACTTCGGGGTGACCACAACTTTACAAGAGTGATCTATAATTTGACAACACATACTAGGAGCTCTTGCAAGGCAAGCAAGTTCCAAATTTTCACCTCCATGATGCATTGTTATGCCACCTGTGACACCTTTATGTTCCTTCAAGGGAGCATGCCAAGATGATTTGGGAGGCGCACTACAGTTGGGTCGCTGGACATTTTGGGGTAGAGAAAATATTGGCAGTGTTGCAGAAGTATTTTTATTGGCCAAACCTTCGACAAGATGTCGGGAAGTACATAAGATCCTACACTGCCTGCACCATTGGCAAAATAACCATCAAGAAGCAAGGTCTGCACACTCCTCTGCCTACTCCTAGTCGAACTTGGGAATCCATATCCATGGATTGCATGTCGAGCCTTCGTTCTACTAAGCATGACAACTACTGTGTTTTCGTGGTCGTCGACAGATTCTCTAAGATAGCCGTTTTGGCAGCCTACAAGAAGAGTATCACAACATAAGGCACTATTAAGCTCTTCTTTGAACGAGTGTGGGTACATTTTGGGATACCACGTTCCATTATCTCATATTGGAACAATAGGTTCCTAAATAAATTTTGGTCAAGTCTCTGGTCGATGCTGGATACCAAGCTCACTAAGTCCACAACTTTCCACCCCCAAACTGATGGAAAAATAGAGGTTATCAACAGGATGATCGTACACATTATGTGCATGTTCAAATCGAAGCATCCAAGCACATGGGATGAAAACCTCCCCCATGTCCAACACAACTATAACAAAGCTCTCCATAGCTCAACTAGCTACAAACCCTTTCAGATGGGGTTAGAATTCCAACCACTATGTCCCATTGATGTGGCCATACCAATTGCAGCTAGTCAGGCAAATTCATGTCATGTCCAGTCTTAAGCTAATAGGGCTAACAACTTCATTGAGCAGATTCAACACCTTCGCTAACAGGTCCATGACAAGCAACGACATGATCAACATCGATTGCCACACAATTTCCACATGGGCGACAAAGTTTGATTACATTTGCAGAAGGAGCGCCTCACTGGGCCCAACTGCAAGCTTTGCCCACTCCGATATGGGCCTTACACCATCACTATGGTTGTAGGGGATAATGATTTCGAGCTCAACATTCCACCATTCCTTGGCCTGCACCCGGTGTTCAATATGGACCACCTTTGACCATACTTTCCACCATTACTGGACACATCAAACATTGCAGAACAAATCACACCAATAGAGCTAAACCCAGACTGCATGGAACAAGCCACAATTGATCGAATCATGGACACGTAGATAAAAAAAAACTCACCAGCTGAAGATCCAACTGTATCGGGTTGTTAAAGCTGGCTAACTCTTGCACCAAGGCAAGTGACTCACTAGGGACCAAGTTCAACAAAAGTTTCCCCGTCTCATGGAGGCACTCAACACAATGGGGACAATTGATTCCCAAGGGGGGGAGGACTGATCCAAGTGGATATTGGTGGCCACCTGCCTATTCCACATGGACCCCACCATTATTTCTTTTAGTTTTTCTATTTCCTTAATTGTAGCACTGTTTACTATTTTTGGAAGTTTTTCGGGTCCTGAACTTTCAAAGTCGTTTTGAGGTCCCAAACGATGTTTTTTGGGAAAACGGGTAAATATTAAATTTTAACTAATGTTTGTAATCAAAAGTTGTAGTCCTTAGATAGATATTTCTAATGAGGTATAGTGCACATCAAACGAAGATCATATGCCAAAGTTACGACCTTGGGAAATTGATGTACAAATTTACCCCAACGGGGCCCACAGTTTTGGTGATTCATCTTCTAGGGTTAGGTTTTTGGATGTTTAAGATTTTCAATTGTCTCTCAATAATAAATAGGCCTTTTAGCCTCATTGTAAAATAATTCAGAGGTATGTAGCTGCCACATCTTTCTCAAAGATAAGCTACCATCGCCCGAGCTGGTTTATTTCCATTCTTTATGTAAGCATATTTCAGTTCATTGATATTAATGAAATGAAGTTTTATTTCTGCTCCATCTCTGTGTTTATGTTTATATCTATATTCTATTGTGTCCCTGCATAAGTTTGGATCACCATGGCTGTAACCAACTATTCAAGTAGGTATTTATCATATCATTCCAACACCTTCAAAGTAGTACCAACAACATATCAGTCAACTTTTATAAGTAATGAAATTCAGATATGCCTCGTATAATGATAATATGAATTCAAAATAGAATGTAAACACATATTCATTGTTATTAAAGGCACGAGAGACACTTATCTTGAAGCCTATTGAGCAACTGAGTCTGGGACTATGACTCTCTACCCAACCATAGACAAATTGCAGCTAAGCTCTTACTTGCAGTTGTCACCCCCTAGGCAGATTCCAGAGACTGAGGGGTCTTTTGCTCCAAGTCTTCTTTCCACAGTTTGATTGCCCTCTTTCAAAAATCAGAATGGCCCTTGTTCCTTCTCTAACGCGTTGTTATAACAATTTGGTTCCTCTCCTTCTTCCTTTGTTGCATTTTCACTTGCAACTCGAATTCTCCCTCTGCTTTCCCACTACACAGTTCCTTTTCTGTGCTTCCCCCTTATAGTTCGATTCCTCTCTCCTTGTCTCATGCTCCCTATCTTGCCCTGTCCCTTGTGTTTTCTAACCATTACCTCCCCTTGCAAATTGAATGATATTTCTTCCCTCTGAAATCGAACTCTATTCCTTTAGAATCGATTTCCTTCGAGTACTGAGTGTGTGCCCAACTTGCTTTACAAATGACCCTCAAGCCTTCTCTTATAATCTTCTCGTTGATGAATCAACGACTCATATTAGATCTCTAATCAATGGCTAAGATTAAAACATGACTTGATCTTTGTTCTCTAGAAGATTCACATACTGCTTTATTAATACCCTTTAATTATTTAATTTCCATACGTTTAGACTTAGGGATCACTTTGAAATAATTAATTATTTTAATAAAGCATGAATCGAGAGGAATTTCCACAAACGGTTTCCTAGTTCTCTAGAATATTGATGTCTAAGCCTCTTCCCAAAACATGAGACGATGAACACTTTCCAATGCTACAAAATCAACACTTTCTCCTTGTCAGGAGATATGCTCGAGTCTAGAGGGAGGTTGAGATGGTCTTCAGTCCACACAGGTGATGGTCTAAGGACTTAAAAAATAGTTCCAACTCATTAAGCATAAGGATAATTTCCTCCTTCGCTTCATTTATGTCCAATAAAACTTTTCCCAATAAGGTCTCCATTTATTAGTATAAATTGACCATGTGCATGTACTGATTGTGGTGATCACAAATATGACCATTGTCAAGGACCCAAGCCACAACTTCCCCTACTATATTTATGTTGGACAAGACTTTGTGCTCTGATTTAATGCATGGAGGTGCCTAAGAGTGATATGAGCAATTTGAGGATTTTTCTCTTTATCAAGTGTTAGAGCTCACTCTTGCTTCATAATACGCTGCCCTGTGTCAACATCTGGCTAACTGTTGTTGCATGGTGGACACCCAGAGGCAAAGACGAAGTTTTATGAGAGGTAAATTATGACGGGAGTTGTCAAGTCTACTAAAGTCGGATAGACTAAAACATAACAAAGGAACCAATGTGTGTGAGTAGGATTAGAAGGGTTCCATAAACTAGAGACAAATTCCTTAGGGGTACACGACTAAGGGGGAGGGGAATGTGAAGTGAGGCCAAAGAAAAGAGGGGTAACCTTGAGACACTGGACGCCACATGTCCATTCATGATGGAAGAGTGGAGGGAAACAATAAAATATAATGCCAACTAAGACAACAAAATGTGGGGGATGCTTTGTTGAAGCTGCCCATTCAAGAAACGAAATCATTGCAACACAAGACATCTAGAGCTCAAAAAGACTGAAACAATCATGAAGGCGTGCAGGGGCAATGTAATTATAATGCTCATAAGCATGATAATTTCAAACTTGAGAGGAAGACATCAAAGCATAATCATGCTTCGACTTGGATGTCTCTTAGCCACCTTTTGGCATTAACAACCTGTGGGGGGTTGCATGCATGTCCCCTCCAATTAATGCTGGGACAACAAACAATACTGACTCCACACATCTCGTCTCTTCCCATCCCATACGGGGACTGAATATGGTTAACTTCACTATACATTAGTTTTGGAAAAAAATTATGCATGTGTAATAATACTATAAAAATATAAATTAAAATTAAAAACATTTATATATATAAAGACGTGAAACTTACATACAATATAAATAATATTATAAAGAGCCAACATAAATCCATCTTAAATATTACAATCAAGGTGCAAACCTTTCCTTAAATTTTACACTTTAAAAAAACATTTGCATCTTAAAAGATATGATCCCTCTCAACACTTTGTTTAAAAAATTAAAATATCCATAAAACTACTAATTAACTCACTTATTTTATTTTAATTTTTATTTATTTTTCTATACCTAATTAATTCACTTGTCCAAAATAAAAAACCTATCCCCTAATTAACTCACTTATCCAAATATATATATAAAAACATACATATAAACTTGTTAATTCACTTATCCAAAATAAAAAAAACCTATCCCCTAATTAACTCACTTATCCAAAAATATATATAAAAACATACATACCCTATGAAATAGCCTTGAACTTGACAATCCACCTACCCTTAAAGAGTCGCCAAATACCATTTCAAAAACACATGAGATAAACAGATAACCTGAGTGGGCTCAATGGTTAGAACTTGTGATTTCTCTTGGGAGGTCACAGGTTCAAAACTGGCGGGGGTAGGGTGACAATCCACCTACCCTTAAAGAGTTGCCAAATACCATTTCAAAAACACATGAGATAAACAGATAACCTGAGTGGGCTCAATGGTTAGAACTTGTGATTTCTCTTGGGAGGTCACAGGTTCAAAACTGGCGGGGGTAGGGTTGTCTTTGGCCCGTCATGACTAAGCTAGAGGGATAGATGCCCGTTGGAGTTTGAGATCTAATTGGTCTCCAGATGCCTCGGTCCTTGCGAAATCATAAATCACTGGTATAGCTTGCGGGCTGTCGTATATACCCTTGCAAAATTTTTGATTTAAAAAACACATGCGATAAACCCTTAATAAATTTGAAGCTGTTGTATATACCTTGCAAAATTTAAACCCTTAATAAATGTAAAGCTCCGAGGTGGTCTCCTACGACACAAGCATTAATTCTTTGCAAATATTATTTTTGGCAATAGACTTTTGCTAGGAAATTATAGCATATTAGTCTACGGCAAACGTTAGGCTAATGTCACGCGATTGAATATTTACCAAGGAAAGTAACTCACACCATATGGTGACTAGGGGAGTTAAACTCGAGAAAAAAAGGGGGGCGAGGGGAAAGAAAAAAAGCCGTTCAAAGAGGATATTTGTTTGAGTAAAAACATTAAATTTATTTATTTATTTATATATATTTTCGACATATTCTCCCTACGCTACCTTGGCCTCGTATTAAAGTTAATATTTGGTTTTGTGTAAAGGGCGCCAGCGACAGGACAAGCAAACACAGCATTAAAAATTACAGACAGGGCCAAGCTATATTCTCAGGTCGCAGAGAGCCAGGAGGCGAGCTAGGGAAACACGGGAGCGTAAAGCGACAGAAGGACTAAAATGACTGGATTCGGCCTTTAGCTGGTCAGAGCTGTTTTTTCGCTGCATATTAATGCCAGGATTGCGTATTTTGGCCATGGTTTAGGGTTTATGCTGTGCTCGAGGGTTTGAGGTCAGGTGAAGGATTTCGACCTCCGAAGCAAGCATTAAAAGGATTCCAACAGTAGGTACCCTGCGATTTTGGCTGGCCGGATACTCTTAAAAGAACACCATGGCCGAAAAGCTTTTGGACCTCTCACAGCCCATTGACGTACCCCTTCTTGATGCCACTGTTGCGGCTTTCTACGGCACGGGATCTAAAGAAGAGGTAAGTTTTAATCGCGGGCTTGTGAAAGAAACTTTCAATGCATGTGTGGTGTTATTAATTTCTCGCTATTTTTTCATTATATGTCTGGTTTGGGCTCCAGTTGCGCGTCTAATGCGTTGTAAATCGCCATTTGCTCGCACATTGTTACCGCCGTGTGCATCTGAATGGGTTTTAAGGTGTATTTTGAGTCCCTGGACGTCAACACGCGGGGATATTCTAGAACCCTAATGTGGGTTTTTGTTTTTGAACATTTACTTGCCAGTTCATCTCGCACGGTGCAATTCTCCGTAATATGAGTAGGAAGGTGTAGCGTAGTCACTGCGAGTAGGCCGTTCTTTCTTCCCCAGCCGTCTTTTTTGCAATATGCGGACCTGATTAAGCTGGAAAAACTGTTATGGACGGGGCCTATTCTCTAGTATCATAACTCTAAGTTTTCTTGCACACATTTTAGTGCGATATACTGTAAACCGCTGCAGAACTGTTAGATGTTAAAAAGCAAGTTTGGCCTCTGTTGATAAAAAAATTCTAAGCATGCTCATTTAATTTCGCGTGGGCGTTGTCAAATGTTTGATATTGATTAGAGTTAAGCTTCATGTTCGGAACTGCATGAACCGTGAAGACTTTTGACATCATGGCAAGCGTGGACTATATCATGACATAATCGATATACATGAAAAGACCCCTTTCTCTTAGGTGAACATACATGGTTGAGGAACTAAAGTTTTGGGACACAGAAGAGTGGTTAATGTCAGATTGTGTGGTTAGGGATACCTTTTGATATTGAAAATTTCAAGTCAAATTCCAAGGAGGAAGGTATTAAAAATCAATTAGTACATATATGTTTTGAAAGCCTTTAGAAACATTAACACAAACATTTCAGAACCATGGTAAATTTGAAACAAATATATTCCCAATACATGGTGAAATGCGTTGCCTCCTTGCATGTAGTGGTGTTTTTGTGGCATAATTGACATATTCAATAGTTGATTTATCCAAGCGTACTTTGGATATGTTTGTATTTAAGAAACAGTGGTGATATTTCGACATACACATTTGTTGTTTGTGCTAGACTTCGTGGTGGTCTAGGCTCAATCCACGGTGAACTCATGGATTATTCATTGTAAAATTGTTGTTCTTTATTGACAATTTACATCAGGGTTTTGAAATTTGCTAATTGCAGGGGAAGGGATGAGTGTGTATGAAATCTTTGCTGTTCACAATCTATAACATATATGTCAAGAAACCAAGAAATTTATATCCTATTGGGATAAGTGTCTTTGAAATCCGTGCTGGTGACAATCTATAACATATATGTCAAGAAGCTAAGGAATTTATATCCTATTGGCTTACATAATTCTGAAGAAGTTAACTAGTAACTAGCTATAACATATATATCAAGTAATCAAGAAATTTATCTCCTAGTGCCACACAGTTGTAAAGAAGTTTATCTGTTAGTAACCCCTTAAGTGGTTACAGTACCGTCTCAGCTTAAAATTGGCTGCAGGTACATCATTTTCTGATTCAAAGAAAGAAGGCTTGCATATTACAGGATTTTTTTTTCATTACTGTGTATATCTTTTTGGAGACTATAATTCTAGAACATTGAGTGCCTTTACACATTCTTTAGAGTCTCACATGCATATATTTAACTGTTGCATTATTGTGATAATATTGGCAACATCATGAGATTTTCAACACAGCGATAATATTGCTTTTATGTATCATTATTCATGATACTGACATTATTTTGCTGATATTTTCAGATTTTTAATGATTGTATCTTTTATTTTATTTTCGAAATTTAGCTTTTTTATATTTCTGATGTTTTCTTTGATATATTGTGGATAAGTTATTTTTTGGGCCTTCTTTGATTTGCTGCATCCCTTGGCTTATTTCAACTTTAATTCCATGTGAGCAATGTTATCGGAACCAGAACTGGCTGAGGGTTGGACCAGAATTATGCCAGAACAGGTTGGAAAACGTGGTTGAAGAGCTGGTAACAACTAGTTGATGAGGATTGGACAATGTCTGCTCCGGCTTGGAACAGGCCTGAAATTTGGTTCCGGATGTAATCAGCCAATTGGTCTTGTTCCATGGGGAGTGAACTGGTCTGGTCTGTCTGTTTCTGATAACAGAAACTATTGTTGTTACCTAAGTCCCCTGACACGGGGACACGGGACACGATGGACACGCAGATTTGAGTGTCGGACATGGACACGGTGACCCCTCTGAACAGGCACATCTTGACACGTTATATATACATATAATTTTTTTATTTTTATTTTTTATTTTTATTTTTTTTTCAGCTGTGGTTCACGGTCACTGAATGGCCGCTACATTCACGGGTAATAATCCAGTAGATCCACCCGAAGGGATCAGCCGTCGACTTTAATTTCGGGGCCTAACCCCAAGGGCATCGAGGAGACTTGACCCCGTGACCTTCCATATGGCAAGGTACTTTAGCAATAGGAACTCGACCATTTGAGCTATCCCTTGGGGCTATATATATATATATATATATATATATATATATATTAAAAATTAGATATTTCTTACACAAATTCATTTATTCAAACATAGATCTTCATTTAGATGTAAGTTTTACAAAGATATATCATACAATCATACAAAGTAATAGACATATTCATCAATGATCCAATAGGAGAGAGACAAGATACTGCAGTTTTCTCATTAAGTCATCAAAATCAAAATGTGATACATAGGTTGTACAATGCCAATGGCAAATAGAAATAGAAAATACAAAACAGCTACAAGTCTACAAGACTACAAGCCTCAAGGCAATGTTGTAGTAGGTAGCTCATGAGTCATGAGTCATCAATCCTCATCATCATAATCATAATCAACATCACTAACCTCATCATGATCATCGTGGTCATCACTGCTCTCCATTGTTGCATCCTCCTCCTCTGTATCCAATGTCATCTCTACTTCTGCTGGTGTGGAGGATGACCCATCTATTGTATCACCATCATCAAATGTGACAGGCTCTAGTAGGACTAGCTCATTGAGATCCAAGTTGGCCAATGCCAACTCAACACTGCTGTCCAGACACATATCATCAGGAAAGACATCCCACATCTTTGTCTTTCCCTTCAACCACTCCTCCCTCTGCCTATAAATAAGATGAAGGTTGGTGTACACATACACCATTGTCTTTGCCCTGGACTGCTCATTCCTGCTCTTTCACACTATACAAATTCCCATATGTGCTCCAATTCCTCTTGCAACAAGAGGTTGAAGTCACCTGAGAGAGGAGCCTCATGGCTAACTGCTGTAGAGGAGGGCTTGTTGCCCATGAGTTGCCCACCAAGGATAGGACTTCTTAGCCCCCTATCTCTAATCACATCATAGCTTACAAATCGCCCAGTGCTAGTGGAAAACTTTGCAAAGGCATCCTCCACCTCATCAAGGGGTGCCCTATCTTGAAAAATCCTCTTGAATACATCTTTCCTCCTCGGTGAGATTTCACCATCCATGTGAGGGAATCTGCGGGAAGGTCCACCATTCAGCGACTCATGGCTGTAGTATTTTGGGTTCAAGGAGTGAGCCAAACAATGCAAAGGCATGCAATTCTTGTCTCATCTGTTAAAAAGAATATCCTGAATGGTGGTGAAGAAGGCCTCTGGTGATGTCTCATTCTCGGGGCACTCACTATGTAAAATAATGTTCCTCACAGACTCAATCATTCATAAACCTATCCTAGTATGGGTTGGTCTATATCTGCAAATTGAAGCAAGGAAATGATAAGGTCCATGATCTGAATGAGTAGATCTACCCTCTCCCACCAGGCATCATCTAACACTGTGTCCTTCACTCTTTTTGAGGCTGCTTGATCTGTGTTTCTCCAGAAAGACCAAAACTCTGAAATAACTATGGCCCGAAGAGCGGTCTTTACCTCCCTTAACCTATTCAACATGATGAATGAAGAGGCAAACTGTGTATCCGCAATCTTCAACAATGATAGATTGATCTACTCCTTGTAGATAGTGAGGGCATTTGTATGGTTTTGTACAAAGTTGCGGATATGTTGTGCATCCTCAATAATGCTTCCAATCCAAAGCACATCAGAGGCAATATATTTTAGTGCCAAGTTCAATGAATGGACAATGCAAGGTGTCCAAAATACTTGTGGATATTTAGCTTCCACAATCATGCCAACAACCTTGCAAACAGGTGCATTACTTGTAATGATTTGCACACAAGAATCGACACCTACATCTTCAATAACTTTAATAAACTACTCATCCATATATTGTGCATCCTTGTATTGTCCAAGTGCATCCATTGATTTCAAGAAAACTGGATCATTCAAGGAAGACACCATGAAGTTGATGAGTGGGTGCCGTGTTGGATTTGTCCATCCATTAGAAATAATGCTAACCCTAGATGTTGGCCATGCTGATTTAATAGGCTCAAACATTTTGTCCACCTCTTTCTTTGCCTTCGTCAACAATGTGGTTCTAAGCTTCTCTGACCCAGGAGGTACATACCCTGATGGAGCTGTTTGAGTTAGAGCTCACCACATCTCAATAAATAGAGGTGAGCATGCAACATTGAAGGATATGAAGTTTTGATAGAAAAAAAATGCAATGGTGAGATCAAGCTCTTCCAGCTTCTCTTTCTAGAAAATCTTGTCCATTGGACCAAGTGCAATTGCCTTTCTTTTTGCTGCTTGTCCCCCACTAGAACTCTCAAATGGGAACTTGTTGCTGCTTTTCCTCAAGAATGGAAGGGGGTCATCATTTTTGTTTTGTTTTGTTTTTGATGCCACATTTTCCACACCAACAGATACCTCTCTTTCCTTTTCCTTCCTCTTTGCTAAAGTCACACGTGTACAAGCTGCAATTCCACACGGTAATATGTGCTCATGAAATGGCTGTGGCAATAACTGAATTTCCAAGCAACATTGCCTCCTCCCTTCACCTTGCTACTTAGCCCTAGCTCTCTTGTCACATATTTCCACAATGGGTATTTGTTGTCTTGAGGTTGTTTTCCCTGAACATGTGAAGCTGCTGTTGTAGCCCCACTTTCAATAGATGGAATACTTGCAGACCCTGATGAAATAGGGACAGGAGGGGCATCTCCAATGGGGACATTCCTCCCTTTTACTCCTTTTTTGCTGCCCTTGATTGAGCCATGAATGCTGTAAAAAATAAACAAAAATGCACAAATTTGTAAAACATATGCACATGCAAATCAAATGCAAAAAATTAGAGACAATGCACTTACCGGTTGCTTGAATCTCCTTGAAATCGCTCCCTTTCTCCTTGCTCAACTCATGCACAAACTCACACACAAAGACAAAATGTAAAAAAATTGACAAATCACTGTTTTTATAACGCTGGGCGCTTTTCTGCACTAAGTGTGTTCGGAAAATCGGGATTCGGTTGTGGACACTACATATCAAAATACAGGTACATACATACTACAGATTTTACATATCACATAGCTGTAAAAAACTTGACAAAAACTGTAAGAAACTGGGGAAAAAACTATTGTTCTTGAGCTGTTGCTGAGTCATCCACCTGTAGTCCTTCAATGAAGGGTCTGTGATAGAAGCTCGTGGGGGTGCCATCTACCTGTTCACTGAATTTCCAGACTCCTGGAGCCTGTGAAGAACCTGCTTTAGAGAGAGAGTCTGCTTCCCTGTAACCATGGTGATAAATAATCTGATTAAAACGTTGTTTAAGCAAAAGAGCCTCCTCAATAATGGGGATCAGTGTGTGAATGTAATAGCGCTGCAAACCATTAAACCAATCGATAATGAACATAGGATCACCAAAAATATGCAGTGATAGAATTTCCTTTTCAATGGCAAATAGAAGGCATGGAAGTATGTGTTAGATGACATCGCAAAGAGTTTTGTTGCAGCTGATCTAATGGTCCATCTATCTTATTTATTATATTATCCTGAATTATTATGTTATACCATTAGTTTTTACAGCCAATCTTTTCTTTTTTTCTTCTTGTAATGATCATGTTTTATCTTGGTCCCCCACATCGAATTCATTGATGAAGCAACATCCGTAGTTATGTTTTCTATGAATTCCGTATAGATTTTGAAGTCGAAGGAACATGGGAAATTGATAGGAGAGTGGTTATATTTCACATTTCACTTTGCATTTCTTTTAGTACTTTACGATAGTTTATGAAGACAAGTTTCCTAGGACAGGTTAAAAACTTTCAGTAGCATGTGCAAGATAAAATGTTTGGACTCTTGGAGCAATGGTCAGACAAAATTTTAGCACTATCAGAAACCCTCTGTGCTAGTTGTGGTTTTGCGTTTGCGATCCTGATAAGTTACTCTAATTTGTTTGTAACTGGATATCAGATTTGATTTTAGAATTGATGTGGCAGTGTATGTCCATTGACTGAGCAAACAAAAAGTGTAATTTGACTATGAATGATACTGGAGTCAGTTGACACTGAATATCACATTGGGTTTTAGGATCTTGGGCAAGATAAAATGTTTGGAGCGGACGGTTAGATACATTTTATGTACTATTAGAAACCCCCCCATAATAGCTGTACTCTAATTTGACTATATCATATTGAATATATTTATTGGTCTGACCTTGACATGCTTCCTTTCAAAGCCTTTCTTCCAGTTTTCCCATTCTGGGTCTGAAGAGGTTGCCATGCCCATTGCTTCTGTGTCCCTTCTCTCTTTGGTGGAAGTCCGTCTTGAGTCCTCTCATTTCACTAAATCATTTGGAGGACCCACACTGGGCCCAGAAACTTTATTTTTCATAAGATCTGTGTTCATGGGAGAGGGCGGGGTGAGATGGCTATCTTATTTTGGTCTTTGATTGATATGTCTTCCTCTCATAGAGTGAGGTCTATGTTAATCGTTTTGTCTGCTTTCCTGTTGACGTGCCTCTGGACATTGAATGACAATGGTTGAATCCGTTAGGATTGTTGCCTTTAGCCTGCTTTGATCCTTCACAGCACACAGAGCTCTTGGAACTCTGCAAGAGCCTCCACTCAATTAGTAGCTGTGGCACCTAATCCTTGTGTTTCCATTACTTTTTGTCCTCTGGGATTAAGTAAGATTGATTCTGCACATGCCTCCCTGTTGTTTTGGAAATAAATGTTATGGAAAGCACTTGGCATGAAGTTTATTTTATTTGTGAGATTTAATTGCAGTATGATTCAGGAATTTTGAAGCATACTAAAGTGCACTGATCTGGGTATGCATAGTACTGTACTCAGTTCTCTTTGGTTATCTTGTTTTGGTCCCTGATTGATATTTGTTTTGATCACCTTTTGTCCTCTGGGATTAAATGAGATCCGCTATGCGCCTTCCTTCCTTTTGTCTTGGAAAGAAATGTTATGGAAAGTACCTGGCATGAAATTTGTTTTATTTGTGAGATCTAATTGCAGTATGATTCAGAAATTCTGAAGCATACTAAAGTGCACTGACCTGGGTATGTATCTTACTGTACTTTTCTTTGGTGGGTTATTTGTGGTTATGGTTTAGCAGTATGGTTGTGTATCCATGCTATTCTGATTCTTTTAATGTGGTTTGCGTATTCTGATTTTTATTCATCAATTTTCGGACACTTGTGTCTTTGGTGTGTAAATTTATACTTTGATGATCAAATATCACCATTATCACTATGCGTCATTTGTGTTTTTTTTAATTGCTTGATATAATTCTGAATTTGTTTTCTGTGGCTTCTAATTTTATAGCTCCATGGCCATCTCCTGCTCTTGTGCCTGTGGATTCTGTGTTCATATTTTGTGTCCTGCAAAAAACAGCAAGAAAATTTCAGATATGTACTTGTCTGTTCCAATCTTTTGCCCTCAGCGATGTCTGTAGCTTTTGTAGAGTTCAGATCAAGGGATATATCCTCCAATAACTTCCTACTTACAAAGTAATCTTGGGCACCATTCTAATAAAATGTGCCAAGTTGGTGGAAACAAAAGGAGTATTTGCTGCTGGAATATCTAAATCAAAGTGCAAGTGAAGGACAATGAAATTTGTCCCATATAGATCCCCGAATATCAACTCATCTCTCTCATCCAAATAAGAAGAGAAATTGTGCCAATTACTGAGGGAAAAATTAGATGCTTTTTCTTGGGATTACAAGGACATGAAAGGGGTGCATCCTTCAGTGTGCACACACCATATTTATATTAAAAATTTATGCAAGCCTGGGCGCTAGCCCCAAAGGAGGATGAACCCAACCTTAAAAGACATAGTAATGGATCAACTGCAGAAGTTGTTGGATGTGGGGTTCATCTAACCCATATCAAACATTGAGTGGGTGTCTCCTCTTGTTCTAGTCCCAAAGAAGAATGGGAAGTGGTGAATCTATGTTTACTATCGAGAACTAAACAAAGCCACTAAGAAAGACCATTTCCCTTTTCCCTTCATTGATAAAGTCCTTGATGGTCTTGCGGGAAAGAAGTTTTTCTCTTTCTTGGATGGATTTAGTGGGTATAGCTGGATCCAGATCAATTCTGAGGACCAGGACAAGACTGCATTCACATGTCCTTGGGGCACCTTCTCTTACATAGTCCTTCCCTTTGGCCTATTTAATGCACCTGCTACTTTCCGAAGAGAAGTCCTCAACATTTTTTTTGAACTTGTCCATGATTATGTGGAGATCTACATGGACGGTTTCACTCCTTATGGGTACACTACTACATTTGGCGGAAATTCCGACACTTGGTTCCAACGCTTTTGACCAAATGTCGGAAATTTTCCCAAATTTTTTCCATCCCGCCCGAAACCGTCGCTATACCGACGTCTATAGAAAAGTGTCACAATACCGACACTTAAAACTGTGTCGCAATTGCAACGTTTGGAGGAAGACGTCACAATTGCGACACCATGGCCCAAAGCGTCACTATTGAGACGACTCCAAACGTCGCAACTGCGACACAATGTCTAAGGCCCATTGCGACGTTTGAGGCACCCGTCAATAGTTTATCCATATACAGAGAGAACATCCATATTATTGCTGTTACCCCCAGCGATTGACTCATCATGAGCCAGGCTTGTCATCTGCTGTTCTGTTAGTTGTCTGTTTTATGTGCCAATGGTTGGTCCCTGGTAGTGGAATGTCCCAGCACCCACCTTATTGTTCCAGTTATGCCAGACACAAATGGTTTTTCAGTATTAACAGATCCCTGACTGCTTCATGCCAGGTAGATACAAGAAGGTCATGGAGTGTAAAGACATACATGTTAGCGTTGTGTACCTACACAAAAACTTAGTTTATGATTTAATGATTAGCTAGCGAACGCCATTCTTATCCTAAAATTTCACGTGCTTGTATTTTAAGCAGAGCAAATATATAATATCTTATTTCAAGTTGGGAATTATGTGAATATATATGATATCTAATGGCTAGAAGAAGTGGAACTATGACAAAATCATGAGTTGTTTTTTCTGCATGATTAGTCAAGTTCTCTTTATGCTGTACATTTGATGAGATGAATGATTTCTGTAGTATGCTACATGTAAACAGTCTGACAGCAAGGAGTCAAACTTGCGACAAATAGTTTGCAAATACTAGTGGAAACTAAATCCATATGCTTGCGCTTTTATCCTTAAATTGTGAGATTTCAGATAGTGATTTATGGTTACGGATAAGGCACTGTGTTCCCTGAATGTAATCCTTGAAATTCAAAATTTAGCTTGAATTTAATCACGGTGTTTTGTTCTGACATTATTTGAGCATGAACATGAACCAGGTGACTTCTTACAGGGACAGTGATATACATATAATGTTATAGGTAGTTGTCACTTTTGCAATTGGAATAGGGAAATAAAGGAAACTAAGGGTTCTTGATTTTAATATCTTTTATATTGTCACTCTAGTTTGGCACTATACTTTACTGTTTGTGCTGTTCTGTTGCAGAGAGCAGCAGCGGAGCGGATATTGCGGGATTTACAGGCTCATCCAGATACATGGCTGCAAGTTGTTAACATTCTGCAGAACTCACAGAATTTGAATACAAAGTTCTTTTCACTTTAGGTACTGTTGTGCTTTCTTCTTTTTAGCGACTGATACACTTGCTGAAATTGAGATCTCATCTTTGATGCAATGCCTTCAGACTTCTTAGCGCATAATTCTAGCCCAAGATGACTATATTGGATAACAATTAAAAATGCATAGGACTGCTGCTTTGTAGACCCTGTAAAAGCTTTTCACATGGTTCCTAGGTGCACTGCCTATGGCTTCTAGTTTACATTAGTAAAATTAAATTTCGTTTTCAACCTTGTGACTTTAGGTGATTGAAGGTGCATACGGCTTTTAGTTACAATAGTAAAACTTCTAATTTCTAGCTTAAGTTAATCTTGTTTCTTGTGATTTTAGGTGATTGAAGGTGTAATCAAATATCGATGGAATGCTTTGCTAGTTGAACAATGGGATGGGATAAAGAATTACATATCAGATCTCATTATTCAGGTCAATCTAATGCATGTGTCTTATGTTATTTGGTAAACATTGATTATCGTTTTTATTATATACATCTTGTTTAGGTTTGTATTTCATTATTTTTTTCCAGTGGATATATTAACTTCTATATGTATTGTTATTCAACTTTCAAGTAATGAAGCTTCTTTTCACAGTGAGAGGCTTTATGTAAACAAACTTAATGTAATCTTGGTTCAGGTAAGTAATAGAATCATCTCAATGTTTCTTTTCATCACCTTCTTGTTTATGACTTCTCAAAGCTACACTTTACTCACTGAGGTTTTGTGTGCATACTTTTGTTCGCATTGATCAATGTGTTATTTCCCATGTGTCTTATCTTCATTTAATTTCATCTCAAGGGAGTTAAGTGTATCCTAGAAAGGCAAATATAAATGTGGTATTCTGTATGGTTTATTTGGTTAATTAGTTAAACCATTGTGCATGTTCATTTTGTCTGTTTGTTTGCTTAAATATTTATCCTTTGCTCTTCTTTTTTTTTGTAAATTTATTAGCTTGTCCATGCTCTTTGAGAGGGTGTTGTTTGTAATTAATTTCTAGATATTGACAGCTTTTCTTCCTACGTTTTGAACATGTATCCCATTTTCCAGGGTGTAGGTGATTGAAAGGTTAATAGTAATTACTAGGATGCTTATTCTTTTCTTGATTAAATAGATAATGCTAAAACAGTGCTGCCAATTTTGTAGGTGTTGAAGCATGAATGGCCAAGTAGATGGCCTGGTTTTATTCCTGATCTTGTTTCGGCTGCTAAGAGTAGTGAAACAATATGTGAAAATTGCATGGCTATTTTGAAGGTGAAATTTTTAACAATACATCAAGAATCATGTTACTTCTTTCTCTTTGATTGTTGGCCAATATTTACTTGAATTGGTTGTATACTGCTTATGCTCAGCTCCTCAGTGAAGAAGTTTTTGACTTTTCTAGAGGTGAGATGACGCAGCAGAAAATAAAAGAACTCAAGCAGTCCTTGAACAGGTAAAAGAAAATGTTTTATGTGTGCCTTTTTAATTGGGAGATAGTCATGGGTTTTATGTAAACTGACTTATATGTATTTGGTGTTCTGCAGTGAGTTTCGGCTCATACATGAGTTATGTCTTTATGTATTGTCGATATCACAGCGTCCTGAACTTATAAGGGCGACTTTGGCCACACTGCATGCTTTTTTATCATGGATCCCTCTTGGTTATATTTTTGAGTCTCCTCTGGTTTGCACCTTATCCATTATATTATTATGTCTGTATATTTCAGACTGTTTGATGTTATAAATGATATATATTGGAAGCTAGCTGTATAGATTGATGCTTTCAATGAGTTGAAAACACACTTTTCTTTTTCCTTGTATCTCAGTTTTCTCAATTCTGTGTAAGGTCACTAACCATATGTTTTATTTTTGTTACTGTGATTCTTACAGCTTGATACCCTACTAAATCTTTTCCCTGCGGCTGCCTATAGAAATTTGGCTCTGCAGTGCTTAACCGAGGCATTTCTCTCTACTTAATATTTTATTATTATTTTAATTATTAATGTATATGAATTCATCTGTTTGCTTTTATGTCCATCAAATCTCATTTTCCTTTTTTCATATTGCAGATGCATGTTTTCTTCGGGTTCATTTGTTTCATGTATACTTCATTTTCTCACTTATTAGTCATTGTTTGGCTCAGGTTGCAGCACTTAATTTTGGAGATTTTTATGATGCACAATTTGTTAAGCTTTATACTTTCTTTATGGCACAGTTGCAGGTAATCTATTATAAATTAGGATGTGAAATAAGTTATTTTAGACTTTTTAGTGCATGGTTGCAGATGGATTTCCTGTTTTGTAAAAGCATTGTCATTGTTAATCTAGTATTTTTCTTCACAATATTATATTTTTGTCGATTTGCCTAAGTTTGTACTGTTCATGATATGTATGGGGGTTAGAACATACTTCCACCAGGGACAAATATCCCAGAAGCCTATGCAAATGGCTCCACTGAAGAACAGGTAATTTTTTTTGACGTTAATAAATATTTGTTTTTTCACAAAAAAATATAAAACATGTTTTAAGAATCATATTTTCTGAATTTAATTGGGCTGTTGCACAGTTGTAGTCAGTTGTTTTGTAATTATTATTAGGATGAACACACTTCAGTAATCTTCTTATATTTTTCCTGTTTTATAGGCATTTATTCAAAACTTGGCACTCTTCTTCACCTCATTCTACAAGGTAAGTTTTTTATCACCTTTTATTTGTATTTTATACCTTTCATCTGCACAGTTATGTTTTCTAAATTTTGATGGAACTATCTTGAAAATTTCACTCATCTTTTGTTTGTTTGTCTGTGTTAAATCACAATATTAAGTCTTTATGTTGACTTGAGAACTCTTTGTAATGTCATCTGAAAGACTGACACTAATAGGTCTACATCATGATTCAAAGTAGTTTTAATTTGTCATTCCTCCTATTAACAGTAATTGTAACTGTTAAAAAATGTTTGCTTGCATTTGTTATGGAGAAAAAGAGAGTTTAATGTTATGTTGAGAGAGGTGCTCTGGCATTATAACATATTATGATATTTCACGCATGGCCTCAGGATGATGCTTGTTTTGAGTACACAGAATTGCACGTTGCCTATTGGAATAGTTTGCTTGATTATTGTCTCCAAGTTACTCATTAGCAGGCACGTATTTACTACTCAAGCTTGACTTTGACTGTTCCACTGCAGTCACACATTCGCGTACTTGAAACTACCCCTGAAAATCGGGCAGCACTTCTTATGGGCCTTCAGTACTTAATCAGTATTTCCTATGTTGATGATACTGAAGTTTTCAAGGTAGGTCTTAGTTATGTTGTGTTCTCTTCAAAACTACTTGGTAACAAAAGATGTTCTCTGATTATTCTGGTTTTGCCACAGGTTTGCCTGGATTATTGGAATGCCTTGGTTTCTGAACTTTTTGAAGCACATCATTCTTCTGACAATCCTGCTGCTACTGCCAATGTTATGGGTCTCCAGGTAAAGCATGCTTTTTGTGATTATCCTGTTACAATTTCTGTCTTTGTTTCTTATTTATCTCAGGATAAATCTATTTTGAAAATATGATACAGGATTGGAAAGTATCTATTTTCAGCCAAGATTTTGATTTGAAAGTATCATGCAGTTTACCCTTTTGATATGCAACCATGGTTGGGCATTGTGAATGTTAAAGGATTGCTTGAGCTTGGATGATCACAGCAGAAATTAATATTCTGCTGTAGCCCTTTAAATTTCCAGATTTAATTTATTGATCTCAATCTATTGTAACAAACAGTTTTTACCAGACCTGTTGGGTTAGGCCTGGAGTTGTGGGTCAAACCTGGCCTGCTGTTTGAATGCCTTGGCGATTCAAAGCAATTTTGACTTTGCAGGAACTGTTTGAACAGTGAGTACTTGCTGGTGGTTGATGGGTTAATGAGTTTGACTCATTGCCCAGTCAGGAAAATCTGCCTGCCTCTCTGTAAAGCTAAAAAAGTTTTTTTTTTTTAAAACGCAAAGTGTGATCATTTTAAATATTTTTCTGCTAGCCTATATTCACTAGCCAAGTCAAACTTGACAACTTTGCCTTGCAAAGTTTGTTGGGTTTTTTTCAATAACCCAGTCAACTTCTTTGTTTTTTTCATTAACAGGACTGTTTTAGATGTTTTAACTTCTTTTCAATGATATCTCATTGCTAATATATAAATCATAATAATGGTTTGCATGCACTAATATTTGGTTCTTGTTCATCTCACACATGGTAAATACTTGTGATGGGCTTCCTTAGCGTGTTCTGGGTTAGAAAATTCAATATTAGCACACTAGAGATTTCAGTGATCGACCTCCCTAGTCAAAAGAAAGGGACATCAGATGGCACAGTAGCTAATAAAGGGTTTAAAATAATTAGAGGGTTTGTAGTTCTTTGCCAAAGCATGAATACCATAACTCTTATTTTGAACTTTCATTATAGTTGTCATGGGTTATAGTGTATTTGAATTGCAGTCTTAAAAAACTCTATTATGCAGATGTTAAATATTTGATCAAACTATATACAATTTTAATTTGGAAGAGTGTATTACTGCATTTTTATTTTACTGTAATTTCTTGACAAACGGTTGTCTGATTATGTGCTCCTAGGTTTCAGGAACATGACTAGTGGCCTTACTGTTATGGTTTTTCCACTTCTTTTATGGTTCCAAGAAGTTTGCCTAGCTTTATGAATTGTGATATTCTAAGAATAATAGTGGCTTATCGATTTCTTGTCCATGCAGATTCCATTACTTTCAGGCATGGTTGATGGGCTAGGTTCACAGATTACACAACGAAGGCAGTTATATGCTGGACCAATGTCGAAACTGAGAATGCTGATGATTTGTCGTATGGCTAAACCAGAAGAGGTTCTGATTGTAGAAGATGAGAATGGCAATATTGTTAGAGAGACTATGAAAGATAATGATGTCCTTGTCCAATACAAGGTATAGACACCTTGTAATTTCTAAGATGAACATTATGCACTTAATGTTTGTTGAATACAAATGACATGTGCATTCACTAAAAGGCAAAATAGACCATTTTGATAAGATGCAATACGATATTTACATTGATGTCCAATAAATGTTCACAAATGGGTCAATGGGACTGCTAGTACAACATTGTGGCTTACAAAATGGGAGTGCAAAGGCCGCTCCTATAAAAAGTTGATAAAAACAGATGTAATCTATGCTAAATAAAACTGATAGCCCAAGATCAAGGAGCTAGCATGCTGTATTATCTAGTTCTGTGTTAAGTTTATAACTTTATACTGATTTCTTTCCTTGTTGGAATTTATATATGCAGGTAATGAGGGAGACCTTAATTTACTTATCACATCTTGATCATGAAGATACAGAACAGCAGGTATGATTTAACAACATTTTTAGCATTCATTCTCTTGTTTAAATCTTGTATGTGTTATGATCTTCTCCTTAATTAGGATTTGTGCTTTCGGAAAAACTTACTAGAATTTTGGGATACCATTATGTTGTATACCATAGCATTGGATTACTGACTGGGTGGACAATGTATTGGGAAAAATAAAACCTTATTATTGTTATTGGAAGTACAAAACAATATCAGTGGTACATCAGCAGAAATAGATAAATAAGAACTCAGATACTTCCAGGCAACCCAGGAAAACCCACTCCATTAAATGTTTCTCACTATATTTCCCAAAGGCATTATGGCTGGTTTTGATGACTACCAAATCTTATGTTCAATCTGCTTGAGGATGATCCATCGTCAAAGGTTTCAATGAAGAGAATGAGCATAGACCTTTTGATCATGAGAGACAACCAACTTTGATGAAAACTCTCAAGCACAAAATCTTAGCCACAAGATGTTCATCCACTATAAGTTCATGTAGCTGGCAGCCAGAAATAAAAGCCTGATTGGGTTACTGCTTTTATTTAATGATAATGTCCATGTTATATGTTACTGATTATCCGCCTAAAAGATAGATGTTTAATATAGTCTGGTGCAGTCCTGGCCTTGTATTTCAATGTGGTTAGGACACTTGTAAAGAATATGGAAAGTCTTTTTTGTTGCATATAGGCAGAGAAGAAATAATTTACTATATTATTTTATTTACAATGTAATCAGGGGAATATAAAATCAGTTTGCATATCACATGTTACAGTCATATAGAGCTAGATAATGTTTATGCCTTCTGTTTGGTATGCTATATACAGCATTTTACTTAAGTGTCATATAGAGCTAGATAATGTTTATGTCTTCTGTTTTGTATGCTGTATCCAACATGTTACTTAAGGTTGCTATTTGATAGTACATTTTGATTGTTGGTTGACACAGATGTTGAAAAAACTTAGTAAACAACTTAATGGGGAAGATTGGACATGGAACAACTTGAACACTCTCTGCTGGGCAATTGGCTCCATTTCAGGTTCTATGATGGAGGACCAGGTATGTTGTCTTCTGCTTTGTCATTTATGGTCTTCTGTAGTTGTTTATTGGGTTTTTTAATCACTATTCTTATTAATTGACTGCATGCTTATTGTGCTCTGATGCCCTCTACAGCCCAATATGGGGGAATGTTGTCTCATAATGCTACATTTAAAAATAATAAAATTACATTAACAAATTAAAAATTAGAAATAACAAAAGAATATTTCAATATCAAGCATAAATAAAATACTACAGTTTCCACCTTAATTATACATCAACTTTATATATGGAGAGAAAATAATTGAAAGTAAATATTTCCTATATTTGTCTATAATTGCTTTCTACCTTTTAGTATCAGGGATATTTGTAATTCCTTCATTACTCAATATTGAGTTGACATTTTGCATCTAAAAATAATATTGATATTGAGAGATAAAGTAATTGAAAGTAAATAATTTCTACTATCATCGATAATTTTCTTCTATAATCGCTTTCTACTTTTTAGCATGAATTGACATGTGGCATTTAACAATATATTGATATTATATTTTAGTGGAAATGAGACGTGAAATTCATTGTGTTCAGTTGACATGAGGTAGAGAGATTTTATATTCAATTTATATATAATAGAGAGATGAAATACTTGAAATAAAAAAAATACTCATATTTTTTCTTTCTATCTTGAGGGAGATGTGATTGACATGTAATTTATTCAATTCTCAATATGTAGTTGATATGTGGCATTTAAAACATATTAATAACAAAAAAAATTCCAATATGGATTATAAATGAAATATTCACTATGCATTTTAAGTAAACTATTTCAGTATAAAAATATATATATAAAATGGTTTTCTTATTCCATTAAGAGGTGTTTTCTAATTCAGGGATTGAGGGAGATTTGTAATTCCTTTAGTGCTTGGAGTTGACATGTAACATTTAAAAAAATATTAACCCAATGTTATCAGTACTAGACTGGACTGGTCAGAATAGGTTGGTCGGACCGGTTGGAGGGCAAAACCAGTTTGGACCGGTGAACCAGACCATTTTTTGCCAGTTCAGTATCGAATCGTTCTTTTTTCACTGAAATGTTCGGCTGGTTTTGTACAATGCTACCAAGGATCCTTTGAACGCAAATATTCATTCTTCAATTTTTAACATTACCATTACTTGACTGAGGATGTTTAACAGTGGTTTCAAATATTTTGGGTTTCATATGGAGAAAGTAGAATTTTAGATACCACTCAGAATCCTGCAGATTGAACAGTTTTTTAGGATTTTAGGTTTGGGGGGGATTCCAATGTTTCCACTGTATTTGGTTATGTACGAGGGTATGGAACTAGCATTCAATCAAGAGCACCAACCCCTATATGTACCTTGATGTTAGTGGCATTGATTGTTGAACTCCTCTATCATGATCCTTCCAAATATGTAAATCCATCCCACAAACAAAATCTTGACTTGACATGCTAAGTTTTTTCTATCTTATTTTAATGCTTAGAGGGTGATATTGATGATGAAGATCCCAATATAGGCAAACATTTTGATGATATGTAGGTATTTGTAGCATGATTTTTTGGATGTTAGAGGCCATTTTGGGCCTGTTTGTTGATGTATTTTCTGTTCAGAGATGGATTGCATTTGGTGCTATTTTGGTTATGTGCACCCTTACATGCTGTAAAGTTCAGATATTTTTGATATTCTATTGTTTGAATTTACTTTTTGTAATGGCAGGAAAATCGGTTTCTAGTCACCGTAATACGTGATTTACTCAACCTATGTGAAGTCACCAAGGGAAAGGACAATAAAGCTGTAATTGCAAGTAACATCATGTGTGTATAGTATCATCATGTCAGTGATTTGATCATTTTTGCCTGTTGAAGCATCAAGCACGTTTTTCTGGACTGATTTGAATTCTTGTTTTTGATTAGGTATGTAGTGGGACAGTACCCAAGATTTCTGAGGGCACATTGGAAATTTTTGAAAACCGTTGTCAACAAACTTTTTGAATTCATGCATGAAACTCACCCAGGAGTGCAGGTGGAAACTCTTTGCTTGCAAGCCAATTTAGTTCTGTCAATGGCCATTTTTATGTGGTTTGATCGCATCTTTCTTAATACTATGTCAACTTTATCCAAGTATAGTATATACATTGAAAAAATTGTTAAAACTAACCTAATTGGAAGTTATAAGAATTAAAAAATCAAAGAATAAAGACATGAACTGGGGACAATCAGTGCTGACAAGCAGTTCAGAACATCACGAAGAATGTTCTGTGAAAACTTTAAGGGTTCTAACTTCTGGCTGACACTCTCTCTTGTCAGCACTGTTATGGTGCTAGTTTTTCTTTCCAATTGGCAACTGCTCTTTGAAACCTTTGGTTTATTGTTAAGCACAGTTGTGCTAGACCATAAAGTGAAGTAGGGTGTCGGAGCAGTTCTTTCTTCCCAAAAGGCCGTGGAAGTGTTCCACTGATAAATTTTTATAAATGATAATGCACCTGTATTCAATGAAATTAGTTGCAGAAAGTATATTTTGGAGTGCTTCATGTAGAGAAATTCTACATTATTATTTTTTTGACAATGGTGAATCGGTAACTCTTTAGACTAATCTAAGGGAGGTCCCAGGATCAATCCTCGTGGCTGCCTTATCTAAGTGGACAGGTTTCATGGGTATGGGTATAGGGATTAATACATGATGTGGTATGGGAATGACACCTTTTGAACCAGGGGACAGGTGAAGTCAGCTATGATGTAGAATAAGTTTTCTACCTTTTTTCATCATATATGGTTTTTCTCCACTAAATGGATGAACAAACAAGTGCTCCAATTCCTCTCACAAGATAAGGAATTGGCAGTCTGTGAGAATTAACATATGGAAAATTCTAAGCTTTTTCATTTCTGAGAAATGTATACTCCAATGAAATCATATCTGATAGCAAATTGTAAGGAATTTATGAGGAATGCTCAGTGGCAATTGTAGCCCCTGGTAATAGTTTTTTGAAAGATTCTGACTTTCATTGTTTCTAACTTCAGGACATGGCTTGCGATACTTTTTTAAAGATAGTGCAAAAGTGCAAGAGGAAGTTTGTGGTTGTCCAGGTATGTATTTTCATTTGCTGTGTAACGTTGGGTGATGTATATAATACATATCTGTTATTATATTGATACATACATGCAGTTAACGTATGGAAAATGGCATCTGATTTCTGAATATCATCAAGGAAATGAATAAATAACTAAATTAATCATAGAAGAAATCATGCTCCTGATGATATACAAATTACAATGTAGCAGATAATTTTAAATTTTAGTATCTGACAATAGATCACAAAAGTAGGTCAAATGGATTAAGATAGTAAATCAAGTGCTGGTACAATGTTGGGAATGTCAAGGTGCTTGATAGACCAATTTAAAGGAAGGAAAATAATAATATCTAAGAGCAGGCTAGGTGCTAAATGTCTGGCTAAATAAAGCTAAAAAGTTGAAAAGGGTCAACAAGGGAAGTAGCAGATAAGGTGATGATAAACTAGAATTGCTGATCGTGCCTTCCGGCTAGCTTCAGCAGTCCTTGTTATCCTGCCTCTCTGTTGGCCTTTTATCTTGGTAAATGGATCTTGCCATTTTGATTTTTAAAATATGATAACAACATGATTTGTCCAATGTATATTGGCAAATTTAATTTTGATGCTTATAACTTAGTTGGGTGAACCTCGTAACAATCCAACCTGCACCAAATCACTGAACCCTGCGACTTCCAAACAAAATAATTTTCACCATTCGTAGGTCCTAAATTTCCCATTCTCGCATGTGTCTATACATTCTACATTCTGTCTGGGTTTATTGGACTTGCTTAATCTCTCACATTGAATCTTGACAATTGTACACCAACTGTGTTGAAACTCTATTGTGTGATGTTCCCAAAGTTTACTGGTTGATAGTGTGCTGAAACTGGGCAACTTAGGTTCAATCCATTGCTGTTCTCATTTAAAACAACCTTTTGAATGCTTGTTTATAATACCAACTAATATTAAATTTTCAAAAGTATACCAATCCATCCAACAAGTTGATTCAATGACAAATAAGATCTGATTAGGGCCTTTTTCTTCTCTTTGATCACAAGGATATAAAATATTCCCCTCGAGAACTATCAAATTACATAGGTTACAAATGTTTATTTCTTTACTGAAATTGAATTCTTGTTTTCCCATGTCAACCATCATACACATATCTATAGTATTGATGTTCATAACAAAAATTGGGTTGTCCTCATTAAGATCCCATATAATATTATAAAGTAAATATAATTAGCAATATATTAACGACTTCAGGAACTCCAGCTGCTTTATCTAACAATAAATTCCAATGATGTTCACCCTCTTCCTGATTGTTTGAATTGAATGCATAAGTTCTTGATGTTGTTATGTGATGGGGCCGTAATGAGTCACTTGTAAACAACATAGCAAAATGGTTGTTTTTTTGATGGAATTTTGGTGCACATCTGCGACTAAGGGATTCCTAAAGTAGGTTGTTTAGTCCAGGCATTCATATCATATTCAATGTGCATTCTTTAGTCTTAAATGAGCAAAAGCTACTGCTTTATGGGCTTCTGTAGTATCCTCAATTAGTATGCTTTCCACTACATCGTTTGATGATCCCTTGTTTCTCTGTTGAAAGAATGCTTTACCATTCCAAGTTTGTAAGGAAGTCTGCATGTGTTGAGATTGCTTGCGAGGATGTATTGATGTCTGGAGTTCTGATATTTGTTTTTATTGAACTAGCCAGTTTGCAAATATTTCTGTTATTAATTAAATAACTAAAAAAATACAGGTTGGAGAGGCAGAGCCATTTGTTTCTGAACTTTTAACAGGCCTTGCGACGACTGTTGCTGATCTTCAGCCGCATCAGATACATACATTTTATGAATCTGTATGGATATTGAGTATTTTGATGTGTTGAATGCTGACTTTGTCGTTAAGGTCTCCATTTCCTTAGCTAGTGGTAGAAATTTGGTTGTATACAGTTATAATATGGTTAATGCCTAACATGACATTTCTCAGGTGGGGCATATGATTCAAGCGGAATCAGATCCTCAAAAGCGAGATGAATATCTTCAAAGGCTAATGGAGCTTCCAAATCAGGTTCTTTTATCATCCTTTATGGTCTCTTCCTCTTTGAGATTTGTTAATATTTTGAAGAAATTATGGTGTACAGTTTATTTTGTTGCATTTAATCAATTTGCTGGTGTGCAGAAATGGGCGGAAATCATAGGCCAAGCCAGGCAAAGTGTTGATTACCTAAAGGATCAGGATGTTATTAGAACGGTGCTTAACATTATGCAGGTATATGCTTCTATCTGGTTTGACATTGATGTTTTGTCACTAATGGCTATTGTGCTTATTGAAGATATGGCTGTGTTGGAAGTCTTATTCCAAGATGTGGTGCCAATACAAAGTTATTGTAATTCAAATTAGACATCACATAAGCGATCAATAGTTTGTGCATGGACATGAGTTTCTGTCATATAACTGATCATTTTCATATATCACATGCATTGTTTTGTTTTCTTCCACTTAATGTTGTTTTTTTCTATAGAAAAATTGTATCATTTATGAATACTTAAATTATAAAAGATACATGTCTTAATAGCTTGCCTAGATTTGGTCATATCGACCATAACCAATTATGAGCCCAAGTAAAGGTCTAAATAAACATCTGACATAAATGTTGCTGTCCTTTCATGCACCAAAAGCAAAAAAAACTGGGAACTTATCATTAAGCTGAAATTATTGTTCTTGTGACATGGTGTATGGCATCAGCTATACTGGCACTGAAACTTGTTTTATGGTTCGACAGACAAATACAAGCGTGGCTCTTTCTCTTGGGACATTCTTTCTACCACAGATATCACTAATTTTCCTAGACATGCTAAATGTTTACAGGTATGGTTATTATTCTTTATTCTTTGAACATTTGAAAGATTGAAGTTTTTATGGTAAAGACATTTCAGTCCTGATTCTCCTTAAGTTTGTATTTTTTCAAGAGAGCTTTTGTACAGTTTACTGCTCCACATTCAGATTTTGGAAGTGAGAGAAACAGAAAATGGCCCTAAAACATATTATTGGATTATTTTCCTCCATTTGGCATGGAATATTTAAATATCTGATTGTTTTTATTTTTTAGTTTTTGGAAACGCAATTCTTTTTTAAATATTTATGGGGATTTTGTCTGACATGAACTTGAAGAATGAAACTCGCAAGTTAGGTGTTGTAGTGAATGAACTTTTGTTACTGGATTAAGTCCTCTGGTTGCAACAAGAAACACGGTACTTGGAAGTAAACTTCAAAATTGATTACATTACAATAGAGATTTCAAAATTTTTTGGAAGTAAACTTCACTATAGCGAGGCGGGCAAAGAACAACCATTTTTTTGATAAGTTCAACCTGTACATTTCTTATTCATGTATATGCTATAACTAAAAGGTTAATATGTGTACTAAAAGGGCTGTTTCTAAATAAAATACTGGTACATGGTATATATTATGTTATAATTGATATTGACAATCTTACATAAAAGCTTGATTTGCCTCAGGTGGATTAAATATAGTGCAAATGGATTTCAAGCAATAAATTTAAAAATTTGACAAATATAAAAGGAATACCATTAGATTCAACCACTAGGCGGTTTAAACCAATGTTTTAAAACTCCGACTCGGGTTCGGAACCGGCCGAGGGTCGACTCCGACTCCGACTCAGTATCGACTCGACCTAGTTGATTTCAATGACTCAGTCTTTGTAAAAAATACATTAAATATTATTTTTTTATATAAAAAACCACAATTTTAAAGATTTTCGTTCATGTTTCCAAACACAAAGCATTAGAATATAAAGAGAAGACAACATATTGTCAAAGTAGGCTCATGAATATATCCATTATATCAAAATGACACCCAGTGCATTGTACAATATATGTAATATATAGAGATCATAACAAAAACACATAACCAAGGAGGCTCTAAATGGCCTCTACAACAAAACATCACTAGTCACTATTGCTAAACAAGGCAAGATCATTTGGTTCAAACTCTGAATCATAGTTAGATGGGGAAACCAATGCCGCTTCCTCACTATTGCTCCAAAAACGAACTCCAACTCTTCACAAACTCCTCACAAATGCTCAGACAAATGCACTGAGATAACTATGAGGGGTTTGCGTCATTTTTATAGGCTTGGGAGAGAGGTAGAGGCATTAAGAAAAAAAAACCCAAAAAAAATTGAGTTTGAAGTCCGAGTTGTCTCCTTTTTTTCCTTGCGGACTAGCTCGGCCTGTTTAAGAGGGGCTCGGCCGAACTGGCCTAATCGGTGTTTGGCTCGGCTGGTTTGGTAATGGACTGGCCACCAAACCTGTTTTTGTACCAAGCCAACTTGGGCAGGGGTCTGGCTCGGTCGGCTCGGCTGATTCCGAATTGTTTCAGACTGTTTTTAAAACACTGGTTTAAATATAGTGCAAATGGATTTCAAGCAACAAATAAACACTCAAAATGTGAAAAGTAGAATTTTAGATCTCACTCAAAATTTAGTAGTTTTAACAGTTTTCCAAGATTTCAGGATTGGAGGGATTGCAACGCTCCATTGGATTTTGTCATGTACGAGGGTGTCGAACTAGTATTTAATCAAGAGCACCAAGCCCTCTATGTACTTTGATGTTAGTGGCATTGGTTGTCGAACTTCTATCATGAGCCTACTAAAAAATACCCATCACTCAAACAAAATCTTGACTTGACATGCTATGCTTTTTCTATCTTATTTTAATGCTTGGAGGGTGATATTGATGACGAAGATCCCCATTATAGGCAGTGATTTTGATGATATGTAGGGATTTGGTGTAGCATGATTCTTTTTGGACGCTAGAGGCCATGTGGAGCTTGTTTGTTGATGTATATTGGGTTAGAGATGGATTGCACTAGGTGCTATTTTGGTTATGTGCACCCTTACACGCTATATAAATGAGATTTTTTGCTTATTTGTGTATCTTAGACAGCTTCCTAAATCAAGTCACATACAATTCATCTTTATATTACATTACAGTTTCATGAAATAAGGCACACTCTTCAAGAATTTATTTGTCGTAATCATGGGATTTGGGGTTAAATCTCTTTTACTCCTATAGTTATGAGGAGAGATTCCCTTTCAAGTTGCTACTGTGGGATTCCTTTGATAGGCAACATCAAAGTTTGCCCAAGGAATTTTGAATTTGATGATTTCTTCTCTACTGCTTGATGTTTTTTTGTTTTTCCTCAACTTGTGGACAAATATTTCTATTTTGTACATTTAAGGGGTAGGGTGTCCTGTCCTTCAAAAAGATTCGGGTTTCTAGCAAGGCCTATATTGATTGGCAGAGCCCACATCTTCTTTATATCCTTGTTATACCAAGACCTGAAAGCTTCTTCAATACTTTCGTTCCCTGCAATCCGTATCCCTGTCATGCTTTCAACTTCTTTCCTGACCTCTTTGGAAAATGAGTGAATCAGAAGTAAGTGATGGTTTCCTCTGCTTGTTGGCATAAACTACACCATCCTGGGCCTATTGTTTTTTGTTTTTTAATTCTTTTAATTCTCTTTCAAACCGTCCATCTAAGAGCCTTGTTTAATGCTGGCCACATAAAGACTATTTTATTAGGGATGCCTAAGTTTCTATCTCCACCACCATATATCTTTATAAATATTATACATTTAAAATTTTAAATATTTATTCATATTGTTGTCAAATTCAAAATCGAACACAAACTAGGTGAATTTCAATACTACATTCTAAAAATCTATGGGATGTATGGACTCTGGAGAGCAGTGGACTCTTACTGTTCCTTTTTGTGGATAATGAGCAATCCTAACTGCAAGTTAGGATATTACCTTCCTAACATTTAGTAACCATGGACCATCACTATTTCAGGCTTCACTAGTGATGATCACGTGCAGTTTTCACCTCTACAATTGTCAGTTGTGGAAGCGTATTTCTCTTTTATGCTTTTGGTGGGGAATGAAAGAATAGAATTTTTTGGGCTAACAATCTATGGGATGTATGGACTCTTACTGTTCCTTTTTGGGGATAATGAGCAATCCTAACTGGAAGTTGCAGTTAGGATATTGCCTTCCTAACATTTAGTAACCATGGACCATCACTATTTCAGACTTTACTAGTGATGATCACGTGCAGTTTTCACCTCTACAATTGTCATAGAAATTTTGGGCTAACCATGGACCATCACTATTTCAGGCTTCATTAGTGATGATCATGTGCAGTTTTCACCTCTACAATTGTCAGTTGTGGAAGCGTATTTACCTTTTATGCTTTTGGTGGGGAATGAAAGAATATAATTTTTGGGCTAAAGGAGTCGCCAATGTTTCATAGGCGTGGGAGTAATGATTCATCATAAATTTTAGTATGGTTTTTGTCATGAGGATTGTACTCAAAAGTTTTGTTTGATTGTGCTTGTGAAAATGAGTCATTTGCCTATAATCTTGCACTGCGATTGCATACTTATATTTGGATTGGTTTAGTGTTTCTATAATATATGTGGTTGACTGATATTTATTTTGACTCGGTTGTCTTGTTCTTGAACAGAATGTATAGTGAACTCATTTCTAACAGCATAGCTGAAGGTGGCCCATTTGCTTCTAAAACATCATATGTGAAGCTACTAAGGTAGGTTTTTGGGTCACATCACTTAAAAATCATGCGGTTTCAATGTTGCTTGTCTATTCTTTGAAGCATTTGGTATGTATTTCTTCCCAGCTATGTTTTAATAAAGTCAATTGGTGTTTTTGAACCAGATCTGTCAAGAGGGAGACCCTCAAATTGATTGAAACATTTGTAGATAAAGCTGAAGATCAACCACATATCGGGAAGCAATTTGTACAACCTATGATGGATCCTATACTTGGTGACTATGCGCGAAATGTGCCTGATGCTAGAGAGTCTGAAGTTCTATCATTATTTGCAACTATAATAAACAAGTATCTCTCTCTCTCTCACACACTTATACAGACATACACACACTGATAGAGGTGCACACACATGATAACAGACACACACCTCTGTACAACTATACTGTCTCTGTTACTTCCATGTTTATATACTTATGAAAGTTTCTGGTTTGAGGAATGGTGATGTGCCCTCCTAATTATTTTTTCCCAGGCTTAATTTTATTGATAATTTGTTTTTTTAAAATTTTGGTGTAACCTCTTTAGGTATAGAGGTGTTATGATGGAGGATGTACCGCGTATTTTTGAAGCTGTTTTTGCTTGCACATTAGAGGTGAGCTGTTAGTCTAGATTAAGAGCTCTATTGGTTTCATTTCTATAATTTCCTTGGTGATTTTGATAGTTCATGTATATCGTTTTTCATCGAAATATTTTGTGGGTGCGGATTCTGTATTGAGTTGTGTTGGTTAAAGCTTTATGTGGAGTGATTTCATAAAGTGGACAATTTTCTTCTACAGATGATTACTAAAAATTTTGAGGATTATCCGGAGCACCGATTGAAATTCTTCTCATTACTCCACGCGATTGCCACTTATTGTTTCCGTGCTTTGTTCGCATTATCAAGTCAGGTATTGCTCATGATTACTCATAGATTTGTAGTTCAGTGGTTGTATATGTTACCTGTGTACCGATTCCTATGTATTTCGTTGATAAGCACCTTGTTCTTATTTCCACATTTATTGTCCATATAACAGCAACTGAAGCTTGTCATGGATTCCATAATATGGGCCTTTCGCCATACTGAAAGAAATATTGCTGAGACCGGGCTTTACTTGCTTCTTGAGATGCTGAAGAATTTCCAGGTAGGCAAATTATTTGAATTATGCGGTGGTTTTCTCTGTTATTTATTGATTGTTTTGATATTATTAAGAGTAGTGGCACTTTCAAGGACATCTCAAAATTGGTTGTAAGCTAGCTTATTTAACTTTCTAATTTCATTTTATTTTACAGATATCTGAATTTTGCAATCAGTTCCACCAAAGCTATTTCTTGACAATTGAGCAAGAAATATTTGCTGTTTTAACTGATACATTCCACAAGCCAGGATTTAAACACCACGTCCATATTTTACAGCATTTGTTTTGTCTGGTATGTACCATGTCCCTATTTGATGAGTAGTTTTTAGGTCTTTTTCAAAATATGTTGTACTGCAAATACTATTTTTTGCATTTAGGCTTTAACAAGTATTTTTTTATATATGTTTCTGTAGGTGGATTCTGGTGCTTTGACCCAGCCTCTATGGGATATTAATGCGCTTGGCCTAACTGCGTATCCAAGTAATACGGCTTTTGTACGAGAGTATACCATCAAACTCCTAGGAACATCATTTCCTAACATGACAGTCACTGAGGTATGCTTAGTGAAGCAATTTTTTTGGGGTTTTCTAATCTATATTGTGTTTTTGGTCTCTTGCTATTATTTATTTGTATAAGTGCGCGCATTTGTGTTGTTTGCATTACTCATCCTTCTCATGGTGCAGGTTACACAATTTGTGGATGGATTATTTGAGTCACGGAATGATCTTTCTAGTTTCAAGAACCACATTCGAGACTTCCTTGTCCAATCTAAAGAGTTCTCTGCTCAGGTAATGATTTAAGAATTGCATCTTTCTTGGTCGTGGAAAGCAATTTTTCCTCATCCAGGTTTCTGAATGTAAAAATATTACCTATGCAGGATAACAAAGATCTCTATGCCGAAGAAGCAGCTGCGCAAAGAGAAAGAGAGCGCCAAAGAATGCTTAGCATTCCTGGGCTTATTGCACCCAGTGAACTACAAGATGAAATGTTAGACACATAACAGAGTGAGCTGGGAGTATATATTTACCATTTAGTCCCATCACTAGCATTATTTCTTTACTCATCAGATTCATTTTTGAGGGCACAATCCAAATTGTTGACAGTGATTCATCCATTAAAGATGAGTTCCGAGGTTGCACCCTTTGTGTAGCGAGAGCTATCCGGAATTACTAGTGATACTTCTGAGCAGAGCTGCAGATGCTCTGCAGGTTCAGGATCTTTTTCCCTGGTAAAATTTCCTTGCTTTGTGGTGTCTTACAGATCCCCTCCAGTAGTTGAAGTAGGGGTAGCTCTCGGGGCGTAGATAAGCCCTTCTGGCTGGAGTTGTTGGTTACTCCTCACAGTCAGGTAAAATTTTAGAAACTCCATACAGAGAAAGAAGTGGGATGTGTCCTGACATGTTTATTGTGTGATATATCTGGGTTGTCTCTGTGTTCCCATCTACTCCAGTGAGCCACCTGAAAACTAACTATGATGATATTTTCCTAGGAAGGATTTTTGTTATTTTCTAATCCTTCGGAAGATTGTCAGGCAAACCTTTAATTTCTGTGTTTGTAAGCTAGTCATCAGTTATGTGCTTTTCATTTGTCTTGATTCTCACAGCATGTTTTCCTGCTTTCTTACTAATTTAAGATTCTCTGTTTTTGTAATTTATCCAATCGAAGGATTATTTTGAAATTCAAGGTATTATATACTGATGCTTTGCTGTTGAATCTCTTGTAGCATGCAAACTTCTTAATTTTATAAACATTTGATTGTGAGATGCCTGTTGCACTACTCAATAAGTGCATAGAATTTCAATTCTAGTTCAGAAATTTGGAATAAATCACTTGATTTTAGAGTAGTGATGCGTTCTTCCCTCTTTTGTAGGAGATTGGTCGGGACAGTCAAACGTTCCCTGTAAGCCCTGTTTATATTGCTAGCAGGTTGAATCAGTGCCTTGGCTTGGTTTTCATGTTAACAATCCGACCAAAACATCTTTTTAGAATGTATGCCATCATTTTTTAAATGTTTCCTGGACGCCGTTTTTAATGTTGGTTGAGCGCAGACATATTACCTGACTTGGACACTGTTTTTAATTATCTTTTGGTACTTGTGTCCTTATAAAATGCTTGGTTGGTTTCAATTAGCGTAGGCATTTGTTTTTGGTCTCTAATAAATGGTTTTGTAAAATTGCCTTCTGTTCAACCGTGATGTGTATTGTTTTTCCGATGATGAAAATTAAAGTAGGCATGTTATCGACAGATGGGTTTCATGGGGCAAGGCAGTTCATTTGGATAACAAATCTAATCTATTCATCATTTTCAACAACATTCGGTGTCATAGGATGAGGCATCTTTGTTTGGGTAAAAATAATTAATGAAGCAGACATTTTTCTCATGACATGAAGCGAAACATATTAATGAAGCAGTCATTTTTCTCAGCATATATATTTGTAATGTCTGAATATTTCTTAAAAATTGTAAATTGAGAGCGACTCTGAATATTTCTTGAAAATTGAGAGCGACTCTGAATATTTCTTGAAAATTGAGAGCGACTGAATATTTCTTAAAAATTTGAAAGCGAAACTGAACAGGAATGGAGTTTTGAAAACTGTTATTTACCTCGAAGCAATCCTAGATTTTAGTCTTTATAAATTGTAAAATTGAAATGAGAGGAAGGAACGAAGCTAGTGTCGATGTTGTTGTGCCGAGTGTACTAATGACGTCCATTATTTTCATTATTAATCTGAAAAAAATAGTCCGGATCTGTTGCATTCAAACTGTTAAAAATTAAAATTTTAATTCCACTCATATTAAACTTTAAATATGCGACACCTTTAACCATGGACAACATCGCATTGATTTAGCACAAGAGGTGAAACGAATTGAAGAAAATGAGGCTGTGCTCCATTTGATTTTAAAGTGTTATATGGAAGCAGAAGGGAATTAAAAAGCATTAAGATGAAGGCCATTGAAATAATGAAATTTGCAATGTGACTCCTTTGCTCTACTTGTAACAGTTGCTTAAAACTAAACTAACAATGATGGTAGTTGGAAGCTCCACAGTGGTGTTTCCCATTACTTTCATTTATAGTTATCTTAGTCATAATGGTGTACACTATTGCCACTTTCATTAAACATGGTTGAGTGTCATCTTGCACTTATAGTCATAATGGTGCACTATTGCCACTTTCATTAAACATGGTTGAGTGTCATCTTGCACTTTTCCTCATATTCGTGTGTTATTTAACTATTTCCAAAGACCTTGCAATGAAATGTGAGGCTTCTGCCTGTAAATAAGAATGTTAAGCATCTTTAACTAGCTTTATCATGTGCTTTTTGGAGTTTTACCTAACTTGGGTTTACTAACAATCTCCTATTATGTGTTTTTGGAGTTTTGCCTAATTTGGTTTTACCTAACAATTTCTTATTCAACATGATATGAGGCTAGCTTTTCACGAGGCCTATTGCTAGCAATTGCATCAGATGTTGCAAAGGAAACACACTAGCATATTGCACTAATTAATGTTTTTTAGAGAACTGTTGAAAGTGAAAAATATAAAGAAAACTCAAGGACTTTTAGAGAACTGTTGAAAGTGAAAAATATAAAGAAAACTCAAGGACCATGCTAAAATGAAATATTACTGCAAAACTGTTTCTTTGAGCCTTACAAATCACGAGGCTTATGTTGAAGTTAAAGATCTTGTTTGACTATGCCAACATGAATGCCTCATAAATTAAAAAAAATCGTGATTTGCTATCTTTGAAATAAGAGGTTGTTTTGTATAATCCTTCCATATTTCTTCTTGATCACTTCCTCCTGCTAAAAGCAAATTTTAATAGTTTGAAACATGAGTCTACAAAGGATTATAACAATTTTGTAAATAAATTTTGAATTTCTATGTGAGTTTAGATAATAAAAATTCATATCTCCAATCTGGAAATTGAACCCAAGAATAACATTCACTACACCTTGAGAAAATTATTTGTGTTTCTCCTTTAAATGTTCACTATCCTCTATTATTTCCATCGATCCTTGAAACTATTCAAAAGACCACATTGCTCTTTATCACTAATTTCATTGGTGTCTACCATGTTCTTGTTTTAATTCAAGAGATTCTACATAAGTAAATTTAACCCACGTTATGCAGTTAAAAATAATATAAAGATCATTCAACAACATTTAAACCATTTTATCTTGAAAATCAAGCAAGTGCATAGCATAAGCACCACAATGAAAATACTGTTTTTTTTACTTCAAAAAAACACACTCCACCTTGATTTTAAAATAACTGTTGCAAAATTTATATAACCTACTTGTCTATTTGAATGGTAAAAACATGAAAAGAGTTATTGTGGATTTTGCATTTTAGACAAGAAACATTGGGATAAATTTGAAAAAAAAGTTATACGAAGGAAAAACATGCATGTGGAAATTGCATAGTGACTTTTGTGGTCACATAAAAATTTAGTCATTGGCAAGT
Source organism: Pinus albicaulis (assembly GCA_034641835.2). NCBI lineage: Eukaryota > Viridiplantae > Streptophyta > Pinopsida > Pinales > Pinaceae > Pinus > Pinus albicaulis. The sequence continues at coordinate 311,939,559 of CM076570.1, read as the reverse complement.
CCAAATTATTCTATGACTAGTCTCATTGGTGTCTACCATATTCTTGTTTTAATCCAAGAGATTCTATTTAAGTCATGCCATGCAGGGAAAGATAATGTAGAGATCATTCAACAATATTTGAACCATTTTATTTTGAAAATCAAGCAAGTGCAGTCCATAAGCACCATAATGAAAATACTATTTTTTTACGTCAAAAAACCACACGTCACTTTGATTTTAAAATAATGGCTGCAAAATTTATATAACCTTATTGTCTATTTGAATGGGAAAAACATGAAAGAGTTATTGTGGATTTTGCATTTTAGACAGCATATGGATAAATTTGAAAAAAAAAAGTTGGATGAAGAAAAAAACTTGAATGTGGAAATTGCATATAGTGACCTTTGCGGTCCCTTGAAAATTTAGGCAAGTCCAAATTATTTTATGGCATCCATCGACCATGCTACAATAAAATGTTATTGCAGTATTGCTTCCTTGAGCCTTACAAAACATGAGGCCTATGTTAAAGTTAAAGACCTTGTCTGATTATGCCAACATGGATGCCTCATAAATAAAGAAATAGAACTTGATTTGCCACCTTCAAAATCAAAGGTTGTTTTAGTATAATTCTTCCATATTTCTTTCTCATCACTTTCTCTTGCTATAGACAGCCTTAATCAATACAAACAAATTTTATATATTTTGAAACATGTGTCTACAAAGGACTATAACAATTTTGTAGATAAATTTTGGATTCATATGTGAATTAAGATCTATCCTTGAATAAAACTGAATATATTTGCAATTTGGAAAACCCAAGAATAACATCAACTACACCTCTTCTTGAGAAAATTGCACGTGTTTCTGTTTTGAATGTTGAGTCAACTCTGTATTATTTCATTTATGATCCGTGAAACTATTCAAAAGGTTACATTGCTCTTTACCACTAATCTACTTGGTGTCTACCATGTTCTTGTTTTAATCCAACAAATTTTGATAAAGAAAAGTCTAACCTATGTCACACAGTTAAAAATAATGTAGAGATCACTCAACAATATTTAAAACCATTTTATCTTGAAAATCAAGCAAGTGTAGTCCATAAACACCCCAATGAAAACACTGCTTTATTACCTCAAAAGATCACACCTCACCTAGGTTTTAAAATAATGCCCCCAAAATTTATGTAACCTATTCGCCTATATGACTGGTAAAAACATGAAAGAGTTATTGTGAATTTCACATTTGTCCCATGCGAAGCCATAAAAATGTGCGTTGGCTCAAGGTTGTCTCAACTTACTCTATGTGTGTTGTAAATACTCAGTTCATCACCTAGCAATGGAAACAAGGAGATAGAAAGATATAAATCAAGAAAAGTCTATGCTTCCTTTCTAGGCAAGGAGAAGTTGATGATGAAGTGGATGTGATGGTTTAAAATTTACATAGCTATATGAAAAATGTTTTATCACTGAGTATTTATAACACACACAAAGTTGAGAAAACCCTAAGGAGTGTTTTTGTACAAATTTTATTATAACCTTTCCATCCATCCAATAGATATTGCAAATCCTTCTGAAGAGAGAACCTATTCTTGTCTATAACATGATCCAAAATCATAGAAAAGGGCTACGAATGCAAAAAGCTAAAATAAATTGTATTTGTTATTGACACAATGATGTATTGACATTCTCAGTTGAAATAGATCATATTAGTTGCATGGTGGTTAGAGACACTAGAAAATTCAAAATATATAGCTCTTATGTCATCCATATTTCCTACAGACCATGCAACTTTTCCATCTTATACAACATTTTCTAACTATAACCCTCAAGTTGCTCTCCAATATCTGAAACCCCCACCCATGCCGGGGAGATCACAATGTAAAATCAAATGTTCCCGTGGTTTTTTTAAAGGGTTCATATACAGATTAGACAATTAGAAAATCAATATATTGAACTATCTCACTTGATAAGAATCTTAGTCTTTTACCACTTTCTCTTGTGGTGATTGGTGTCAACCCCATGAATCTACTTTGCAATTTTATTATACCGTGATAGTATACTATAACCACCATGAAACAATATAAACTTTGGAAGATTGTCAATCGTATATACACAACAGTTGGTATCATATCATTGGGCATAATTTAAATTATCTTTTCGTAAGGATCTTCAGTTAGGTTTGAATAATTGTCATCTAGTTCAACTCTTTGAAGAGGATACTACAAAAATATGCAGATGAAATTGCAGAGAATCCCTTGAAGGCATGAAAATGAGAGACTTTTGGCTAGTTAATTTATCATCAAAGTAAAAGTCCATGAACCAAAGAAGTCACAATTTGAAATGAATGCCTATGATGAGTTTAAGTTATAACCAAAACCATATGAGCCACAATTTGAAATGAATGCGTTATAACCAAAACCTTATGATCCAAAATTTAAAATGAATGTGTCCTGAGTTTTGGCAAGAATGAGTGATTATACAATGATATTAATATATATTTGAAATCAATCTGACTAAAATAATATAAAGTTTGTTTGTTTGTTTGTTAGTTGAATAAGATCATCAATGGTTTTCTCCACCATTGAGAGAATACATGAGTATTAATCTGCATGTATAAAAAGCATAGAATATACAAACGATTGCCACCCAAAGTGGAAACATTTGAGGGTCCTGTTATCCATATCCATGATAGCAGAAGTGATAAAAATTGACCAAAATTCACTTCTAACCGATGATCAAGAAATTCATATAAATTTTCTTAGTTCCAAAATAAGTAAAACGTGATAAGACCTTAAATCGATCCATAAATGATCAAAAGGGGCTCAAGGCAATCAACTTAAAGAAGAAGTAGAAGAAGCAAAAGAAGCAAAAGAAGCATACAATGCATTAATCTAATGGATCTAATAACCATGACATGATGAAAATTCCAATCCAAAATGAGAGACTTTTGGCTACTCAAAGTTATCATCAAAATGAAATCCCATGAACGAGAGAAGTTGCAATTTGAAATGAGTTCTTATGATGAGTTTAAGTTACAACCAAAACCATACGAGCCGAAATTTGAAATGGACGTGTTATAACCAAAACCATATGACCCACAATTTGAAATGAATATGTATCATGGGTTTTGGTTAGAATGAGTGATTGTACAATGATATGCATATATATTTGAGACCAATCTGACTAAAATCATATAAGTTTGTTTGTTTGTTGAATCAAATCAACAATGATTTTCTCCACTGTTGAGAAAGTACATGATTATTAATTTGCATATTCAAAAAGCGCAAAATATACAAATGTTTGCCACACAAAGTAACAACATTTGAGAGTCCCGTTATCCATCTCCATGATAGCGGAAGTGATAAAACCTGACCAAAATCCACTTCTGACCGTTGATTGAGAAATTTATATAAAGTTTCTTAGTTCTGGAATAAGTCTAAGAATACCTTAGACCTGTTCAAAAATAATCAAAAAGGGGTCAAGCACTCTACTTATAGAAGCAACAGAAGAAGAAGAATAAGCAGAAGAAGCATACAATACATTAATCTGATTGATCTCATGACTAGAAGCATACAATACATTAATCTGATTGATCTGATGACCATGATAGGATGAAAAGTCCAATCCAACCAGTGAACTGCATTGCATACTTCACATTGATTAGTAATCGTTCCATTTACTAAAAATGGGGGCATGGAAAATTGCAAAATTGTGAGATCCATTAGTGCAAAATTGATTTTATTATCGCATTCAATTTGGGAAAATTTTATGGTCCTTAATGAATGTTCCTAGATACAGATCTTTGTTGCCAACAACTCTTCCAATTCTAGCTTGCCGTCTTCTATGTTTATGGTGTCTGTAATATGATTGGCCAAAACAATGTCAACAACTAAATACACTATAGATTTATTATTGCACCATATATGGTACATGAAGAGATTTGATCCATCATGAAACTTGATAGATTTGGGATTAACATGGATCGAAGTTGGCGTTTCAATATAAATATTTTAACATAATTTATATAGAGAGAAAAAGAGCAAAGGCGTAGAGGGGTTCTTATTCTGGGTTCTTATTTTAACATAATTTATATTTAGCTTGAGCGGGCCTAATGGTTAAGAGCATGTGTTTCCTCCTAAGAGGCCACAAGTTCAAAACTAGAGGGGGGTAGAGTATGAATGCCCTCATCGACTTAGCAGTCAAATTTTTGCGTGAAGGTGGGTCCCTTGTCCCACAAACAAGGGGGTCTCATACACCGTTTGGTGTTTGGCTTGGCCGTGACCTTAAAATTGGATAATAATAATAATAATAATAAGTTCAATACTTATTATTAAATTAACATGCCACATTTAAAAAAATATTAATAATAAAAAACAATTATTTTTGTGTATTAATATTTTATTAGTTTGTTGTTAAAAATTAATAAGATATGTGGTGTGGTTGTATATATAAACACCAAATCTATTAGGGATCAAAATATCTAGTGGTGAAAACATTTCTTCAAGTTTTATAATATAAATTTAGAGTTAATATGTAAAATGGATTAATGGATAAAAGAATCCCCTATATATATATATATATATATATTGCTACTGGAATGTGGACAATTTCTCTAAAGTTTCCAATGCTTTCATTCCAAGTATTAAAAAATAAAAATATATATAATACAAACTAATTAATTTTGTACTAAATTGTAATATCAATATTATTTTTATCTCACATGTCAACTCCATATTTAGTAATGAAGAAATTACACATTTCACTCATATTATTATTATTATACTAGGCTATAGATATTTTCTAGACACAATTAGAGTTTCTAAATATTAAGAGTTCAAACTTTAGGTGGGTTGTGTAGTAGACTCCTTTATTTGTGTAGTGACAAGATACCCAAATTTATATATGAAATCCCCTTATTGTTATGAAAAAAACCTTTCAATTTCAATTTATAAATTTTTATAAAAAAATGAGTGTTGTTAACCATACAATTTTAAAAATTAAAAATGTACTAATAAATATTTATAAATATTAAAAATCATAACAATATAACATATAATACATATGAACTATTTTACAATTAATTTATGTAAATAAAAATAAAATATATTATTATATTAAAGAAATAAATTTATTATTTGAAGAATTATCAACCCTATCATTTAATCATTTAATATTAATAGAGAGAAATTAATATTAACATATAGAATTATAAGTATTATATAAAATTGTAAATTAATTAATTTTATAAACATGAAATTAATAATATAACTCTTTCCAAAATTACAAATATAAGATAAAAGTATATATTATAAATAATATATAATATATATTTATTTAAAATTTGAATATAAATTTTTTATGGCCGAACTCCTTACAGTGAAAACAATACCCATAAAAAGCTTGAGTTTTGCTGCTGCGTTGCGAACGTGACCTAGCAGTGTCGCCTCTACTCTTTGCTCTCTGGGTTCAGCTCCAATGGAGGTCGGTGGGGGTGCCGAACTTGCCCCTCCCTTGCTCGAACTGATTGCATTCAAGAAGCTCATCGCTGAATCTCATAAGAGACCAATATCTGAGGCACAACAGAAGTTCGTTAAAAAGCTGGACTGCATCCCAATTGTAGAACTGCCAATAGCAGAAACTTGCAGATCTGCAGTCGATCTAGCAGACAGAGGGCTCATCGGACAATTTACCGGGCTCTGGCCCTCTCCTAAATCCGTTGAAGCATGGGTGCAGAGAAATTGGACGCCACTCGTATCTGAAGGAATCAAGAGCCATTTTGTTGGAAAAGGATTCTATGTGTTTGTGTTTGAAAGCTCGGATGACAAAAATCTCATTTTTAGAAACGATCCTTACTTCATGGGGCCTCAGGGTTTATACTTGAACAAATGGACCCCTGATATCGACCCAGCCCAAGACGTTCCGTCTGCTGTTCCAGTATGGATCCGTAGACCTCATCTCCCATTACATTGCTGGAATCAAAAATCTCTGCAGGTTATCGGCAACTCGCTTGGAAGGTATATCGATCAAGATGTTCGAAAAGATCAATACTCCTACACACGAATCTGTGTGGAGGTTGATCTGGAGGAAGGGTTACCAGAGCAAATCAAACTTATAGCAGCTGAATGGACGCACATCCAGGAGATAGATTATGAGCAGCTACCCTTCAAATGCCGACACTGTCACGACTACGGCCACTTCGCAAGACACTGCAAAAAAAAGGAAGGAGAGGAGAGCAAGAACGCGAAAGCAGAACAATGGACCATAGTGCAGAAAGCAGGGACAACAAAACCCAAAACTAAAAGAATACCAAAGGGAAATAACCCTGAACCAACGGGGCAAGAACAAAAAGATGGGACCACCATCCCCACCTCGAAATCAGGAGATCAAAATGCAGAGTCCAGCAAGGCCATAGAAACTCCGGAAGCAAACAGGAACAACAACAATCATTCAAGACCCTCCCCTAACGGGAAAGGAGGAGAGGAGCAAGGGAAAACCCTCGAAGTAGCTCCCTCTCCCTCATATGCTGACGTAGCAAGAAAGAAAGTGTATGATTCACCAAGCTCCTCAGAGGACGAGATCATAGAAAGGTTTGCCAAAAGAGCAGGAAGAAAGTCTCGCAAGAGAAGCGAGGGAGGAAGAAGCAGAAAGACAAAAGACTCAAGGAAGTCAATCCACTATAGAAATGTCAATTGGCAGAAACACAAGGACAAGGCCGCCAAAAGGAGGAGGCCCAACTTCCCCAAACAGTAAGTAATGAGAATCATCTCTTGGAATTGCAGAGGGCTTGGGAACCCAATGAAAATAGAAGCGGTCAAAGATCTTATGAAAGCGGAACCTGCAGACATCTTAATGCTCCAAGAGACAAAAATTGAAGGGGAAGCCCTTCTAGAGATCAACAAAAAGAAATGGCAGAAGAACACAGGAAAATCAATAAGCGCAAGAGGCTCCTCGGGTGGAATAGCAACCTTGTGGAAGGAAGATCACTTCAGGCTCGTCAATTCACACAACACACAACACTAGTGTTTCACAGAGCTGAAGCATATATCAGGTAAGTTAACCATTGCACTATTCAATTTATATGTACTGGTATTGTATTCTGAAAAGAAAGACTATTGGAAAACATTAAATGAGTTTTTGCAACTGAATTCTCCAAACAAAATAATCATAGCTGGAGATCTAAATTTAGTAATGAATGAAAAAGAAAAGAGAGGGGGCAGGAACAACAAGGATCAGATGATCCAGGTAGTAGAAGACATGATACAACAATGGGATCTATTGGACTTTCAACCAAGAAAAGGGCTCTATACCTGGATAAATAACAGGACAGGGGAAGACCATATATCTGCTAGACTGGACAGGTTCTTGGTCCAAAGCACAATTTTGATGGAAAGGAAGCTTATCTCATCAACCATCCTTCCAAAGCTCACCTCGGATCATAAGCCCATCCGGCTAATGCTTGAGGAGGAAGAGAATTTGGGGCCAATCCCATTCAGATTTAGTCCATTGTGGAATGGAAAGAGCGGCTTTGTAGAGACGGTCCGAATGGCATGGAACACCTCAGTCAATGGCTCTCCAAATGATGTATGGGAACAAAAATTAAAATTAACAAAAAAGGCACTCAAGGAATGGAGTAAATTTCCAACAAATACACCCAAAGACCAAAGAATCGAGGCAGTGAAACACTTGGAAATTCTGCAAAGTGAAATGGACACAATTGATATAAACAAAACATAATTAGAAAAGGAGCAAGTAGCCCAAAGCAAAACATTCCTCTCCTTCAGAAATGAAGAAGAGTATTGGAGACTAAAGTCTCGGAGTCTCTGGCTGGAAGCTGGAGATAGAAACACATCATATTTTCATCGAAAATGTAGAGCTAGACTCTCCAGGAATCACATCTCAGAGATCACTTCCTCTGCTGGGAGGCTCTGCAAAGGAATAGAACAGATAAAATCTGCTGCAGTATTACATTTCCATCATCTTTACAACAAAGAGAAAGAGGACTGTGAAGAAGATAAAAAAGAATTCCTGAAGAACATTCCGGCATTGGTCACCACAGAGGACAATACAACATTATTGAAGCAAACAAATGAAGAAAAAATCAGCAATATAATTTGGTCCATGAACCCAGACAAAGCCCCTGGGCCAGATGGGTTCACTATTCACTTCTACAGGATATGCTGGGATATAATAAAAACAGATTTAATTAGAATGATAAAAATATTCTTGAAGAAAGCAAAAATGGGGGGTAGCACCAACTCAACATTCCTCGCTTTAATCCCGAAAGAGACAAACCCCTCCTCCTTTGATAGGTTCAGACCAATCTCTTTGTGCAATGCCTCATATAAAATTATCGCAAAACTTCTTGAAAATAGAATTAAGCCATTGCTGAGAAAACTCATATCAGATTTGCAAGGGGGCTTTGTCAATGGGAGACATATCCTTGACAATGTAATCCAAGTACAAGAAGCCATGCATTCCAACAATCTTAGAAAGGAGAAAGGTACGTTGATCAAGTTAGACATGGCTAATGCCTTCGACAAAGTCAAGTTGTCCTATCTATATCAAGTTCTAATCTCCTTTGGATTTGATCAAGAGTTTGTAAATCTGATCCAAGCATGCACCAATAGTCCATGGATAGCGCCTTTGGTAAATGGGAGGCCAACTGATTTCTTCCAAGCCATGAGGGGGTTGAGACAAGGATGTCCCCTTTCTCCATTCCTCTACATCTTAATGGCGGATACGTTGAGCAGAAAGCTGGAGCTTGATATGATAATAGGAACAACCCCAGGTTTAAAAATAACAAAGGACCTTAAAGCAATAAACCATGCACTTTTTGCGGATGACTCCCTCATGCTGGGAGGAGCTTCAACTAGAATAGGCTCTGCATACAAAAATACTCTTCAAGCATATTGCAAAGCATCTGAAGCTCTAATCAGTGAAAGGAAAAGTGCAGTATATAGCTGGAATACAGAGGAGGAAGAAACTCAAAACATAGCAAGCAACTTGGGGTTTAATGGATACGCAAAATGGGAAAAAATCAACTATCTTGGATTGCCACTAACACTGGGCACAAACAGAGTCAATCTGTGGGAAGGAGTAATTACAAAAATCAGAGGCAAAATCGTTGCATGGGGTGGCCAATGGCTAACTCATGGAGGCAAATTAACCCTTATAAAATCAGTGTTGTGATCTATGCCAATTTATCAAGCGTCATACCTAATGGCACCCAAGTCGATCTCAGGACAGATTAATAAAATCATGAGGGATTTTCAGTGGCAAGGAGGCAAAGGAAACTAGAGAAAATTTCATCTGGTGAAATGGGAGATAGCAAAGCAAACTTTGAAGGAAGGAGGCCTTCAAATTCGAGATCCGGACTCTGCCAACGTATCTCTAGGATGTAAAAAACTCTGGAAACTTCACAGCGACCCTAATCATCTCGTCAACACAGCTCTGAGGCATAAATACCTACCAAATGAAAATCTAAGAAACTTGCAGAATGCAAACAACAAAAAGAGCTCGCTGTTATGGTAGTTATGTATTAAAGGGCAACGTTTTTTCACTCGGAATTTATATCGTATCCCAGGGAATGGGAAACGCGTCAAGCTGCTGACTGATAGTATAATGGGCCACTCGCCATTAGCCACATAAGACAACCTGCATGAGATATGTGCATTTTTAGAAAACAGAGGGGACAAGACACTCTACGATATCTCAAAGTGGAACGAGTCTGGGCTCTGGATTGATTGGGATTTTAGAGATATCCCAGCTCACCTAATGCAGCAAACAGAAATGCTCAAACAAGAACTTCGTGAGGCTGCCCTGGTGCATAAATCAGAAAAGGATAAATAGGGATGGGGACCTCTAGGAGCATACACCTCAGTCAAAGGCTATGAATTGATGCAAACACACAGAGACCAAATTCATCCAGCAAAGTTTTGGAAAGAGGTATGGGATCCAATGGCGCTGCCCATGGTAAACTTCTTCTTCTGGACACTAATGCATAGAAAGATCCTGACCGGTGAAAACCTTATGAAAAGAAACATTGCAGGTCTGCATAGGTGCACACTTTGTAAAGAAGCCATGGAAACCATGGATCATTTATTTGTTGAATGTCCATATGCAAACAGAGTTTGGACCCACACTCTTCAAGGATTAAAGGCTGTAATCCCCACTAAAAATTCAGTTGTGGACTTAATCCTCTCATGGAAAGAGCGCTACCCGTCGCTCTCCCTAAACTCATCATGGGCCAGAATCTGGATCACTCTCCCCGAGCTAGTGTGTTAGAAGCTATGGCTAGCTAGAAATGAGCATATATTTAACAATGTAACTTGGACCCCCAACATGGTTGCAGCAAAAGCAAAAGGACTCCTTCTAGAAATTTTGAATTCTCAGAAAATAAAAGAGGACAATTCGATGCAGCAAGAGGAAAATAATTGGCTTGGCACTCAAGCATTCATCCAACAGATACACAACACAGAAAAACCCCTCAGAAATCCTGAGTGGAGGCTAAGAGAAAAGGATGAAGCTTTTTAGAATTGGTGGAGGAAGCAATGAATAACAACAAGATTTTTTTACGGTGCCTCTAAAGGCAACCCTGGGACAACATGAGCTGGAGGATTCATATACTTTTTTGATGGAGGCATCAAATGAACCTTCAATTGGGGTCTAGGACAACGAACTAACAATCAAGCAGAAATCCTTAGCTTGATAAAAGTATGCCAAATAGCCAAAGAAAGAGGACATCGGGAGCTGCAAGCATTCAGAGACTCAGAAATCCTGATCAAAATAATACATACGCAAGGCCAATTCAATGAAGCTAGTTTAAATAAGAATCTGCAAAGGCTGAGATACCTTCTCCAAGACTTCACTTCCTTCAAATGCTATCACATTCTCAGAGAATCAAACAAAGAGGCAGACTTCTATGCCAACAAAGGCTGCCTCTTGGCCCAAGGAGACCTTAGCACAAATGGCGGAGATCCAGAAATAATCTGTATACCATGAAAATAGAAAATTGCTGGAAACTGAAAATGTAAAAGAATTGCACTGAAAGATGTAAGGCTGCGGGCATTCGGAGTTCTCTACTAATAAAATCCAAACCCGTTTCAGTTAAAAAAAAGAATTTGAATATAAATTTTCCATTATTTTGTAAATATAATCAATTACTCTTAATTTTTTTAATAAAAAATGATTTATTAAATAATTGTTTTATTAAAATTTTAAAATTAAAAATCCATGATATGAGAATAAATTCTATATTTCAAAATTGCTAAGATGAGTATCTTTAATTTTGAATGAAAAATTGAGATTTTAAGTGGGTTGTATAATAGACTCTTTTTTATTTGAGTAACAAAATACCCAAATTAATATATGAAAACCCCTTATTGTTATAAAAAAAAACCTTTCAATTTCAATATATATTTTTATATTAAAAAATACATACTTTAAAATATTAAAATCACTACATTCAATTTTAAAAATTAAAAGTTATTATATTAATAATTACGCCGTAAGGCGTTTTTATTTGAAAACAACTCCCCTAAGTGTCTGTCTATCATAATATTTGCCATTCGATCTTTTGTTAGACGATTGAGTGAAAATTAATCGTTGATTGAAATGTAACTGCAACCGCAACGATTGTGACAGTTGCAACTTGCTTTAGAAGATTTGAAATTAGTTTCCCTGCAGCACTGACCTTGACCTCAACTCTCATAATGCATGCCATGGATTCCAACGAAGAAGAAAGAACCAACCACTATTTAGACCAGCTTCGGTTTCACTAAATATGAGAGGTGTAAGGAATGGTTGTGCATATTTACATATTTCAATCGGAAAAGGATGGTAGGCTCGTGGGTGGTTTTGAATGATGATTGTAAAATGGATATTAGAAACTTCCCAAAAAAAAATTATGCAGAATTTAAAAAATAATGTTAGACGTGAAGCAATGATGCCGCAACCCGTCTCCTCTCAACGAACTCCACCGGATACAGTGACTTTCTGACAATCACCACCCACAATGTACCACTCCGATGGCATCAGGGAAATCCAGTGTTCATTGATCTTTAATTTCATTGTGTAAATATGAAAAATACATATAGAGAATTCTAGAGTTTTATCTAATCATTTATAAATATGTATTTTGTCTAAATATAAGCAATCCAAATAAAGCTTGTAAATTTCTCCATTTTTAATATATTTTTGTTTTTAAAATCTGTCTCTCTGAATATCTGGCTTTGCTTCTGTCTGTGTTGTGTATAAGATAATTTTGCTACTCTGATTCCCATCCACTGTTATCAGAGCTAGTGCTATACAAACCTACTCAAAAATCACAGACCGCTGACGAAGAAATCAGGGAAGCTCTGTTTGGATTCATGCTCGGCCTTACTGTTGAAGCAGTTGTGCTGAAGAGCGTTACCCTGCAGTGATAGAGCAACGCCAGTTTCTCAAATAAAACATGTTGTAAGCTACAACTACCAAACTTCTTGGAAAGGGATGTTTATTTGATTGCATTTTAAAGTGATTCCTTGATTACCGCATGCCTGTTTTGAAAATAATAAAATATGGTGTGAATGACTTCTGTATCTTGCTGCATATTTGGTATAAATTTAAATTTAAAAAGAAGAAGAAGAAGAGGGAAATCAATTTTGGCTTGTTATTTAAAAATTTATAAGATTTAATAATTAAATTCTCTCGACTCATGAGTGGTGTTTCGTTTTTCTGGGGTGAATTTTATTGAGAATGTAAATATCAATATTAAGTGCATTTACCTTTGCGGTTTAAAATTTTTAATTTGATTATTAATATTATTAGATGGATTTTACTCACTTAACTTTCATATGATATTTATATATCAAAAGTTGAGTTGTTAAAAATAGTTATGTGGTTTTTTTCTTTCTAATTAAATTGATTAATGAAAAAAATGTCACATAAACATTTTTTCTTTCTTGAGATTATGGTATTAATAAGTCATGATACTGTATCAAAACTTATTTACAAATTAAAAATCTTCATGATAAAATTCTAAAAGTTAAAAATCTTGTTACATATTTAATTTTAAATGTACATATGTTTAACTAATATAATAATTTATTTTATAATAACAAAAATAATAATATTTTAAAATAAATTAATAGTTTAATTATTTTTGTGTGTTTTTTTAGTTTTGACAATGTCAAATTAGATAAGTGTTGATAAGATCCTAAAAGTTAAAAATCTTCTTGCATATTTATTTTTAAATGTATATATGTTTAACTACTATAAAAATTCTTTTTATAATAACAATAATAATAATATTTTAAAATAAATTTATAATTTAATTATTTTTTAGTTTTTTTTAGTTTTGACAATGTCAAATTAGATAAGTGTTTGGATGCATATTTTCATTTATTAACCATTTAAATTATATAGTTAATCATATAAAGTACATAACTACTTTTAAAATAAAGTTTAATGCTTTGAAATTTCACTAGTACAAAGAATATTTTAAAATATTATGTAGAGGTTAAATATATAACATCCACTTAATCTTATTAGCCTAATAATAAATAAGCATATCACTCTTAAAACTATACAAATATATTAATTTATTGATTAAATAATAAAATATATTTTAAAATAAATAGTAATTTATATTATTATTTTTATTTGTGAGGGGCTCTATAGGCCAATGCGAAGGAAATGTTGTAGTGTCCATAAATGAGTGAAAACATTTTATTGATGACTTAGTCTTTAGTGTAACTCACTTCATCAAGAGTTACTTCATCACCTCTATGTTGAGGTGTGGATTTTAGTGGCATTATATATTATTTTTATCACTTCATTGGTAATGGATACTTTCAAGGATTTAATATCTCACATGAAATTGTTGCTTATGATTTAAGATATCTGAATACAATTTTTTTAACTAATTTGAATGTATACCTTACGACGTTTCCTTTGCAACATTTGGTGCAATTGCTAGTTATTATAAATTATATAAAATATTAAAAACCATACTATATAATCCATATAAACTATTTTACAATTAATTTCTTTATGTAAATAAAAATAAAAATAATAATATATTATTATATTTTATAGTAAATAAATAAATTATTTCAATCAAAGAAATTAATATTAATATATAAAATTATAAATATCATATAAAATTGTAAATTAATTAATTTTATAAACATCGAATATTCTCTTTTATTGTTGCATCGAGGCTCCACCACATTTGGGGCAAAGCATACTTTATTTTTCAGCTTTTATTTTCTTCCTTCCAAAGCATCTGCCGTCATTTCAATACACATGCATTTGCATTCACAAGAAAAATACAAGAGAGAGATATATATAGATATATAAATGAAGAACAATGATGCTCTTTCTTTCCTTGTAGTATTTAATTACAATATATTTGCTTGTGTTTATTCTGTTGTCAGTTCGATTGGATGTGCTTCTTTTGATGGTAGTCAAGAGGTTCGTTGAAGAGTTTAACATCTAAAAAGGATGAATTATTTACCGGTGAAGTACCTGTAAAATGTTTATGGGTTATAACAAAGATGAACAAGTTGAACGATTACACAAATCAAGATTCAGTTTACAATTAAAGCAGGGATCTAATGGTGGAAAAAATTTCAATGGTCTAACATTTGATCTGATAGTACATAGAAGTACAAAGTGACAACTGAGGAAGTTCTTCCCAGAGGAAACGCCTTACGATGTAATGAAATATATACAACTGTTTTTAAGCAATATGTTTGTAATCTTCAAAGTGAATGGCATGGGTTTTGTTTTGTAATCGTGAAAGTCAATCATTACAATTTGATCCTCCACCTGAAATTTAATCACCTAAATGGTGGCTTTATTAAGCTTTATTTCAGTTATTGTATTGATGTTTAACATATAAGATTCATTTAAATCCCCTTTGTGAAAGGTTTACACTCGTGGTCTACAAAGTTGTACACATGCTACACTTATGGATTTGCTACAATGATTTTGAAGAAATTGTTGAGATTCAACAAGATGATGGTCCTAGTGAAAATTAAGCACCTTCACTAGGTGGGGCCCATAGGCTATTTTTAGGTGTATGTCTATTTTTAGAATGGTGAGCATATTCTAAAATTAGCAGGATGCTGATTCTAGATGGTTGAGAAAATTCTATCTTTAGATGATTTTCTATTTTTAGAAGATAGACGAAGTCTATTTATAGATCGCATATCTAAAAATAGAATGCATGTCGATTATTATTAGCCCTTAATGATAATCAGACAATAAATAATAACTTATTCTCTTGGGGCACTTGATTTCAATTAACTGATGTTGCAAAACAGTTAGCTGAAGGAATTACACATTCCAAGGTTGGTTGGTGACTCATGCATGATGGATTTCGTTATAACTGATTGTGGCAGAGTTGTAACACAGTTGGAAAAGTAGTTGTGGGAGTTGTTCTTTAGTTTAACTCAGTTAAGTGAGTTAAATTCAGTTGTGCGAGTTGTAACTAAAGATACACTAGTGAAAGATGAGTGAATTAATTATTTAATTAATTCACAAGTAGTGTCTTACTTGTAACTGAAGAAATACAACAGTTAACTACTTGCATGTCAGATCTAGTGGAGACCCAGTGGAGAGATAGGTGAAAGGGTGTGTTTGACTATCAATTATGACTATAGTGATGCATTCAATGCATCTACACACATTGGAGTTTCCAATGAGGATTGCGTAGTCAAGGCAAGGCAAGATTGAATTCATTCAATGATCTTCTTCACCAAGGATTGCGCAGGGGAGGCGGATGTCAGGAGGCAATAAATTGGTGCATAGATATGCAAATTTCTGCATGACAGTGTGAGATGATTGTGTATTGTACTGAGAGATCTATGAGCTGAGATTTGTATGATATTGTTTCATGATTCCATGATATACATAATATATGATAGTTGGGGTTTTTAGCTTTAAGCTTTCTCGGTAAAACATCTTGTTATGTGCGCTTGATTTTTTCTTCATGTGTTTTGCAATTGGTGATTTAATTTCCGCAAAGAATTGAGTAGAAGGATTCTATAT
This sequence comes from Pinus albicaulis, assembly GCA_034641835.2. NCBI lineage: Eukaryota > Viridiplantae > Streptophyta > Pinopsida > Pinales > Pinaceae > Pinus > Pinus albicaulis. The sequence continues at coordinate 311,923,546 of CM076570.1, read as the reverse complement.
TTAATAGTGGATTTAATTGTTAGATGAGGGGAGTTCGGTAATATACACGCTATTGTATTAAATTTCTACATGGTATCGGAGCAGTGTTAATCACTGGAGATTGCAATATTGAAGCGGTGCTGAGTTTTGTGCTGGTGGAACAATTCGAATTCGCTGCAAGAATTTCTTGGTGCGACAGTTGAGTAAATATTTGAAATGGATTTCAATGGGTTGCAGCTGGGGTATGCACTCAAGGGCATCTCTAACTACATAGCCTGGAAGGATAGGATGGAGGCGGTGCTTGAAGATAATGGCCTGAAGGAGTTCATTGATAGCAATGTTCCTAAGCCCACTTCGACGGATGCTACATTACTTGACGCTTGGCAAAAGAAAGTAGCGAAGACAAGAAGAATTCTGTTGGAAGGTGTGAAAGACCATATTGTGTCAAGCCTTCACAGGAAAGCCACTCCATTTTCAAAGTGGAAGGATTTTTCAGATCTTTTCCAAAGAAGCAGCGACCATAGGAAGTTGGCGCTGAAAGATAAACTCAGAAAAATCAAAATGGAGAAGGGCGACAATATTCCAAAGTATCTCACGAAGTTTGTCCAATGTAGGGATGAGATGGGGAGTGTGGGAATTACAGTTGCTGATGAAGACTTGGTGAGCTTGGCTCTCCTTGGAATTCCGAAGAGTTGGCACAGTTATCAAGACTCTGTCAATGGGTGGAGAAACTGCCGGATTGGGAGCGACTTTGGTTAGATCTAGTGCAAGAGGAGATAAGGCGGAGTACCAGTGATGTCTCTTCATCAAAACATGATGATGAAGAGGATTGTGCTTTGGCTGCCAAAGCGAGGAAAGGAAAGGGGAAGAAATCCCATTCAAAATCCGAGGCTAAAGGCAAGAAGTTCGATTTGTCCAAGGTGAAGTGTTTTCACTGTCACGAACATGGGCATATCGCCACTAGCTGCCCACAAAAAAAGAAGAACAAGAAGGCTGTTGGAGTTGCAGTTGGTGAGGCCCTTGCCTCGTAATTTGAACTTGATTTCTCCTTGATCGCATGCTTGGTTTCAAGCGCAATGGGATTAGTGTGGTATCTTGATAGTGGTGCTTCCTTCCACATGACGAGAGATAAGGAGTTGTTCAGCGACTTGGAGGAGAAAGATCTCCAAATGCATATAGAGATGGGCGACGATGGATGATACAGTGCGACCGACATTGATACCATTACCTTTGAGAGGGAGTCAGGTAAACCATTTCTGTTGAAAGATGTTATGCATGTTCCAGGTCTAAAGAAGAACTTGGTCTCAGTCGTGATTTTGGAGGAAAAAGGTTATGACGTTGTTTTCAGCGATGGAAAATATTTCGTGCGACATAAAAAAACGGGTCAAACCAAGAGGATAGGGATTCAAGTCAAGAATATCTACAAGCTGGAGGTAGATGGCTGTGCTGCAATGGTGGGCAAAGAAGAAGTGGTGAGCTGAGATGAGGGCGAATTATGGCACAGGAGATTAAGCCATCTTCACCATGGTGCCCTGAAGATTTTGCAACATATTTCTACTGGACTTCTAAAGCGTACACTTGCATAGATAGATTAGTGCAAGGGATGTACTATGGGTAAGTTTGTGAAGACCACCTTTCATGAAAATGAGAACCATGCTTCGATGATCCTGGAGAGAATTCACAAAGACGTGTGTGGACCATTCTCGGTTGCTTCAACAACAAAACACATGTATTATGTTATTTTTGTTGATGACTATTCTCGTAGATGCTGGATCTTCTTCATGTAGAAGAAGGATCAAACATTCTCAAAGTTCTATGAGTTTAAATCATTGGTGGAGAAAGAGTCGAGGAAGCAAGTGAAGGCTCTGTAGAGCGATAATGGTGGTGAATATATCTCAAATGAATTCAAATAATTTTGTAGAAAAGAAGGAATTCAAAGAGAACTCATAACACCTCATAACCCACATCAGAATGGGGTCACGGAGAGGAAGAACATAATGATCGTGGATGCTGCACGAGCTATGTTGCATGATTAGGGCCTACCAATGCACTTGTGGGCAGAAGCACGCAATACTATAGTTTATGTGAAAAACCGTTGTCCTCATAGAATACTTGGCATGAGTACACCTGAAGAAGCTTTTACTGGTAAGAAACCGAATGTTTCTCACTTTAAGATTTTTGGCTCATCTATTTATGTTCATGTGACTAAGAACACCAGGAAGAAGCTGGAGCCGACTGCAGAAGTTGAGATATTTGTGGGGTACACAGAAACACCCCATAATTATTGTGTGTATTTTCCAAACAGTCGGATGACTGTGGTGTGACGGAATATAAAATTCAATGAGGAGAAAGCCATGAAGTTGTCGCTTGAGAGGGAGCTACACTTGAATGCAGAGGAGGAACTTCTTGTTACCAAAGATGAGCCTCAAGATGTGGATCAGCCACAGGAGGAGGATCATGGAGTGGAGGAGTCCACTCACGCAGAACCAAACATTAGAACTAGCAAAAGGCATACCACAGAAGCTGAGAGGCTGAAGCTTGATGCGACATAGAATGTAGGAGGCCCTACTTCACAGCGCAGATAGAGACAATCTCCTGACTGATTCACTGGATACATGGATCTCATGAGAAAATGTATCTTGACAAAGCCATCTTCTTTTCAGGAAGCAGCGCAGGAGCCCACATGGGTAGATGCCATGCTGGAGGAGTATGAATCCATTGTCAGAAACAGTGCTTAGGAAATTGTTCCAAGGCTGGTTGATAAATCAATGGTAGGTTCAAGATGGATCTACAAGGTAAAAAAAGCTGCTGATGGGAGTGTTGAGAAGTATAAGGCAATATTTGTTTCTCGGGGCTTCTCACAGATCAAGGGGATTGATTATGAAGAAACCTCTGCACCTGTCGCACAATATTCTTCCATAATGACCATCCTTTCTCTCTCAGAGCAGATGGGTTGGCACATTCATCAGATGGATGTCAAGACTGCGTTCCTTAATGGGATCATTGAGGAATAAGTGTACATTGAGTAGCTTGAAGGATTTGAAATCTTCAACAGTGAGTCTCATGTGTGCAGATTCAAAAGAGCACTGTATGGGCTGAAGCAAGCACCCCGTGCTTGGTACACTCGAATCGAAAACTATTTCACTGGACTTGGCTTCACCAAGAGTGAGGCAAATGCAAATTTATACCAAATTGTGGTGGAGGGTAAATTTTAATCATTGTTCTTTATGTTGATGATTTAATACTGACTAGTGATGAGAAAATGATACACTCATGCAAGAAGGACCTTGCAAAGGAGTTCAAGATGAAGGATATGGGTCTCCTTCATTATTTCCTTGGATTCGAAATATGGAATCGAGAAGGTGAAATGTTTGTGTCTCAAGGCAAGTATGCTCGGGAGATACTCGGTAAGTTTCACATGGAGGACTGCAAACCCATGGATACTCCTCCTCCAGGAAATTGGAGGAAAGAGGATGCTACATTGGCAGAGGTAGTGGATGCTACTGTCTATCGACAGTTGGTGGGTTCGCTCATGTATTTAGTTAATACAAGACCAGACATATGCTATGTGGTGAACTAGCTTAGTCAAGCGATGGTTAAGCCTACCAAGCTCTTTTGGAAGGTGAGCAAGCATGTCCTGAGATATCTCAAGGGCACATCTGAGTATGGCTTATGGTACAGACAGACGGATGAGGTGAAGTTGCATGGCTTCACGGATGCAGATTGGGCAAGCAGCCCAACGGACAGAAATAGCACATCAGGAGGGGTTTTTAGTATTGGATCTACAATTATTTCTTGGAACAACAGGATATAGGGATCTATGGCACTTAGTTCAGCATAAGCGAAATACATAGCAGCAAGTCAAGCTGCATGTGAGGCTATCTGGATGAGGAAGATCCTGGTCGGTTTGTTCGATTCTCATTTAGATCCTACAATGATTCATTGTGATAATCATATTTTCATTAAACTCTCAATTAATCCTATGTTTCATGATAGATCTAAGCATATAGATATTTGATATCATCATATCAGAGATTGTGTAGCGGAAGATCATGTTGCTTCTGTACATTCCTACGAAAGATCAGGATGCATATATTCTGACGAAGGCACTCACTAGGAGAAAATTCAAATACCATAGAGACAGGATCGGGGTGAAGAATAATCCCTTTATTGTTGAGAGGGAGTGTTGAGATTCAACAAGATGATGATCCTAGTGAAAATTAAGCACCTTCACTAGGTGGGGCCCACAGGCTATTTTTAGGTGTATGTCTATTTTTAGAATGGTGAGCATATTCTAAAATTAGCAAGATGCTGATTCTAGATGGTTGAGAAAATTCTATCTTTAGATGAGTTTCTATTTTTAGAAGATGGGCGAAGTCTATTTATAGATCACATATCTAAAAATAGAATGCGTGTCGATTATTATTAACCCTTAATGATAATCAGACAATAAATAATAACTTATTCGCTTGGAGCACTTGATTTCAGTTAACTGATGTGGAAAACCAGTTAGCTGAAGGAATTACACATTCCAAGGTTGGTTGGTGACTCATGCATGATGGAATTCATTATAACGATTGTGGCCGAGTAGTTATGGGAGTTGTTATTTAGTTTAACTCAGTTAAGTGAGTTAAACTCAATTGTGCTAGTTGTAACTAAAGATACACTAGTGAAAGATGAGTGAATTAATTATTTAATTAATTCACAAGTAGTGTCTTACTTGCAACTGAAGAAATACAGCAGTTAACTACTTGCATGTCAGATCCAGTGGAGACCCAGTGGAGAGATAGGTGAAAGGGTGTGTTTGACTATCAATTGTGACTATAGTGATGCATTCAATGCATCTACACACACATTGGAGTTTCCAATGAGGATTTCGCAGTCAAGGCAAGGCAAGATTGAATTCATTCTGAGATATTCTTCATCAGGGATTGCACAACGGAGGCAGGCTGTCAAGAAGGCAAGAAATTGGTGCATAGATATGCAAATTTTTGCATGACAGTGTGAGACGATTGTATATTGTACTGAGAGATATATGAGCTTAGATTTGTATGAGATTGTTTCATGATTCCATGATATACATAATATATGATAGTTGGTGTTTTTAGCTTTAAGATTTCACGGTAAAACATCTTGTTATGTGTGCTTGATTTTTTCTTCGTGTGTTTTTCAATTGGCGATTTAATTTCCGCAAAGATTTGAGTAGAAGGATTTAGATTTGACAGTGGATTTAATTGTTAGATCAGGGGAGTGTGGTAATATACATGATATTGTATTAAATTTCTATAGAAATAAACCCATGTGCCTGAATGTTGAGTTGATTTCAATACTATTGATTTTTAATTTTCATTATGACTATAAATCATGTGAACATCCATGATGTAAGTGTCCCATTATCCTTTTCCATAGCTCTCTAAGTCTCTGCTGCTGTTGTTGCTAATTGGTGCCTTTGGAGAAATGATCTACAACTTGAATATCTTGTTGTTTCGAACCCCAATTTGTTTAACCTTCTTCCAATTCTAGTGTTTAATGTACACCTCCAGCACCACAAAACATACATCATATCCCTTTTTTTGTAGAGTACAAACTGAAATCAGGTTTATGCATAAATTTGACACACACAACACATTTTTAACACTACTACTCTTTTTTGAGATATATTTTGGTTGTCATCACATTAGACATAAAATTGTTGACACGTTTCGAACCAACTAGTGTAGTTCATCTTCAGGACGAGATGAGAGATCAAATCGAGTCATTAAGCTTATATAGATATATAGAAGGCAAAGTAGTTGTTGGAAAAACAACTAGTTTGACTAGGAAGGAAATTTTTTATGATAAACAAATAAATTTTATTTAATATATAAATTTAAAATATTACTATGTGCTACTCTTTCCTGAATCCTTATGAATGTTGATAGTATCTCTCCCAACTAGAGTACATTTAGTCTTGTTTCCCATTTGTATCTAGAAACCCATCTTTTCTTCCTTATAACTGAAGAAATAATTTTTTAACTCTTGTCATATGTGCTAACGCTCCACTGTTGATATACCAGACACTTGTGGATGTAGCACTAGAGAGGTAAGCTATGTAAGTGAATTCATCCTCTAGCCTCAAATACAAAGCTTCAATGTCCGCTGAAGTTGTTGTATGCTTCCACTTATTTTATTCCTTCTTCTGGTTAGGACATTGGCCGATATAATGTCCTTAGTAGTTGACCACAACCAAAACACTTGATCTTACTCAAGTATTTATTATTCCTTTCTCTGTTTGGACTTGATCCATTAATAGAGCCCTTTGGTGAGCCCTGGTATTTCACCAAGAGTGCTGCAACTCCCAGGGGTTGCCCTACTTTACTTTATCAACCTGGGGTTCGTACAAACTTGGAGATGACAGTCCTATATACACAACAAATGCATTCTGTTCATGTCATCCTCTTCTACTTTATGAAAGGGTTCTATTCCTTAAACTATGATAAGAAATGGAAAGTAAATTGTAGGAAGGAAATGACAGAAAGGAAAATTGAATTGCTGAAAAGAAATGACAGGAATGAAACTAATTTAATTTGCAGAAAATGAAATGACTGAAAAGAAACTAAACTATATTGTTGAAAAGAAATGGCAGAAAGGAAACTAACTCAATTTGAAGAAAGGAAATGACTAAAATGAAACTAATTTAATATGTAGAAAGGAAATGACATAAATAAACTAAATTAATTTGCTGAAAGGGAATGATTAGAAAGAAACTAAACTAAGTTGCAGAAAGGAAACTAATTTAAACCACACTTAACTTGGCAAATTGACTAAACACACCATAATTTTCTTATGCTCTATCTACCATGCTTCTATCAATGCAAATAAACTATCTATAACTTAATTTTGATTGAGAAAATGTTGATTTGTAGTTTGGAGAAGACAAGGGGTAAAATGTGTTAATGGAGGGCTTAACACATGAAATGGGGCTTAGAATTGGAAAGAGGGGGTTTGAACTTTATTATAGTGCAAAAATGTCTTTGGAGCGAAATAATTCGAAAAGTGCAATGGCAGAGATGCGATGGAGAAAAATTCGTAAAGTGTGACGAGTTCACAGCTGCGACGAGCTAAACGCGAACATGAAAGAGTTGCGATGTGTGAAATGCACTGAGTGTCGTGGCAGTGGGACCAACAGCGGAGCACGATCGTAGTATTGAAATCGGCGTTTGGAAGCGGTAAGTCTAAAAGAAAAAAAGGAAAATTTTTAAAGTGCGATTGTGATGGGTGACGTGGCGGTGGGACCAGCGATGGAGTGCGATCACAATATCACAATCGGAAGATGGGAGCGGTAAGTGTTAACGGAAGGAACTAAACATTGCGATTTGTTATTTGTGATGTACGGTAGCAGGAAGTTAGAGGAGTAAGGGCGGAAGGTCAAATTCCGATGGTTTTCAAGAATTTTGTGTTAGAAAGAGTAAGGCAACCATGAATGATAAGTCTTGAAGGGAAGAGGAAAACAATGTGACGTGTGATTGCAATGGGTGACGTGGCGGTGGGACTTGCGGCGGAGCGCGATCGCAATATCGCAATCGGCATATGGTAGAGGTAAGTGTTAAAAGGAACCGAATGAAAACTACGATCTGTGATGAGCGAAGTATGGTAGCGGGGATTTCGAGGAGGAAAGGCAGAGGTCAACTTTGATGGTTTTTCCAACGTTTTTGCGTTAAATGAGTAAGGAGACCGTAACGAATAGAAACAAAGGAATAAGGTGACTGAAGGGTTTAAGTGTTGTTAGGGAAAAAAATTTGGGTGCAACAGTTAAAATAAGCGGAAAACAGGAGGGAATGGAGGCGTAAAAGCAAGGTTTAGAGGCATAACACAGAGATGGAAATAGTGAACAAAAATCAATGTTTTTTGTCTGTGGGAAGGTTTACCCTCCTCGAGCTCTATCGACTGAGATAAGAAGGGAAGTCTAGATCCATAGATTTTAGAGTTTTATCCTCTATTCTACTACTCACAAGCAAATGAAAAACTACAACAACAAACTAAAAGAAAAGACTAAGCAGCAATGAAACTATCAGAAGAAGATCTAACTAAATGGCAGAAGAAGAAATAGCTAAATGATAGAAAGGAAAGAATGAAAACAACATAGAAGCTGAGGCATATGGATTGGACCCTAACCCATGAACCTCACTCTCTGAAACTTAAATAAGTCTGCTCATTTCATAAAAAGAATAACCTCATACATCTATGAAAGTTTTATTACTAAGTAAAATAAAAATCTCAATAGCTCGCAACAATAGTTCTGAATGGAATTGACTCACTGACTAACTAACTCCTTCCTAGCTCTAGCTCTGCTCTATTTATTCCACAGGGAAGCTACCAAAAACACCCTTGAAAATGTTGATTGAGTCCACTTGACTCCCAGTAAACATAGATTGAGTGCTCTCCTATTTAAGTTGCTTGGTTGCCTTTGGAACTCGAATCGCTGGAGAGAATATTTGGGGTGATTGAGTCCACTTAACTCCAAGTCAACAAATATTGAGTACACTCCTCTTGGAGTTGCTTGGTTGCCTCTGCACTCAAATAGTTGGAGAGAATATTTGGGGTGACTGAGTCCACTTAACTCCAAGTCTTTATGATAAAATATTTATAAAAATGCTTAATAATTCATGATTTTCTACACTCAACCTCATATTAGGCACTCAGAGTATGTTAGCCTTAATCACCACCTATACTAGCATCATAAAACCAAATAATAATAAAAATGCAAGAAAAAGAGATCTAAGAAGGAAAAAAGGTGACCATTAACCCCTCCAAATATGTCTAATGATGGAGCTCATCATCACCCCCTACTGAATGGTTGCTCATCCTCCTCCCGCATTTCCTTCAAGGCTTTGACAACCGCCCTGATTTACTGAGGAAGAAGTGTGGGATTTTCCCCAAGGGGGTAAAAAAAATTATTCTTTTCTACATTCTGCCATTTTCTATCTTGTGCATTTGTGTCCTTTTCATCATTCAACCCCAACAACAAAGGTGGGCTAAGATTTAGTCCCAACCATTGGATCTTTGTGGCCTGCATGGACCTCTTGTATAATGGTTCCCTTTCCAATGCACCCCTCAGTATTTCTGGAGTATGGTACTCCCTGTTCTCGAGGCTGTGAGGGAGGCTGTTCCATCTCCTCTGGTTGGCCATAATGCACTGATCTTTTATTTTCCTAGAAACATCATCAAAGTGGCCTATTAACTGTGTTTGAGTCTGAAGGTAGCTTTCAATTAGTGCAGGGTCCCTTTCAATCTCTCGACGGTTAAGGATGACTCCTCTTGGGCTAAACAATTCCGGTCTAATATGTAAGGGTTCTCTATTTCTTCTTCGCATGACCCACCATATATCTTTTGCTCTAGTGTCCTCATTCATCATCCAAGATACTAAAGCCATCAACTGCATATCCCCCATTGTAGGATTGGGGTCCCAAGTATCCATATTTGTCAGCACAAGGTTATGCACATAAAACTCTGCCATATTTTCCTAATCAACAATGTTAGCTTGCTTGTAGAAATCCATGAATTGCCTACAATCTTGGAAAGGTAGGGATCCATGGGAGGCTAAAGTTTTGATTTGAAATAGGAGCCATTTATCCTTGAGATACACAACATATGAGTCAGAAGGGAATCTGTGCTGAAGGGCTTCTATACATAATTCTGCCAGGGTGGCTACTTGCTGTTCTTCTTGTTGCAATTGCTCCTTCAATGCTACATTCTCTGTATGTGCCTTCTGCAACTGCTCCTTCAGAATCGTTTCTTTGATTCTTTTTGCCTCCCTTGGTGATTCGTCAATGATAATTGAGTTCGTGGGAGGAGTTTTTGGCTCTCTCTGACTTATCATTTGACTCTTTTCAGCTCTGAAATACATAGAGGTTTGCCTTTCGCTTTGCGCTCAGACTAGCTAAGGTGGAAACTACCTCTTTTCCTTGAGGGGATGTGGTGCCATGCTGTGAATCTTCTTCTTGCTCACTTTTTTCTACCCCTATGACTTCTATTGCCATCTTTGTTAGGGTCCTATATTTCATAGGATCTCAAGGTGAATGAGTTTATTCTATTTGTCAAATCTAATTTGTAAAATGATTTCCAATCTCCGAATCATTTTCAAAATAAAAAAAAGGAGATAACATAAAAAATCAAAAGAGGGTATATGTTAAAAAAATAAATAGAATATGAACCCCATCAAAAAATAAAAAAACAATAAATTCTGAAAGTGTTGCACTTCCAAATGCCACTACTCTTAGTTTAGCTTATTTCTGAAAATAAATTGTGTGCAACTTGTTTAAAATGCCACAAAATTTCAATAGAATTCAATCGTACAGTTTAAGCATGATTAAATTAGGTTTAAATTGGTTGTTTTTAGGTAGTGAAAAATGAATTTTCAAACTATTTAATCTTAACAGATCAATAGTTAGGTAGAAAATAATAATTGGTTCAATAATTTAATCTGAACCAAGTGAGGTGTTGTAACATTATTTGTTTTTAATAATTTAGCACAAGTAGTTAAATAATTTTCAAAATGATAAGGTAGGAGATGGATGCAAAAGAATGAAAAATTAAAAAATGTTAGGAAAATTGTTATTTTTGTAGGCATCCATGTCAATAAAATGTTAGGTGTTATTGCTCTAAATAAAGAAGGAAAAATAAAATGTTAGGGAAGCAAGAAAGAAAAATAAAGCTTCATTCTGTTTTAAAAGATTTGATTGGATGCTAGTCTAAATGCGCCTATGGAAAAAGCTATTTGTATGGTTTAAATACTGATTATAAATTCATATCCTAAAGTTTTAAACCATAGAAATATATCCTCGCCATACTTTCATTTCATTCCATTTCCCCTAAATCATTAAACCATACCATTTATCCCTTTTCATTTTCCCTAAGTCATTCCCTTTTTATTTCATTAACACACATTCAAATTGGTTTTCGCATCAGCCAAATCGCAAAATATTTTAATTTCTGTCTCCTACAAACCTTACGAAATGTGATATGCGAACATAATGGCGCCCATTCACAAGCCGCGTGCAAATAAACCTTACCCTTTTCTACCTTTCCGCTTTATCTTTCTACTTTACCTTTTTTCACATCGCTATATCATTGTTTCCACTTACCTTCGCCTTGCCGATTGCGATTAAAGTGGGGCCATTTCTCCCTACCACATCACCCTTTTCCCCACCATCCATCACACATCGCAAAATATACCACATTGCATATCGGAAAAAATAACTTATTCCATTTCTCCAACCGTTAAAACTTGCAATCACCGATGTGCGATATGTATCGCAACGCACATATCTTAACTTTTCGCTCATCTTATTTTGCAAAATTTAAAGTTTAACCATATTCCCAAAACCTATCTAGTCCCAATTGCGATTTGCGATACGGTTGGCCCCACCAAAATACTCCGCTCACCGCTATATGCTGTTACTTCGCTACCATTCCCATTCCGTTGCCACACATCATCCTCCGTCAGCGCAAATCACACTTCAGGGGTTTTAGCGCTTACCGCATTTCCCTAAACTCTAAAATCTGTGATGTGCGGTAAACTATAAATATTGCGATGTGCGATGTGGGTGGGTCCCAATCGCATATCGCACTTAACAAGTTTTATCATTTACCCCCCGCGCTCATAGTAAAACCTTAAGATTTGCGATTTACGATAGGCGTCAGCCCCACCTTCCCTACCATGTCACATCCCTCTCCCTGCACTTTGCACTTTGAAAGATTTAGAGTTTACCTCCGCCACTCATAGAAAAACCTTCCGAATTGTGATTGCGATGCGGGTCGGGTTCCACCTTCCCTACCACATCACCTCTGCACTTTGCATCGCATCGATGATTCCATTTATCATATCATAAAATGTAAAACATGCGATGTGCGATATTTCTATGGATGCGATAAAGTTTAGAACTAAAGCCTATAGGATTTTAAGTCCGGGTATATGTTTTTTTTACGCTGTTTTGTTTAAAAAAGGGTTAAACACGATAGAAAGGACTCCGGTAGAAAATAGACACCACAGTTCAAGACAAGCAAAGGGCATTTATACAATAGATTTCGCTAGCACAACACTCAGTTTTCTAGCACAATACTAAAAAGGTGGTGACTCAGCAACAGTCTTCCAGCAGAACAAGGCCAGAAACGGCACTCCATTTAGATCGATTTCTTTCCTTCTAGTTCATTTTGAGAAATTATAGATTGCCTTGTCACACAGGCATTGATTGTAATTTTTTTTTTTTTTTTTTTTTTAAAATATAAATACTTCAGTTTTGGAAGTATCAAGGGTAATTTCATTGAGATCAGAACTATTTTTGTCTACTGATGTACTACAAGATTTTTCAAAGCACTGAAGCATCAATAATAATCATACCATTCACATGATTCTTGTGACTTAAATACTGGTGATGTTTTTCTTCTGTTATTATGTTTTGTTGATATCTTTCATTGTAATCATTTTAATTCCCATTGCAAAGAAAAAAGCGTGATGAATAGGATTTACTTTTGAGTACCTTATTCTGGTTGCATTTACAATCATAATGTTTTCAATTGAAGGCCAAACTAAAAAATTCTTAATTTCTCTTTAGTTCTTCAAAATGATTTTCATATTTATATCATAATCCATTTATAAATTCAAAAGATCCAGTAAATATTCCTAGCTTGCCGTGTGTTTACTCTGTGAAAAGTTGATGAAAATATCCAATTATATTTTGACTCCATTGCCCAATATACATTAATCAATTGAATACAATAAATTTTCCAAAATCCAAAACAAAACTCAAAACCCAAGTACAATCATAACTTGCCTAAAAACTTATCCAAACAAATTTAAATCTTAAAGAGAGAGCCCTCTCTAAAACTGGCATGGCTAGTTCCCGGTTTTCAAAGTTGGTTTGATGTTGGCCTATGTGATTAGTTCTCACAATATCTAGTAAATTAGAAAATGCTAACATATTGGCGACCATACTGGGGAGAGAATTGAAATCAATCATAATTCATTTCGAATTCAATCACTGGTTAAATAATCATTGTATAAATATTTCGTAGAGATTGCTATCTTTTTGATTTTTTGTAAATAAAGTGTGTAATTCCAAGTTCAAAATATTAGTGTGAGTTACATTTTATAGTGTGTGTTTTGATTTTCAAAGCCGGCTTCCAAGAGACCTTATGCAAGATCCCATCTTGAAATAGTGGATTATCCTCAAAGGATTGGAAAAAGAGCTAAGGATACTTCACATAAATCCGTCAAACAGATCAGTTCATCTGAAATCCAGGGAAGTAATAGTCCTCTCCCTAGAGAAAAATCCTGTCCTAATAAGCTTGAAACCTTACAAGATATAAAATTTGACTTAAATTTTGAGCAAAGCATCTTTAGAAGCAAATCCAAAAATTGGACAGATACATTAGTCATTGACCAATCTATTTTGCATCCAAATTCACTTAAAAGTCTGCCTTATTTAACAAAACCTGATCAATAAATTTTCCAAGATTTTGAGATCCTCGAAGGTTTGGTATCAAACTTCACTCAAGAAATTACAAATTCCTATCTCCAACAATCAGTAGAATTGTCTGCATTAAATATTGCTGCTTCATCTATTGCATCCCAAACAATTCAACAAATATCTGTAAGTCTAGTCTCTTCTAAAAATTCTACTACTTATCCTCTCATAAAAACTCAATAACCTTCATCTCCATCGCTTCATCCATCCTCTCCTTCACATATATTTCATCCTTTTCCACCTCCTCCACCACTTATTAATCCACCACTTATTATTGTCATCCCTCCACCTCCAATCATGGTTGCACCTCATGCTCCCTTGATTCTTCCTCAAAATCTAGGGGCTATGCCCCAAGATTATCAATCCAAAATACCCTAGTTTGATAACACCCAACCCATTACTGCTCAACAACATGTAGACAAGATGAATGATTTCTTTGATCTCCACGAGATCGATGTTGATGATGTTATGATGAGGTTATTTGTTCAAACCATTGGAGGAGAAGTTAGGAAATGGTTTAGAGCTTTACTAGCTGATTCCATCAATTCACTAGCAGTCCTAGAGCATCGGTTTCTAGATATATGGAAAATTAAAAAGAACCCCCTCCAAATTTTATCAGAATATGAGAATATCAAAAGAGAAACTAGATAAAGTGTGCAGGATTATTGTGCCAGATTCAACTCTATTTATAATGCTATTCCTGCTCGCATAAAACCACCCAAAGGACTAGTACTGATTAAGTTTCCAAATGGTTTTGAACCAGATATAGCTTATCAGTTAAGAGAGAGGAATCATGGTACCTTAGAGGAAATGCAGAGCATATCAGTCAGTGTAGAGGTCAATTTTGTTGGCAAAAAGAGCTAGAATGAGGGCTGAGAAGAGAGTTACCATAAAAGAAGAAGCATTAAAATCTAACACTGATGCCAAGATAGATTATTTAGTGAGGGAAATGGAAAAAATGATGGTTGATAGAAAAATACCCAGGGAAAATTAAAACCCTCCCCAAAATCATAATCAACACAATAGGAGAAATAAACCAGAGATTTAAAAAAGGGGACCTCACCAACAAATTAGACCCCATTTTAAGGATAATTATGTTGATGAAAATGGAGATATCCCTCAAGAGGAAGAATACAACCAAATAAATTTGTTAGGTTTACATGATAATGCCACTATTTTTATCACATAAGAAGAACAACAACTATTTTCATTATCCCAAACAGAGCTTGAGTCAGAAGAATCTAAAGAATATAAACAAGGATTTGAAAATGCTATTATGGAGGCTCACAAACAATATAATCTTAGGAGTAGAAAAAATTCTGACAATACTACTAAGAAGAACACTGATCATCCTGCCAAAATTACCTCTGATTTAGACCCTAAGAAAACAGTAGAAAAGTCTTCTAAGAAATCTGGTGAAACTCCTAGAAAGAAACCTTCAGAGGTTTCTACTAAAAAGACAGTTGATTTTGTTCCTAAACCAACTCAAACTAATGTTCCAACCACCAGTTAGCAAACCCTACTTAAATATAAAGAAACTGTCGATGTACCTGACATTCCCAATATTGTAAAGAATCAATCATCATTTAATCTTGAAAACAAACTAGCCAAAGTAAAAATTCCCATCCCTTTGACAAAGCTAATGAAAAATCAAACATACAGAACTCAGGTAATGGAAGTATTAAAGATAGGGGAAACTATAAACACTCTCAACCTTAATGATGATCAACTTGAATTGCTGTTTGGTCCAGAAGTAGATGGTAAGTTACAAGAAGGAGCAGTCCCTCCTTTTTATGTCAGCTTAAACATACATGATAAAATCCTACATAATGCTATGCTGGATTTAGGTTCACACAACTTAATGCCCAAAGTTGTAATGGAAAAGTTAGGTATTGACATCACTAGGCCCTACAAAGATCCCTACTCATTTGATTCAAGTAAAGTAAAGTGTTTAGGTCTCATCAAGGACCTATGTATAACTTTGTCTCAAATCCCAACCAAAAGCCTAGTTATGGATATTGTCATAGCAGACATTCCTCCTAAATATGGCATGCTGTTATCACGTTCTTGGGGAGAAAAGTTACAAGGAACCCTTCAACTAGATATGACCTATGCTAGAATACCGCTCTTTGGTCAGCAGAGAATATTTTATAGGGAAACTCTCATGAAATATATGGTAAGAAGTCAAGAAAAACCTCATAATTACCCTCTATATTATGTTCACACTGATTTGGATTCGTTCATATTATTCAATGATACAAAAATTGAAGCACATTTTGGAAATGGCATTGATACACCTGAAAACTCAGCTCTAATCGAAAAATTAGATCCTCCTTTAGAACTCTTATGGAATATGAGCTTTGATGGAGCCTGTAGTAAAGAAAGTTTTAGAGTCGGATTCTGGTTATCTAATCCATCTAATAATCATTGTGAAGGGAATTCCTATAAACTTAATTTTCAGTGTATCAACAATATTGCTGAATATGAAGCTCTGATGTTAGGCCTACAATTACTTAAGAAATTAGGTGCCAAAATAATTGCTGTGCAGGGAGATTCAGAATTAATCATCAAACAAATAAAAGGAGAATATGTTTCTAAACACCCTAGATTAAGAGCCTACATAAATGCAATGCACCAAATCTTAGATACTTTTGTGGAATATAATCTAGTAGTAATTCCAAGAAATCAAATGTCATAGTTGATAGTCTTGCTATTTTTGCAAGCACTTGTAAAATCCCTCACCCGAACAAACCACACACAATTGAAATAAAACATCGACTTGTAATACCAGATAACATGCGATACTGGTAGGTTTTCGTAAATGAAAAACAAATTGAAAATTTCTTATTGCCAAAAGATGAGTTTGAGGAAACTCAGTTAGATTTGGATAATCAGGAAAAAAATCAAATAGAACCAGAATATCATGTAGAAAATTAAATAGATGTATATAATCTTTTGGTAAACCAATGTGATAGATTAGATGTCAATAATCATTTAGATGAAAGTGTGCCTAAATTAGAAATTCATGAAAAAGATCCTGAAAACGAAGATTTTGAAATTCTTCAACTAAAAGATAATATTTTGCCCCGAGGATTAGCTCCATTAGAAGACCTTTTTGACTTCAATGATGTAGCAAAGAAGCCTGAAATTGAGCCCATAGGAGGAGAAGTTGAGGAATGCAACATAGGTACTAAAAAAAACCCAAAGATGATCAAACTATAAAAACATTACCTATTGTTACCAAACAGAGATATATAGTCCTATTAAAATAATACATTGATGTTTTCGCTTGGAATTATGAGGACCTGAAGGTTTATGATTCCAACATCATACAACACAAAATTCCAATTAAAGAAGAACAAAAAAATTTCAAACAAAAACTTCCGAGGATAAATCTAGTTTTGTTGCCTTTAGTTGAGAAAGAAGTTAAACGAATGTATGATGATAAAATAATTGTCCCTCTCAAATATTCCAAATGGTTGTCGAACATAGTACCAACTAGAAAGAAAACTGGAGAAATCAGGTTGTGCATTGATTTCAAAAATCTTAATAAGGTTTCTCTGAAAGATAACTATCCCTTACCCAAAATGGACCATATCTTACAAAAAGTGATAGGATCAAGTAGGATATCATTATCTAGATGGTTTCTTTGGCTATAACCAAGTCTTGGTTGATCCATAAGATCATGATAAATCAAATTTTACCACTCCATGGGGCACTTTCATGTTTTTGAAAATGCCTTTTGGACTGATGAATGCTAGGGCGACATTCCAAAGAGAAATGGAAATTTCATTTTCAGAAGAGATTAGCCACTTCATTGTAATATATCTGGATGATATAACTGTGTATTCAAAACCCAATGAAGAACACTTGAGACATTTGAAATGAGTCTTTGAGAAATGCATAAAATTTGGCATATCTTTAAATCCTAAGAAAACACTATTTGGCTTAGAAGAAGGAAAACCGTTGGGACACATAATATCAAAATATGGAGTTAGAATTGACCCTAAAAGAATTTAAGCAATCCTAAAGATCAATATCCCAATAAATATTAAGGAACTTCAATCCTTCACAGGTAAAATAAATTTTATGAGAATATTTATTCCTAATCTCGCTGAATTCCTTAGAAACATAACCGATATGCTCAAGAGGGACTCTGAAATCAAATGGAGCATAGAGGCTAGGCAATATTTTTACATGGTAAAACAAGAATTAACTAAAGAACAAGTGTTAATTAGTCCATATTTTAATAAAGATTTTCTAATCTTTTCTTTTGCTTCTGAGCACACTGTTGCAGTTGTTTTACTGCAGAAAAATAGTGAAGGATTTGAGCAGCAAATAGCTTTCTTCAGCAATGATTTAAGAGATGCTTCTTTAAAGTAAAACATCATGGAAAAAGATGCATTTTCACTAATCAAGGCAATTAAATACTTTAGAGTTTATATTTTGCATTCACATGTAATTGCTTATGTACCTAACTTTGTGGTAAAGGATATTTTAACACAGAATGGACCAGATGGAAAAAGAGGAAAATGGATTGTGGTTATTTTGGAATATGATCTGGAAATAAAACATACCAAACTAATTAAAGGGAAAGGACTTGCCCATATTATGGCTGAGTCCAATTTTCAAGCCCTGGACATAAACTTGGTGGCAAATTTGGATGATCAAGAGGAGTAGGCGACTCCACATATCAATGAAGAATTTTTAAATTCTCCCTAGTATGCAGACCTGCTTTATGTATTGTTCAATTTAAATGCTCCTCCTGGTCTTACAAAAACTAAATCTAGATTTCTGAAATTAAAGGCAGTGAAATTTTGCATCATTGATAATGTCCTTTATTGGAAATATTCTGGTGGCCTATTACTCAAATGTTTGTTGAAGAATGATGCAGACAAGATTATGCATGATTTTCATGAAGGAGACTGTGGTGGCCACCTATATTGGAGGACTACTGCTAATAAAATTCTAAGGGTTGGTTTTTACTGGCCCACCCTTTTTTTTGATATCCATAAGAAAGTTACAACCTGCCACAAGTGTAAAATTTTTGAAGGTAAAAAGAAAATTCTACCCTTGCCACTAAAACCCATTTATGTCGAAAGCCCATTCCAACAATGGGGTTTGGATTTCATAGGTGAAATTCATCCTCCTTTCTCTGCCCAGCAAAAGTGGATTTTAACAGCTACTGATTACTTCATTAAGTGGATAGAGGCCATCCCTTCCAGAAATGCCACTAATGATATTATTACAAAATTCCTTGATACTAATATCCTGTCTAAATTTGGTTGCCAAAGGAAAAGCATCATTGACAATGCAGCAGCCTTTAAGTCCAAAAATATGATTGAATTATGCAATAAATATCATATTTCTTTAGGACATTCAACAAACTATCACCCAGAAGGTAATGGATTGGCTGAATCATCCAATAAGAGTATGGTAAACATCATCAATAAGTTATTAGAACATAATAAAAAGCCTTGGCATAATAAGCTAATCAATGCACTTTGGGCTGATAGGATTACTACCTAGAAGTCCATTGGTATGTCACCATACCAACTTGTCTATGGGATAGATGCTGTTTTTCCATATTCTCTAGCACATCCAGTGATGAACATAATTCAAGGGTTACAAGTGGAACCGAATGATGCACTCAGAGGGATCCATCAAATCAATCAGTTGTAGCAAATAAGAGAAGAGGTGTATAACATAACACAACTCATTCAGGAAAATATCAAGAAAATATTTGACAAAAGGACCAAGACAATTGATTTTGCTATTGGTGACAAAGTTTTAAAATGGGATGCAAGAAGAGAAGACAAAAGGAAGCATAAATTTTTTGATAATATATGGATGAGACCATATATTATAAATGCTTTTAGAGGTGACCATGCATTTATTCTCACATATATAGATGAAACAAAGTTACTTGGTGGTCCTGTAAATGGCAGGTTGTTGAAGCATTATTTCTCCTAGTCTAAATATTCTTTTACATCATTTTAAATATCATAGTCAACATAGATTGGATTGGATGTTTTGTTGATTAAGGTTGAAGCCCACAGAGAAGGCCCTAATCCATGGTCAACAGACCATCATAATATTTTTTGAAGCAGAAAAGCAATCATATTACATAGTGCTCAGATGTGCAGATGGATAAGGCTACTGATCATAGGTTCTTGAAACTTAAATGCATGGAAGTGTCATCCCCAGCTAGAGCCACTGTTAGGGTCCTATATTTCATAGGATCTCAAGGTGACTGAGTTTATTCTATCTGCAAAATATACTTTGTGAAACGATTTCCAATCTGCAAATAATTTTCAAAATAAAAAAAAGGAGATAACATAAAAAATCAAAAGAGGGTACGTGTTAAAAAAAGTAGAATATGAACCCCATCAAAAAAGAAAAAAACAATAAATTCTGAAAGTGTTGCACTTCCAAATGCCACTACTCTCAATTTATCTTATTTCTGAAAATAAATTGTGTGCATCTTGTTTAAAATGCCATAAAAGTTCAATAGAATTCAATCATACAATTTAAGCATGATTGAATTAGGTTAAATTGCTTGTTTTTAGGTAGTGAAAAATGATTTGTCAAACTATTTAATCTGGACAGATCAATAGTTAGGTAGAAAATAAAAATTGGTTCAATAATTTAATCTAAACCAAGGGAGGTGTTGTAACATTATTTGTTTTTAATAAGTTAGCATAAGTAGTTAAATAATGTTCAAAATGATAAGGTAGGATATGGATGCAAAAGAATGAAAAATTAAAAAATGTTAGGAAAATTATTATTTTTGTAGGCATCCATGTCAATAAAATGTTAGGTGTTAGATGCTCTAAATAAAGAAGGCAAAATAAAATGTTAGGAAAACAAGAAAGAAAAATAATGCTTCATTTTGTTTTAAAATATTTGATTGGCTGCTAGTCTAAATGTGCCTATGGAAAAATTTATTTGTATGGTTTAAATCCTGGTTATAAATTCATATCCTAAAGTTTTAAACCATAGAAATATATCATCGCCATACTTTCATTTCATTCCATTTCCCCTAAATCACTAAACCATACCTTTTATCCCTTTTCATTTTCATTTTCCCTAAGTCATTCCTTTTTTATTTCATTATTGCAAATTCAAATTGATTTTCGCATCAGCCAAATTGAAAAATCCTTTAATTTCCATCTCCTACAAACCTTTCAAAATGCGATATGCGATGATAGTGGGACCCATTCACACGCCACGCACAAATAAACCTTACCCTTTTCTGCCTTTCCTCTTTATCTTTCTACTTTACCTTTTTCACATCGCTATATTATTGTTTCCACTTACCTCTGCCTTCCTGATTGTGATTAAAGTGGGGCCATTTCTCCCTTGATCCAGGTGGATATTGGTGGTCACCCGCCTATTCCACTTGGGGCTCCACCATTTTCTATTTCAGTTTTTCAGTTTCGGCACAGTTTACTATTTTTAACAGTTTTTCGGGTCCTAAACTTCCGGAGCCGTTTTGAGGCCCTAAACGACGTTTTTTTGGGAAAAAAGAGAGCAACATTAGTCCATGTTGCTCGTCCATGTTGCTCATTCCAAATTTGTAGTCCTCGAATAGATCTTTCTAACGAGGTATGGTACGCGTCAAACGGAGATCGTATGCCAAAGTTACGCCCCTGGGAAGTTTAAACACCAATTTACCTGGCAGGGCCTGGATTTTGGTGCTTCATCTCTAGGGTTAGGGTTTTAAGTGCATTTAGGATTTCCCATTGTTTCTAAATGATAAATAGGCCCTCGAGCCTCATTGTAACTTCCGGTTCGAGAGGCTGTAGCCGCCACATCTCTTCTCGGAGAGATAGCTACCCCAGCGCCTAGCTAGTTTTATTTGCAAGAAAATAGGAATACGTAACGAATTTAGTTTATTGATATTAATGAAATGAAGTGTTATTCTGTTTGCATCTTGTATTTATGGTTATATGTTTATTATTTTTGGATTTCACACTTAAAATCCGGATCGGTGGTATTGACGATTCTGCTTTTCTCGATCCTTCTTTGCATGCCCAACGAGGGTGAGGTATAAGGAGCTGGGGCTCGATTTGGTATCTGGTGGAACCTTTGCAAGAGCAACCTCGCAAACCTCGACGGACGCCCATGGGGGATGAAAAGAAAGATGAGGGAGAAGGAGATCCTATCAAAATATTGCTCGAGGAGGCCCTCGAAAAAAAAAGGAACGCGATGATGGATAACTTTGCTCAGATCCTTCAACGGCTACCCACCGGCGGCGCATCTGCATCCAGCAGCCACTCTGGAGGCGCGACTCCTTTTAAGGTACAAGTAAATTTTGTCATTCCCATATTTTAGGTTCAAGTTGACGCAGATGCCGTAGATAGATGGTTGAATATGTTAGAAGGATATTTCTCGGTTCATGACTTTTCAGACCGGGAGAAGATTATTTTTGCACTCCTCAAAGCTACCCCCATGTTAAGGACTGGTGGGAAACCTACTGTGAGAACAAGGACCAGACAGAACCCTCTCTGTTCTCGGCCGTACCAACTTGGAATTCTTTCCGAGACGCCGTCAAGGAATAGTACTATCCTGTGGGGAGCTATGAGGACAAGTACATACAATGGACCACGCTGCGACAACAAAGGGATCAAGATGTGCATGAGCTGACGAATCTATTCCATACCCTGCGCACAAAGTTGGGTATCAAAGATTCAGAGAAACATCTCGTGCTAAAGTATTGCAGCTGTCTGCACAGATACATTCAGGAGGAAATGGAGTTCCTCGACATCTCCTCGCTTGGTACTGCATACCGGTATGCTGCCAAGATTGAGCAGAAATTCAAGCAGAAGAAGCGAGACTTTGGATCTGCGAATCAAAAGCAAGGGAAAGGTGCTTCCAAACCGCAAAACAAAGGACAGAGCCAAGGCATGGCGGCTAAAGACAACTCATCGAAGCCACAAGAAAAGAACAACACCGCAAAGCCAAAGAAGGACACGGGAAAGTGGTGTGAGTTTCATAAGAGCTCCACTCACAACACAAGTGAGTGTCGGGCCAAGCAGTCGCTAGTGGCCGAGATGAGGGCTTCTGAGTCAGATGCATGCTCCAACTCCGAATCAGAACCTGAAAAGGGGAATGAAAAAGGGAAACAGATTATTGATGCGGAGCTCAACGCCACTGTTGCCACTACAAAGGTCCAGAAGGAGGAACCAGAAGATCCAGAGGAGGAGGAACGTCTCTTCCACTCCCAGATGTGGGTAAAGGGCTCCCCTGTACAGTTCATTGTCGACAATGGGAGCCAAAAGAACCTCATTTCAGCAGACACCGTGAAGCGGTTGGGCTTGCCGACCACAACTCACCCACATCCATACACCATTGGGTGGCTTCACCAAGGACGAGATCTCCGCGTCAGCCAGCAGTGCCGCCTTCCCTATAGCATCAAGCCCTTCACGGATGAGGTATTATGTGATGTTTCTCCTATTGATGTTTCTGATGTATTATTAGGACAACCATACTTGTGGAAGCATCATGCTATGTATGAGTCTCGACCTCGTGCTGTTATTGTTACTTTGGGAAATAAGTTGTACAGGATACCAGAGGTACCACCTCCTGCCGCTATCTCTTTGGTTACTGCAAAACAATGCAGTAAGCTCATCTCCCAAACCAGGAAATTTGTTTTCCTGATGATCCGCCCCCAGGGCAAGAAGAAGACTGTGGCCACGACCTCCAGACAGGGCTCCTCTGCACAACAACAACAAATGGATAAGGTTGTGGAGGAGTATGGGGACATATTCACCTCACCCACAGGGGTTCCTCTGCACTGTCAGGTCAAGCACCCGATTGATCTGACCCCCGGTGCGCCGCTACCTAATGGACCGATCTATCGACGCTCTGTTCTGGAAAATGATGAAATCAAGAGGCAGATTCAGGAGCTGTTGCAGAAAGGTCACATCAGACCAAGTTCATCGCCCCGTGGGAGCCCGATCGTGTTGGTACAGAAGAAGGATGGGACGTGGAGACTCTGTATTGACTATCGGGCGCTGAACAAGATCACTGTCCGGAATAGGTACCGAATCCCATGGATTGATGACCTTCTCGACCAACTCAAAGGTGCAAAATATTTCAGCAAGATCGACCTGAAGTCTGGGTATCACCAGGTACCAATTGAACCCTCCGATGTGTGGAAGACTGCCTTCAAAGCCAAGGAAGGCCTTTTCGAATGCCTGGTCATGCCTTTCGGGTTGACGAATGCTCCCGCCACCTTCATGAGGATGATGGATGACATCTTGCGGCCATTCACCAACTCATTTGTAGTGGTGTACTTGGATGACATTATGATCTTCAGCCAGACTTGGGAAGAGCACCTTCACCACATCCAACAAGTCCTCCAAACACTGCGGCAACACAAGTTGTGTGTCAATTTAGAGAAGTGCACTTTTGGCATGACCCAGGTTCAATATCCGGGATACATTATTGATGAAAGGGGGCTGCATGTGGATCCAGCCAAGATCCAAGTCATTCGGGATTAGCCAGACCCAACCACTATAACAGAGCTTCGCAGCTTTCTGGGTCTTGCTAATTTCTATCGGAGGTTCGTGTTGGGATTCTCTCATATCACTTGGCCCTTGAGTCAAGTCACCAAGGGAGGAGTGAGAGCAAATTTTTTTTGGTCGGAACCTCAACAGAAGGCGTTCACAGAACTGAAAAACCGCCTCTGTTCTGCCCCAGTGCTCACTTTACCAGACTTGCAACAGCCATTTGAGATCGAGACAGATGCCTCCGACTATGCTATTGGGGCAGTTCTTACTCAACAGGGACATCCAGTGGCATTTCACAGTGAGACATTGTCTGACACAGTTCGCAAGTACCCCACATATGACAAAGAAATGTACTCCATCGTGCAAGCTTGTCGACAATGGAAGCATTACATTTTGGGGAAGGAAACAATCATCCACACAGACCACAGGCCCCTGCAGTTCATACAGACACAAGGGAAGTTGCAGAATGATCGCCATCAGAAGTGGTCCACATATCTGCAACAGTTTCATTTGAACATCAAGTACAAGAAGGGTAGCACTAATCATGTTGCAGACTGCCTCAGCCGACCACCGATCGTGGCGCTCACCACTGTGCTCAACTCTTGTGGGCACGAGACTTCTGATTGGCCGCTTCTCTATGAGAGTGACCCAGAATTCGGCCACACTTACAAGGCACTCTTGGGGGGTATGCAAGTTCCAAATTTTCACCTCCAAGATGCAATTTTATGTCACATGGGACACCTTTGTTGTTCCTTCAAGCGAGCGTGCCAAGATGATATGGGAAGCACACTAGCGCTCGAGTCGTCGGGCATTTCGGGGGTCGAGAAAACAAAGGAGCAATCCCCTGCGAAGTATTTCTATTGGCCGAACCTTCGAAAGGATGTCGAGAAGCACATCGGATCCCGCACCGCTTGTGCCATTGCCAAACCGACCATCAAGAAGCAAGGCCTATATACTCCTCTACCTACCCCTAGTCGACCTTGGGAATCCATCTCCATGGATTACATGTTGGGCCCGCCTTCTACTAAGCGAGGAAATGACTCGTGTTTTTTGGTGGTCGTTGACGATTCTCGAAGATGGCCATTATGGCGGCTCGCAAGAAGAATATCACAAAGAGAAGCCATCGCTAAACTCTTCTTTGAACGAGTATGGGTGCACTTTGGGATCCCACAGCCTATCATATCAGATCGGGATAGCGGGTTCCTCGAGACATTTTGGTCCAGCCTCCGCGGTCGATGTTGGATACCAAGCTCACCAAGTCCACAACTTTCCATCCCCAAACAGATGGCCGGACAGAGGTCGTCAACGGAATGATTGTACACATTCTCGCGCATGTACAATTCAAAGCATCCATTCACATCGGACGAGAGCCTCCCCTTATGTAAAACATAGTTATAATCAGGCTCTCCACAGTTCAATCAGCCATAGCCCATTTCAGGTGGGCTTGGGATTCCAGCCACTATGTCCCATTGACGTAGCCATGCCATTTTCGGCTACTCAGGCCGATTCGGCTCATGTCTAGTCTGAATTCGACAAAGAAAATAGCTTCATGGAGCGCATTCAACACATCTTCCAACAGGTTCATGACATATTGGACAAATGCAATGCTAAGTACAAGCAACGACATGATCAACACCGGTGTGCCACAACTTCCGTGGCGACAAAGTATGCTGACATTTATATGAGCGCCTCATCGGACCCCCACCGCAAGCTTCTGGCCAACGAGACACGGTGCTCAGACACCATCACCAAGGCCGTAGGGAACAATGCATTCGAGCTCAGTATTCCACCATTCCTTGGTCTGCACCCAGTCTTCAATGTGGATCGCCTTCGTCCTTACTTCCCACCTCTACCGGACACCTCGGACATTGCAGAACAACTCACACCAACTGAGTTAAATCCAGACTGCATGGAACAGGCCACCACAGATTGCATCATGGACATGCAAATCAAGAACACTCGCCAGCAGAAGATCCAACTATATCGGGTTATCAAAGCTGGCCAACTCCTGCACCAAGGAAAGTGGTTCACCAGGGACCAAGTTCAGCAGAAATTTCCTCATCTCATGGAGGAACTTAACGCAATGGGGACCATTGCTTCCTAAGGGGGGAGGAATGATCCAGGTGGATATTGGTGGTCACCCGCCTATTCCACTTGGGGCCTCACCATTGTCTATTTCAATTTTTCAGTTTCGGCACAGTTTACTATTTTTAGCAGTTTTTCGGGTCCTAAACTTCCGGAGCCGTTTTGAGGCCCTAAACGACGTTTTTTGGGAAAACGGAGGGCAACATGGGTCCATGGACTGATGTTGCCCATTCCAAATTTGTAGTCCTTGGATAGATCTTTCTAACGAGGTATGGTACGTGTCAAACAGAGATCGTATGCCAAAGTTACGCCCCTGGGAAGTTGAAACACCAATTTACCCAAACGGGGCCCATAGTTTTGGCGCTTCATCTCCTAGGGTTAGGGTTTTAGCTGTTTAGGATTTCCCATTGTTTCTAAATGATAAATAGGCCCTCGAGCCTCATTGTAACTCAGTTCAGAGGCCTGTAGCCGCCACATCTCTTCTCAGAGATAGCTACCAGCGCCCTAGCTAGTTTTATTTCCATTCTGTCTGTAAGCAAATTTCAGTTCTTTGATATTAATGAAATGAAGTGTTATTTCCGCTGCATCTCTGTATTTATGGTTATATGTTTATTCTGTTGCGTTCCTGCATAAATCCGGATCATCCCTGCCAGGTCACCCTTTCCCCCACCATCCATCGCACATCGCATATCGACAAAAACAACTTATTCTATTTCTCCAACCGTTAAAACTTGCGATCGTCAATGTGCGATATGTATCGCATCACACATATCTTAAATTTTAGCTCATCACATTTTGCAAAATTTAAAGTTTAACCATATTCCCAAAACCTATACGGTCCCGATTGCGATTTGCGATGTGGTTGGCCCCACCATAATACTACGCTCACTGCTATATGCCGTTCCTTCGCTACCATTCCCATTCCATTACCACACATCATCCCAAGCACAAATCGCACTTCGCAGGTTTTAGCGCTTACCACATTTCCCCAAACTCTAAACTCTGTGATGTGTGGTAAACTATAAATATTACGATGTGCGGTAAACTATAAATATTACAATGTGCAATGTGGGTGGGTCCCAATCTCATATCGCACTTCGCAAGTTTTAGCATTTACCCCCCGCGCTCATAGAAAAACCTTAAGATTTGCGATTTGTGATATGCGTCTGCCCCACCTTCCTTGCCACATCACCTCCCTCTCCCTGCACTTCGCACTTCGCAAGATTTAGAATTTACCTCCGCCGCTCATAGAAAAACCTTCCGACTTGCTATTGCGATGCGGGTCGGGTCCCACCTTCCCTGCCACGTCACCTCCACACTTCGCATCGCATTTCCGATTCCATTTCTCATATCATAAAATGTAAAACATGTGATGTGAAATATTTCTATGGATGCGATAAAGGTCAGAACTAAAGCCTATAAGATCTCAAGTCTTGGTATATGTTTTTTTTTTTGTTTTGTTTAAAAAGGGTTAAACACAACCGAAAGGACTCAAGTCGAAAATAGACACCACGGGTCAAGACATGCAAAGGGCGTTCATACAATAGATTTCGCCAACACAACACTCAGTTTTCCAACACAATACTAAAAAGGTGGTGACTCAGCAACAATCTTCCAACATGATAGGGCCATAAGTGCAGATGCACTCCTTTTAGATCGATTTCTTTCCTTTCACTTCATTTTGAGAAATTATAGATTGCCTTGTCACACATGCATTGATTGTAATTTGTTTTTATTTTTATATAAATACTTTAATTTTGGAAGTATCAAGGGTCGATTGATTGAGATCGGAACTATTTTTTTCTATTGAAGTACAGTATGAATTTTCAAAGAACTGGAGCTTCAATAATAATCATACCATTCATAGGATTCTTGTGACTTAAATACTAGTGATGTTTTTCTTATGTTATTATGTTTCATTTTTATCTTTCATTGTAATCATCTAAATTCCAATTGCAAAGCAGAAAGCGTGATGAATAGGATTTAATTCTGAGTACCTTATTTTTGCTGAATTTACAATCATAATGTTTTCCACTGAAGGGCAAACTAAAAAATTCTTAATTTCTCTTTAGTTCTGCTGAACGATTTTCATATTTATGTCATAATCCATTTATAAATTTGAAAGATCTAGTAAATATTCCTAGCTTGCCCTATGTTTACTCTGTGAAAAGTTGATGCAACTATCCAATTATATTTTGACTCCATTTCCTAATAGACATTAATCAATTGAATACAATCAATTTTAAAAAATAAAGTAAACAAAACTCAAAATACAAGTACAATCATAACTAGCCTAAAAACTTATCCAATAAAAGTTTAATCTCAAAGAGAGAGCCCTCTCTGAAATTAGCATGGCTAGATCCCAATTTCCAAATTTGGTTTGATGTTGGCCTATGTGTTTAGTTCTCACAATCTCTAGTAAATTACAGAATGCTAACAATCTCTTCCATTTTTCCTTGGCTCTTTGTCTCTTCCTCTTTTTCTTCTGGTTCTTCCTTTTCTACTGGTTCTTCTTCGTCTTCTCTAAATCTAGGAGTGGAATCCTGCCTTGTTTGAGTTGCTATAAAATCTTACTTGCTCATATTCATGAGAGAGAACCAGGCCATGGGTAGGGTGACGCTGTTATGCTACTGCTGCTGCTGTTCAAATACGCAACCCGCTCTCGGTACTGCTGTGCTGCGACTCCCTTTGGTCTTTTTCCCTAAAAAATTCTCAATTTATTGGATTGGATGAGACAAGATCTATTTTAATTAGATTGCGCAACTAATTTTTGGAGCGCTTATGTAACTCAGCTCATCTCTAGTTTCTGTTGTAGACAATTGTTTCCTTCTCTCTGTTAATTCACGATGGACTGCGTGTTTCCTCCCCTCTTTCTCCTCTACTCCACTTGATTTTATTTTGCATGCCCAGGTGGCATGATTTTGCAGTTATCCCTAGTCATACTTCATGATGGTGGCAAAGCTAACTAGCCACCTTTCTTCCCCTTAAAATCTAAGTCTGTAAATTTAATTATTTCTGGCTATTATGGATGCATAGTGAGGGGTGATAAGATATACAAGAGTTTACTTGTTGTTGTCGATGCATCTGTAGGAGCTGGAATTTGGAGACAAGCCTCTTATATGCCGCATTCTTCTTTATTTTCTTGCTTTCTGGGTGAGCAACTTGCTGAATGAGCAACTCCCTGAGTGAGCTGCTAATATTTCCTTGATGTTCCTTCTTGTTGTAGATGCTGCGTGGGGATGTTGCAGATGACATGGGTGGCACTCTTGTCTTTCTTGGGGCTTTTCCAACTCCTCTCTTGTTTATATTGCTATTCAAGAACATATTTTTGCACTGTAGGAATTCCCTGATGTCTGTAGCAGTCTCAGGCATTAGATGTTTGTAGGAATTTATTTGCTAGATTGTGCTCAGGAATGGAGGAATGTGGTGCATGGAGGTGATGGAGGAAGTTCTGAAAATGAATGGAGTGAATGATGGGATGGATGGTAAAATATAATAAGGGAAAAGAATATGAATGCTTCCCTGTGTTTCTAGAAACCATTAATAACCTGGAAAACAACAAACATAGAAAAAACAGAGATGCAGATGTTTTTTTTTGTATTTTTTTTAAAGTAAGTGGGCTGTCTCCATGGAGGTTTTCAACCCACAAAATTTCCTTGGGTGCCTCAAAGAGGTTTTCACCCATGAATCTTTATTCTCTTTTCTTTTTTTTTTGTCAGGAGGTGAGGGAAACTATGGAGCTTCCAATCACATACACCTCTCTGCTTATTGATTTTATGAAATTTGCCTTTGACAAAGGCTTTTTGTAAATTTTAAGTTTGTGACCATTGACAAGAAAGGGGATTCATTCCTCATCTATGGTTCTGATTTGAACTACGCCATTATCAAAACATTTTTTCACTGTGTAAGGTCCCAACCATCTTGTCATTAGCTTGCCTTTGAAATGTTTAAACCTTGAATCATACAAAAATGCCCAATCTCCTTCTTGGAAGGTATTTTCTATGATGTTATTGTCATGCCATACCTTCCTTTGTAGCTGAACTACCTCTGCGTGAAGAAGTGCTTGAATTTTGAACTCATCCAATCCATTTAGTTGCAAAAACCTCTTTTTTTGGGAATTTTATAGATCTAGATTTAATTCTGCTACCATTCTTAAAGTATTGAACTCAAACTTAGCTGAAAGTAGAGCCTTCTTACCATGGTATAGTTCATAGGGAGTGAATCTTGTTGTTGTCTTCCAAGTAGTGTTGTAGGCCCAAGTAGCTTCCACCAATCTATCTGCCCAATATTTTCTGCTGCTTCTCACAACCTTGGTGAGGATACTCTCTAAAACTCAGTTATTTACTTGTACTTGGCCATTCGCCTGAGGGTGAGAGGTAGTAGAAGTTCTATGCTGAATCTTGTGCTTCCTAAAAACATTCTCAATGAGGTGAGAGGTGAATTGTGCTCCCTGATCAGTGACTATTTCTTTAGGGTATCCAAACTTGTAAAACACATTCTCCCTCATGAATTCTGCGACTTTATCCTCAGTTTCTACAGTCGCTGCTTTTGTTTCAGCCCACTTTGTTAGGTAATCAGTGCAGACTATGATATACTTCTTTTGTCCGGATGGTGGATTGATAGGTCCAAAAAAGTCCATGCCCCACTTGTCAAATGGCTCAAGAGCCACCTGAGGGTGAAAAGGCATCTCATCCCTTTGTGCGGGTTTCCCCATCCTTTGGCACTGGTCACACCTGCTAGTGTATCTTCTAGAATCTTGGTGAAGGGTAGGTCAATAGTATCCTTCATATAAATCTTTGTAAGAAATTCTCTTTGCAGAAAAGTGGCCTCCACATGGGTTTTCATGACATGCAGAGAGGATATCGAAAAATTCTTCCTCCCTCACACATATCCTTAGGATTTGATTAGGGCCTAGCTTGAAAAGGTTTCCCCCAATCCATGTGAAAGGGGCACTTTTTCTGACAATTCTACTCCTCTCCCTGAATGAAAGACGAGGAGGGAGTCTCCCAGCAACCAAGTAGTTGGATATATCAGAAAACCATGGTGAGAGTGCTGATATAGCAAAGAGGTGCTCATCTGGCAGTTGGTCATCCACCATTCCTTATTCTCCTGCAGGGAGAGCTAACCTGGACAAAAAATCTGCAACAACATCCTCCTTTCCAGGTTTATCAATAATAGTCAAATCAAATTGTTGCAAAAGTAAAAACCATCTAATTATCCTAGCATTCACATCTGGTTTTTTCATTAAATACTTGATGGATTCTTGGTCAGCGTGAACAAAGGTTTGATATCCAGTTACATAATGCCTGAATTTGTTCAATGCATGGACAGTGGCTAACATCTCCTTCTCAGTAACAATATAATTTAGCTCGGCCTTTGATAAATTATTGTTGATGAAATAAATGTCATAAGGGATTTTTTCCTCCAATTATCCTAATGATGCCCCTACATCTTTTTCGGATGCATCAGAGTGGATGTGGAAAGGCAAAGTCCAATTTGGACCTCGGAGGATGGGGGAAGTAGTCATTTGTTCCTTAATGTGCTCGAAAGCCTCTTGACAAGGATCAAACCAAATAAACTTAGAATCCTTGGCTAGTAACCCAAATAACGACGAAGCTATCTTGCTGAAATTTTTGATGAACCTTCTATAGTAACCGGTTAAGCCTAAGAAACTCTTGACATATTTCTACTTTTGAGGAGCAGGTACCCTTTTGATGATAGTGATTTTTTTCGGGTCTACCTATATTCCTACTTTGGATATGGAGTGTCCTAATACAACCCCTGCTTCCTTCAGGAACTCATGCTTTTCTGGGCTCAAGGAGAGATGCATCTCAACGCGCCTTCTTAATGCTTTACCCAAATTGGAGAGATATTCCTGGAAGTAATCCCTATATGGTGTGAAATTATCCATTTATATTTCGACAGAGTCATGTACTAACTCATAAAATATGCCCAAGACAGCTCTTTGGAAAGTAGTTGGGGCATTGTACAACCCAAAGGGTAAGACTCTATAAGTGAAGGTACCCCAAGGGTAGGTGAAAGTAGTCTTATCTTGGTCTTCAGGGCTGATTTGAATCTGATTGTACCCAATGAACCCATTTAAGAAAGAAAATAACTTCTTCCCCGTAAGGCCATCCAGGACTTGGTCTATAAAGGGCAAAGGGAAATGTTATTTCTTGGTGGCTTTGTTAAGTTCTCAATAATAAACACGTATTCGCCACATCCCATTATTCTTTGGGACTAAGAATAAGAGGATATACCCACTCACTGTCGGATAAAGGATATATGAACCCTGCATCCAATAGTTTCTGCAGCTCTTCTTTGACTATGTCCTTCAAAGCTGGGTTCATACTTCTTTGGGGTTGTCTCATGGGCTTGCATCCTTCTTTTATGTAAATATGATGTTTGCACATTGAAGGATGCACCCCTTTCATGTCTTTGTAATCCCAAGCAAATGCATCTAGATTCTCTTTCAAAAGCTGGCACAACTGCTTCTTTTCTTCATTCGAGAGGGTTGGGTTGATTTTGGAGATCTAGATGGGCCAAAATCAATAGCCTTAGTGGAGTTAGAGGTTGAATCAACTGAGTGCACTTCCATCCAAGGTTGGATTTCAGACTCTTTGACTAAGGTTTCGAGTGGAATGTTAGTAGAGGACTAGTTTTGAATGGCATGGTCGATGAGTTGATCTTCATCAAGCTGCCCCCCTCTAAGAATAACATATATGGTACACATGGGGTAGTGTTATATAGCTCATCTTATTTATCCTCCAACCATATAGGGAGATCATGATCAATGGAAGGCTGGGTTGGAGAATATAACACTAGTTATTTAGAAAAAGGCCCATTTTTGATAGTCATGTTTCCGGCTCGACAGCTAATATAGGCATCTGCAGTGGCTAACCAAGGTCTTCCTAAGATGAGGGGATAACCATTAAACTTGGTTTTTGGTTGCAGGACCAAGAAATCTGTAGGATACTCCCAAGAGTCAATGGTAACCATAACATGCTCAACAATTCCTTCCAGAGTTACTGTGGATCGATCTACAAGTTGTAGAATTGTGGTGGTTTTCCTCAAAGTCCCTTGGAGATTAAGTTTCAACATAGTTTTCTTGGTCATGACATTGATGGCATCCCCTATATCAATTAGAGTGTTGGGGACTATGACGCCATTGACATGCACATCAACAACTGGACTACCAGGGTCCAAGTACTTTGGAAATATCACCCTTTGCAACATTAGGTCAGACAGTTGTCCTACCATATTGATGGTGGGGGTATGTTTCTTCCTTCTCCCAGGTTTCTTGAAGCAATTTTCTTTGATGAGCCTATTGTAGATAGGGACATCTTTAATGGCATAAAGAAGTGGTATCTTTACACACAAATTTTACAATTCTCCCAGGATTTCAGTCTCCTCAGGGGTGTGCTGACTAGGGTGGATAGAGTGCTCAGGAAAATGAGGTTGTTGGATCTGAGTATTACCTTCTTCCTTTTCCTCCTCAACCTCTATAGGTGGAGATGGAGGATGGTTTTTTGGGAGTACTCTTCCCGACCTGAGATTAACCTCCTGTATCTCCACATCATAAGCTTGGTAGGATGTTTCTCCACTGGGAGCCTGCTGTGCCTGTTTGTTGTTCAGGTTCGGATTGGGCTATGTAGGTATAGGTAGCCTAGGTGGAGCAGCATGAGTAAGCTGAGGTTGAGGTTGGGGTGGAGGCATTAGAGCAGGTGGTTGATTTTGTACGAACATTGCATGCGTGCACTTTGATTATTGTGATAGTAAGAGTAAGGTGCACCTTGCATACCTTGTTGATATGGCTGAGGGCCTTAAGGCCTTCTCTGGTTGACGAAACAGAGTTGCTTTGGCATTTCTTCCCCACCTTGATATACAACCTTAAGTCCAGGTAAGGAGGGAAACTTTTCTGTGGCATGATTCTCCTCATAGACTAAGCAAACCTCTAGACATTCAATGGACATTCATTTTTTGGGTTGTTCCTGGTACATCTAGGACAAAATATGGCTAGGTATCTCTCTACTTCCTCTTGCCTCATTTTGACCTACATTGTGTCCATTTTCAAAGCAAAGGTGTGAAACATGTCACTCTTGAAGTCCTCTAGCATGTTTCCAATCTCATGTTTTATGAAGGTGGAAGAGGAAGGGGTATTGGATGTACTTTGGCTAGCTCTTCCCTTCTTCCTAAATGCCCTAGAATGGTTCCGGAAGACAATTTTGATTGCTTCATAGGGTTGTTGGTAGATATCTCCTCTTGATAGCATATTCAAGGTTTCTATCATCTCTTCACTGATCCCTCGAAGAAGTAAAAGTTTAAGTGATGCAGGATCAAGAGTGTAGTTGGCTTTCTTATATTTTAATTGAAACCTCTCTTCATAGTCCTCTAGGGATTCATTAGGTCCTAGAGTCATCCTAAATATTTCATCCTTAGTTTAATTGGACCTACAATAGTCTCTGTATTTGCTGCTGAAGGTCTCTTCCATCTATTCCTAGGTAGTGATGCTATTCTCAGAAAAACCCATGAACTAGCGCAAGGCTGCATCCTTAAGGGTGGATGGGAGTAGCTTCAACTTCTGATCATCAGAGATGTAGTCATAAGTCCTACAAACAACAACAAATTCAAACATGAATGTGTCAGGGTCCTCAGAGTTGAGTACATGAAAGTGTGGCAGAGATAAGGGGCTAATGATTTTCATCTTAGTTTCCCCATCTGCCTCTCTTATGGGAAAGGCTCTCCGGGTCCCAACCATGGTTAAGATAGGTGAAGCAGGTCCCTCAGTTGAAAAAAGGTATTCTTCTTCTTCCCCAATAGGATCCTCAAAGTGTTTAGAAGGCTGTCCTATAGGGGGTTCAATCTCACTACCACTGAATAATAGTGAAGGGTGGCTAGGAGGTGATGTGGAGGTTTTGGGTAAGGTTTGTCTTTGGGTATTCCTACTCCTACGAGGCATGAAAGTCATATATTTTTGGATTTTTTTCAATATTTATGAAATGACACCAAAATAAAGGAAAGAAGAAAATAATTCTAAAACAAAATCAAAATATCTACTAGACACCTCCCTGGCAACGATGCAAAAATGTGGTGAGCCCTGGTATTGCTCCAAGAGTGCTGCAACTCCCAGGGGCTGCCCTAATTTACTTTATCAACCCGGGGTTCATACAAAATTGGAAGTGACAATGATATATACACAACCAATGCATTATGTTCATGTCATTCTCTTATGATTTATGAAAGGGTGCTATTCCTTAAACTATGATAAGAAATGGAAAGTAAATTACTGGAAGGAAATGACAGAAAGGAAAATTGAATTGCTGAAAATAAATGACAGGAATGAAACTAATTTAATTTTCAGAAAAGGAAATGACTGAAAAGAAACTAAACTATATTGTTGAAAAGAAATGGTAGAAAGGAAACTAACTCAATTTGCAGAAAAGAAATGACTGAAATGAAACTAATTTAATATGCAGAAAGGAAATGAAAGAAATAAACTAAACTAATTTGCTGAAAGGAAATGACTGGAAAGAAACTAAACTAAGTTTCAGAAGGGAAACTAATTTAAACCACACTTAACTTGGCCAATTGGCTAAACACACCCTACTTATCTTATGCTCTATCTACCATGCTTCTATCGATGTAGCTAAACTATCCATGACTTAATTTTGATTGAGAGAATGTTGATTTGCAGTTTGGAGAAGAAAATGGGTAAAACGTGCTAATGGAAGGCTTAACACATGAAATGGGGCTTAGAAGTGGAAAGATGGGGTTTGAACTTTATTATAGCGCAAAAATGGCTTTGGAGCGGAATGATTCGAAAAGTGCGATGGCGGAGATGCGATGGAGCAAAAGTCGCGAAGTGCGATGGGTTAACAGCTGCGATGAGTGAAATGTGAATAGGAAAGAGTTGCGATGTGCGAAATATGCTGAGTGAAGTGGCGGTGGGATCGGCGGCGGAGCCCGGTCATAGTATCACAATCAGCGTTTGGAAGCGGTTAGTCTAAAAGAAAAAAAAGAAAATGCACGAAGTGTGATTGCGAAGGGTGACGTGGCGGTGGGACTGGTGGCAGATCGCGATCACAATATCACAATCGGCAGATGGGAGAAGTAAGTGTTAACAGAAGGAAATAAACATTGCGATTTGCGATGTACGGTAGCAGGAAGTTCGAGGAGTAAGGGCGGAAGGTCGAAGTTCGATGGTTTTGTTTTGCGTTAGAAAGAGTAAGGCAACTGTGAATGATAAATCTTGAAGGGAAGAGGAAAACAGTGTGATGTGCGATTGTGATGGGTGACATGGAGGGTGGATTGGTGGTGGAGCGTGATCGTAATATCACAATCGGCATATGGGAGCAGTAAGTGTTAAAAGGAACCGAATGAAATATGTGATCTACGATGAGCGAAGTATGGTAGCAAGGATTTCGAGGAGGAAAGGCCGAGGTTAACTTTGATGGTTTTCCAACTTTTTTGCGTTAAAACGAGTAAGGAAACCGTAACCAATAGAAAAAAAGGAATAAGGCGGCTAAAGGGTTTAAGTGTTGTTAGGGAAAAAAGGTGGGTGCAATAGTTAAAATAAGCAGAAAACAGGAGGGAATGGAGGTGTAAAAGCAAGGTTTAGAGGCGTAATGCAGAGATGGAAATAGTGAACATAAATCAATGTTTTTGGTCTGTGGGAAGGTTTACCCTCCCCGAGATCTATCGACCGAGATGAGAAGGGAAGTCTAGATCCACAACTTTTAGAGTTTTATCCTCTATTCTAATACTCACAAGCAAATGAAAAACTACAACAACAAACTGAAAGAAAAGACTAAGCAACAATGAAACTAACAAAAGCAGATCTAACTAAATTACAGAAGAAAAACTATCTAAATGATAGAAAGGAAATAATTAAAATAGTAGAGAAGATGAGGCACATGGATTGCACCCTAACCCACGAGCCTCGCTCTTTGAAACTTAAATCAGTAAAAGGAAATTAGTCTTCTCATTTCATAAAAAGAATAAAATCATACTTCTCTGAAAGTTTTATTACTGAGTAAAATAAAAATCTCAATAGCTCGCAACAATAGTTCTGAATGGAATCAACTCACTGACTAAATAACTCCTTCCTATCTCTAACTCCGCTCTATTTATTCTACAGGGCAGCTACCAACAACTCCCTTGAAAATGGTGATTGAATCCACTTGACTCCTAGTAAAAATAGATTGAGTGCTCTCCTCTTTGAGTTGCTTGGCTGCCTTTGGAACTCTAATTGCTGGAGAGAATCTTTGGGGTGATTGAGTCCACTTAATTCCAAGTCAACAAATATCGAGTGCACTCCTCTTGGATTTTCTTGGTTTCCTCTGCACTCGAATTGATGGAGAAAATATTTGGGATGATTGAGTCCACTTAAATCCAAGTCTTTATGATAAAATCCTTAAAAAAATGCTTAATAATTCATGATTTTTTGCACTTAACCTCATATTAGGCACTCAGAGTATGTTAGCCTTTATCACCACCTATGCTAGCATCATAAAACCAAATAATAATAAAAATGCAACAAAAAGAGATTAATAAGGCAAAAAGGTGACCATTAACCCCTCCAAATATGTTTAATGATGGAGCTCATCACCCTACTTTGGTTTCCCTTTCCCTCGTAGGGCTACGTTTTCCTACTCCTCAACCTTCAAATTTTTTCTGATGCCAATGCTACTACCATTAACCAATCTGAGCCTAAGCTCCTCCTAAGTGAAATCACTCCATAGGCGATCCCATCCTGGTAGTGTATTTCGCCCATTAATCGCTTAGACGAACAAATATTACTGTGTAGAAAACACATTTAGGGCTATTATCACCAACTCGTCATCACTTGGCTTGTCTCCTACTGCAGCCAACTCATCCTTGAAAAGTGAAACTTTGGTGAGATAGGATACTGCGTCTTCGCCCTTCTGCATCTTGATAGTCAACTTTTCTCTAAACACCAATTTCCTATTTTATGTAGGATTTTGGTACAAATTTACAATAACATCCCACAAATTTACAATAAAATCCTACATCTGCTTCACTATGTCCTCTATGATATGATAGGCTATATAGTCTTTGACTCAGTCGAGCATAATCCTCTTGGCTTTGGGATTCTCCTTTTTTTATAGATTTCCAGTTGTTGTAAATGTCGGTATAGCCATAAAATTTTCTACATACTCCTTCAGTCCATACTCTACTAATAAAAAATACATTATGACGTTCCATATGCCAAAGCTGTAGGCTCCATCCAATCTATCCCGATATCTCAAATATGCTACAACCATTTTTGGAAATATTGAAAATAGAAAAACCCAAATAAATCTTGAGAATAAATTGGGTTATTTACTCTCAACTTTCTCTTCCTGTGCCTTTCATTAATTTTCTCCTGTAAACCCTTTGCGCTGATCCGTTCTAATAACCATGTGAAATTTCCTTAATTGAAACAACTAGAATTTAATATCCTATCTACTAGAGATTATTTGTCTTAAAAAATTAATCACGATATATAATTATTAAATCACTATTGCAATTTTCACAAATAATAATAATAACTAACAAATAATGCATACAAAATAATTGACACCAGTATTTTTGGACAAATTGTCTCTGAGAAAACCTTCATGTGGGGAAAACCAGTTCTGTATATGAGGGTTTTGTCATTATTCTTCAACAAAAATTAAGAATTACAATATGTTTGCCTCTCATTGGGAAATCTCTAAAAAATATTTTTATCCACTAGCAAGATCAACTAGAAATGCAAGTTTCCTTCCGCAAATACAATTCGACCTCTCTTTTCCTATTTGCACCTCCTCTTGCTATTCACATTGCTGACTGGAAAATGCACACAACTTTCTCTTGGAAATTCTTCTAGCCTTACGAAATGCATTCTGGAAAATACATTGCCACTTGAAACACTTTGAAGCCACTCTGATCAAAAGCTCAGTGTTTAGCTCAAAAATGAAAGTGCTCAGAATTGATTGGAAATTGAACGAAAGCAACCGACCCG
The DNA here is from genome assembly GCA_034641835.2 of Pinus albicaulis. NCBI lineage: Eukaryota > Viridiplantae > Streptophyta > Pinopsida > Pinales > Pinaceae > Pinus > Pinus albicaulis. Next base: position 311,884,454 of record CM076570.1, on the reverse strand, counting down.
TCGCCAGGAATCTAATGCAACTCATTTCGTCGAAAACCGACTCCGAATGAAGAAGTTATAGCTTGCTGACCACCGTTCAAAACATGCAATTTAAAAAAAAAAATTGCAGAACAGTGACAAGTTGATGACATGGCAGCCCCGTCAAAATGCATGGAATATTCTTTAGTTTTTTCCTAGTGGCACTATGGAAAGTGTCACAATAGGATTCACGAGTTTGGGTTTGAGAAGATGAAATTGCCCAATGTCCTCTAAGGTTGAATCTGGGTTCATAATGAATTATTATGTGTTGGAATTATTGTTTTTAATTATTAATAATTATATATTATTAACTCCAAACTTTGTATTAAATTCCGCATATTTTATTTAAATCCAAAGTTATGGTTTAATTATATGGTGTTTGATGCATATTACAAAGTCTGGGTTAAACATATATGAAGCACATATATTATATGCAAACTATGGGTTCAGAGCGCGTATATTTAATGTGGCAAAATATATGTATAGGGGTGGAGGCCAGGGTCGAACTCGTGACCTCCCCCCAAACGTTACAGTGCTCTTACCAACAGACCATGGGGTGGGGCTTGTAAAGCCTTCGCGCCCACAATGTATTTGAACCATATGCAAACTCTGATGGCAGAAGGGAGGGGCCTAACCCTCCTCCCCATGTGACCTTACCACTTGACTGCCGACCAATGCTCATAACAGACACAGTTAGTGCGCATTTAATCCGTTATTATCCACCTTTAATACAAGATTATTATTAATTAAACTCACAGTTAAATATGGAAAATTTTTAGGAGGCACCACCAAATTCGGCGGTGATTTCCAAATTTGTTAGAATTGTCTAGATTCTTCTCCAGATTTGAAGGAGGATTCTAGGAAAAATTGAATAGGCCATATTTTGAGCAATTTTCGACCAGTTTTGGCTTAGGAAGAGTCATTCCTAGTAGATTGGCATGCTATGAACACATTGGAATAGGTTACAGAGGTAGAGGAGAAATTATACATATGTTTTTGTCACTTTAAATAATTTTGAAGCCTAGGGCCACCAGGAAGGAAGACCATGCCTAGATTAGCTAAATGCCAAATGGAGTTGATGAATAGTCATTTCTGATATATTTTGACAATATGGACTCACTGGAGATGTTTCAGGAGAATTTGATGCATGTAAACAACAATTTTTGCACTATTGAGCTAATACAGAGGCCTAAGCCATGGAAGCTGGACCAAGGAGATGTAGCCCAGGAGGGTTGAACTCCTCCATCAAAACTCCATGTTGATGGATCAGTTGTGATGGTTTGATGTTATTTATGTTGCTGCTGTTCAACATTTCAATTTCATACTTTATGTTCTTGAATTCACTCATAAAACTCAGTTTAAATTACCTGTTTGACACACATAAGCAACAAGGAAACCTATGTACAACAAGCATAAGATTAGAAAATAAATTATAAATATTAAAATGAGATTAGCACAACAAAACTAACATTCATACTCAGATCAAGTTGGCATCAGAGCCTGGTTGAAAGGCAAGGTTATTTACTTGATAGTTGCTTGAGTTTTGTGCAAGTTTAATGGTTGCAAATTTGTGATGCTGACAAGGTTAAATTTGCAGAAAGGTGAAGGGAAATTTTTGGCTGCAAGTCCTAATATTAGGACCAGAAGAAGGATAGATACAAGAGCAGCATATTCACCCAAAATTCCACTCATAGCTGCACTTGAAGCACCTCAAATTTTGTCTCAAGAAGCTGAGATTGAAGAGGTACAAATTGCACACGAAGCTGAGTTGATTGAAGAGGTACAAGCATCATAAGCTGAGCTTGAATCCATAGCCATAATTTTAGGTGTTGGAGATACTCAAGGTCATTCGGAAGAGGATGATGTCAAGAGATACTTCAATTACATAAAGAGGATGGTTAAAATTATGTTTGATGCATTTACTGTTGGGATGGCACGAGAAGTTTCTAAGCCTCCACATGGAGAAGGAACTTAAAATGATAAGAAGGATGAAGAGAAGAATTCAAAGGGTAGTGGAGAAAATACACCAGCATCTCCACCATATTCATCATCCTCATCATCTCCATCAGCATAATCTTCCACTTCCACCACAAAAACCACTCACACTCACTCAAAAACCACAAAATGAAAGACACCCTTACTCAAACTAGATGTCAAATTTGGGCCTCCAATGTGTAATGGTGAGGTAAATGCAGAAATATTGGACAATTGGATACATCAATTGGAGGTGTATTATATAATTCAGAACCTTCATGAAGATGACATAAATATTCAATTGGCTTCTTTGAGGATGGAAGGATCTGCACTTGTTTGGTGGGAATCAAGGACTCAAGAAGAGATTAAAAACTATGGTAATATCTCTATGTCTTGGTGAATTTTTATTGCTGCCATTAAAAATAAATTCTATCCCTTAGCTTACATGCAAAAGGCTATTATGGATTGGCAAAATTTTAGACAATTGAAAGGGAAAAGTGTGCAATATTATACTCATGAGTTTAGGAGAAGAGCTCCTATTTTGGGTATTAATTTATATTCTCAAGAAACTTTGTTAAAGTATGTTGGGATTTTTCACAGTTACCTTAGGAAAACTATTCTCATGTTTAATCCCACAAAAATAGATGGAGTTTGTGTTCAACCGACACACTTAGAAGCAATAGGGAAACAAAACATAGATGAAAAAAGTGAAAGTGAGGGTAAAGGAAGGGAAATTTTTATGGAAGAGGATAGAGAAATAGCTCTGTGAAAAGAGAGAAAGAAAAACTCACATGTAAAATTTGTTCAAATACTGGCCATGATGAAGACCATTGTTGGAAAATTCATCCAGAGTTGAAGCCAAAAAAACTGAAAGCCAAAGAGAAGGGGAAAAATGTTGCTATATTTGAACATGACTTAGGGTCAGATTCAAGAGATGAGACAAATATTACAACCATTCATTTGAAAGGTAAACATATTGCAAGCACTAGTTCTTCAAAATTTTCAAATGTTACTCATGATGAAGATACAAGAATAGAAATTTTCGATATTAGAGTTGTCTCTAGAAATACCAAGGTTGATACACTTTTTGATAGTGGGTTACAAGCTAACTTGATTTCAGAAGACTTGGTTAAGAAGCTAGACTTTGAAACTATTATACATCCAAGACCATATCCTTTGGGTTGGATATGCAAGAATGAAAACTTGCAGGTTACAAGGAAGAGCACACTAATATTCGCCATCAATTCAAACTTTCTTGATGAAGTTGAACTTGATGCGGTGCTGCTTGAGATATCAGGTACTGTATTGAGAAGTCCTTATCTGTATGATAGGAAAGAAATATTTCATTTCCATGAGAATAAGTGTCACTGGTTTAAATATGGTATCGAGTACATAATTAGAGCACATAAGAAGAAGACAATTTTGTCTCTTATACATGTAGGAGAAATGAAGAGGATAGTGAATGCAAGTTATAATTTGACATTGTTGATGATAAAAAAGGAGATGTTTTGAATCAAAATTTTCAAAAATATGCTTATGCTTGTAATGAGATGTTTCAGGATTCTAACAGGTTGCCTTTGAAAGGAGGTGAACAAGATGTGACAGATTTTTAGCGATCAACATCAGTGTTAAGCAGTGTTGGAAACAAGATGCTAGTGCAAGAGAGTGCAAAGGTCAAAGAGAAAGCGACAAAGTAGCTTGGAAAAGAAGGCATGGGTTCCACAAATTCTTGTTTTTGGTTTCCAAAGGGGACAGGGAAATGGAAAAGATACTTGGTCAAAAGACGACGAAAGTACAAAGCGAGATCAACTAAGAATCACCATGGTGACAATGTGCAAGGTGAGATAGTTTTTAAGTTTCCTTTGATTAATTACCAAGGTAGGAACATGATAGTTTCTAAAAGAATAACTTTCCACTTGGAAAATTCAGAAAAATTGTAGCATGCCAGTGTCAATGACAGCAAGAGAAGGTCGCAAGAATCAAAGAAAAATTTAAGTTTTTGTGAAAAGCTCAATTTGATGAAAGGGTGAGGGAACAATACCCTCATCCACATGATCAGTAATATAAGATATTTTGGGGTCCAAAAGGCTTCTAGTGGGGAGGAATGACCAGAGGCTCAATATTTAGTGTAGGAATTTACAGGGTAAGTTACTTAGATAAAACACCAAAGGTCACAACTCACAAACATATCACAAATCAGTACACCAATATTTGATGTGGTTAAAACCCTCGAAGAGGGAAACACTCCATGACTTATGCCAATGCGGCCACTTCAGGAAATTTATTAATATAAAAAATAAAATTTACATAACCTTCTCTCATAAATAGTTACCGAACATTTGACCCTCCATGCTCTTTAAATAGAGATAATGGACCAATCGGGTGTTAAGCCACAGATCAAGTGACGATAATACCGAGGAGAGAGTGAACTGTCAGATCACTACATATCGTGACCGTCCGATTATAAGTTACAAATGTACATAGTAAATAAACAAACTTTACCTAACTCTACGATAAACCAAGTTATACTTAACTATTTCCTATGTGTCAGAATATCCTAACATCCCCCCTTAAGAACAAATTGGGATAGGATTGAAGGATTTACAAAGGTGACACAAAAGGAGACTATTTCCTATGTGTCTAAGTATCCTAACATCCCCCCTCAAGAAAAAATTGGGATAGGATTGAAGGATTTACAAAGGTGACACAATAAGAGAAGGAAGGAGGAATTAGAGCCTATCCCCCCTTAATAATAAATTTCCTGAACTCCGAGCATAGATCTAAGTTTGGTAAACTTCGCTTATGTGAGAGCCTTTGTAAAAATATCATAAACTTGATCATTGGTTGAACAATACTGCACTTCAAGAACACGATCATGAATGAGATTTCTGATGAAGTGTATGTGAAGCTAAATGTGTTTCATACGCTGATGCTGAACGAGATATTTGCATAGCTAAATGGCATTCTGATTATCACACCGTAGTGTATTTGGATGTTGTCGATGAAGACAAAATTTGATCAGGATCTGACGAAGCCACAAGGCTTCCTTGTTGGCTTCAACTGCACCACGATACTCTGCTTCTGCCGAAGAGAGAGAGAGGTGGAACTTTGTTTCTTACAAGACCAAGTAATAGGTCATGAACCAAGAGTGAATACATAACCTACAATATACTTTCAATCAGGGTCACCAACCCAATCAGAAATAGTGAAACCAATCAACAATGGAGATGCTCCTGCACTGTAATGAATCCTGAACTGAATTTTACCTTGAATATATCGAAGTATTCTTTTAGCTTCTTTTCAGTGACTTTCATGAGGTTGGTGCATAAACCGAGCAACAAGACCAACGACAAAGGAAATATCAAGACATGTATGGGTTAGATACATAAGTTTACCAACAAGTTGACGGTATAAGGTAGCATCAACTTTAGGGGTAGTACAAGTGAATGAAAGCTTGAATCCAGACTGAAAGGGAGAAGGGATGGATTAAAATATTCAATGTGAAAGTGGCGTAGAATATTACATGCATACTTGGGACTGAGAAAGGGTAATACCTTCTTTGTATTGCAAGACTTGAAGATCGAGGAAATAATGCAAGTGTCCTAAGTCTGTCATTTCAAACTTATTTTTGAGGCTAGAATTCACATGGTTTAAATGGTGGGGATCACTACCAGTAAGGATAATATCATCAACATAAAGAACAAGGATGATGAAGGAATTACCCACTTTCTTGGTGTATACAGTGTTGTTAGAATGACACCTAGAAAAGAAGTTATCTAAGAGAAGGCTATCCATTTGGCGTACCAAGCCCGAGAATCTTGTTTGAGACCATAAAGAGACTTCCTAAGGTGACAAACAAGGCTAGAGTCGTTTTGGATAAAGCCAAGGGGTTGTTACATGTAGATTTCTTCATACAAATATCCATGTAAGAAGGAGAATTTAACATCCATCTGAATGAATTCCCATTTAAAGGAGGCAACAAGGGAAAGAACAAGGCAAATAGAATTAATTTTGGCAACAGGGGAGAAGGTTTCAATATGGTCAATGCCTTCAACTTGTGAAAATCCTTTAGAAACAAGACAATATTTATGTTTATCCACTTTTCCATCTGGTCCAAACTTTGTTTTGTATACCCATTTTCATATGACAAGTTTTCTTCCCTTCGGAAGAGGAACAAGATCCCAAGTATCATTTGCCAATAAGGAACAATATTCTTCATTCATAGCTTCATCCCAATATAGATGACCTGAATATTATTCAAAGGTGTTTGGATCAGGATTTTCTGAAACTTGAGCCAATAAGTAAGAGGCTCTTTCGAACTGAGAACATGTACGACGTTGATCTGCAGGGTCACCTGTAAGAGAACCTACCGCATCCCGAGTAGAGCAGACCCATCGTGGAAGCTGTGGAGCTGAAGGAATATATTGAAGAGGTGGAGGAGGATTTTCATCCTCACTGTCATCATTCGAACTAAAAGGAACACTGTCAAAAATATAAGAGACAGAGAGAGGTGCCAGATATGTTGAATAAGACTCATAGGCCAAAGGTGGTACACCCGTCGAACTAGGCTCGCAAGCCGATATATTTTCATCAAATTTTACATCTCTTCTAATGAATAAATTTTGGATTTTGGTTGAATAAATATATATCCTTTGGCATCTTAAAAATATCCAACAAAAATAGATTTTTCACTCTTAGGTTCTAAGGCTTTATGTTTCGCATCTAGAATATGGGCCCAAGCTTCACTTCCAAAAACACGAAAGTGACTTACATTTGGTTTGATTGAGCTCCAGGATTCTTCTAGAGTTATATTCCTTAAAAAATTAGTAGTAGTGTGATTTACTATGTGATTTGCACAGTTAATTGCTTTTTCCCAAAAATTAAGACTAAGTTATTTATATTGAAGATACAATTAGCCATTTCTTTTAAGGTGTGATTCTTCCTTTCAACTACACCATTTTGTTGTGGAGTATATGGAACAATATATTGAAATTGAATGCCATGCTCAGTACAAAAGTGGATAAATTGTTTGTTAACATATTCTCCTCCATTGTCAATTCTTAACTTAAGAATTGGATGTCCATATTGTTTCTCAACAAAGGCCTTAAAGGCCAAGAACATGTTAAAAACTTCACTCTTGAGTTTTAAGAAGTATACCCAAGTGAGTTTGGAAAAATCATCAATGAAAGTTAAGAAGTACTTGCAGCCAGAGAAAGAAACAACATGAAGTGGACCACATAAATCAGTGTGCACAAGTTGCAAAGGGGCTGAAGCGTGCCAAGAGGCACGTTTTTCAAAACTGTCCCAATGATGTTTTCCGTGTTCACAACCAGAAAAAACACCATCTTGGCAAGATACCATAGGAATGCCTATCAACACATTTCATTTACATAGATTTTGAAGAGAGCGATAGTTTAAGTGGCCAAATATCTCATGCTAAAGTTTGCTCACTTCATCATTATGAGCAACAAAAATGGAGAGAAGACATGATGACCCAAAGTTGTTAAACTTATACAACCTTGTGGAATCATCAATAATTCCAGTAGCTAAAATATGTTTAGGATATTTTAGGTTCTTAATTACAACATCATGAGGTGAGAATTCTACTATTTTCCCTTCACCTGAATTAGTTATCTGATAAACAGATAGAAGGTTGTAGGACAAGGTAGGAACACATAATGAATCATTAAACTGACCATTATCTAGATGAATGGTTACAGACCCTACAACACTAAGAGATCGATCATCACCAACATAAATGTTTTTGGTGTTACAATCATTTCAAGAAGAAAACATGGCTTTATTTTTGGCCATGTGGTAAGAGGCTCCAGAATCAATGACCCACTCATGAGAATGGGAAGAAGAAGACACATTTAATGCATAACCAGATCTTGATTCTTGACAACCACAAGCATAAAGTGCCATTCCTGAAGATGAAGTTGAAGAGTTCTCCAAATTGATGTTGTGATTCATCATTGCTGCTTCCAAGGCTTCCATCTTCTTAAATTTTTTTGACTCTATGTGGCCATCATGATTACAAAATTTGCAGTGTATATCTATCTTCTTCCCTTTGTTTTCATATACCTTATCAGTTTGTTGAGTTTCTTTTTCAGTTTGCAGCTAAAATTGCTTGAGACCCTTATTTGGTTTATGAACATTCTTTTTAGGATGCTGCTTCTTAGGATTATTTTGGTATGGTTGTTGTTGGGTTTCTAAGGATTTCTTAGAAGAGTTTCCAGTATTAATAAGACCAAGGTGTAAGATTTTTTCTTGTTCTCTTATCAAAGAATCACAAAAGGTATCAAAGAGGGTGGATTGTAGGCTGTTCCTTGAGAAATGAGATCTTCTCTAGTGGAATGGAAGGTGGAAATAAATACAGAGTATGCACCATATTCCTTTTTAACCTTACAACCTTCTAAAATAAGTCTAAGGGTCTTGAATTTGGACAAAAAATATTCAATAAAGGAGAAATTATTAGGGTTCGAAGTAAGCAACTCGTTTTCAAGCTGGTGGGCCCTGATTTCATTTTGAATGCCAAAAACAATATTTAACTTTTTCATAACTGCATCATGGGTGTCAATTTCTTAAATATGAAATCGAAGATCTTGAGAAGTGGTTGATCTTGTTTATTTTCCCATTTAGTGGCTTTATCTCCATTGCTAGGTTTAGTTTCTTGTCCTATAGCTATTCTATAAAGCCCTTTACTTCTAAGTAAGTATATCATGAAGGATGTCCATTGAAAATAATTGGTGCTGTTAAGAATAATTGGGCATGCACTTCAATTTTTTTATTTTTATTTTTATTTTTTATTTTTATAACTGAAGCTGAAAAGGCTGAAACTAACTACTCCAATGGAAGGATCTCAAAAAATTAGGCTGGTTGAAAAAAAACGGCTTGGAAAACAACTTCCAAATGAAGAAGTTATGCCTTTTTGAAAAAAACGTGCTGTGAAAAAATAGATAGTTACAGAGAAGAGGGTACAAATCCGACAATAAAAAAAAATATAAACTGAAATAAACTGAGGGAATCGAAATAAAAAGAAGGATTAATAAATATAACTACAAAATAAATACTTTATACCTCCATATCTAAAATGACATAACTTGGGCAACCAGAAACCTTTTCGCATGAAACGAAAGGGGTTTCTCACTGTAACATACGCTCTAGACACAACAAAGCAGTTCCCCCGCTCAAAATTGGTTAGAAATATTAGATCTGGAAAACGAAAATCGCAGGCAATCAAACCATCTTCGGATTTTGGATCAACAACAAATGCGACCTTCAAAATGGATCTTATACCATGTAGGAATTTACAAGGTAAGTTCCTTAGATCAAACACCAAAGGTCATCGCTCATAAACAGATCACAAATCAGTACACAGTATTTTGATGTGGTTAAATCCCTCGAAGAGGGAAACAGTCCACGGCTTGAGCCAACGCGGCCACTTCAGACAATTTATTAATATAAAAAATAAAATTTACATAACCTTCTCTCATAAACGGTTACCAGAAAAATGACCCTCCATGCTCTTTAAATAGAGATCATGGACCAATCGATTGTTAAGCCACATATCAAGTGTTGGTGATATCGAGGAGAGAGTGAACTACCGGATCACTACATATCATGACCGTTGGATTATAAGTTACAAATGTACATAGTAAAGAAACACACTTTACCTAACTCTACGCTAGACCAAGTTATACTTAACTATTTCCTATGTGTCGAAATATCCTAACATCCCCCCTTAAGAACAACTTGGGATATGATTGAAGGATTTGTTGGGTTTGTGTTATATTCTTTCCATGACTAATCATGCTGGGGGGGTAACAGGGGGGGCGACAACCCCCCTTGTACGTTGTGCTGGGTGCAACGTACGGGGAGGTCATAGCGGGGGTGGTAGCCCCCCACAGTGCCCCATAATTTTTTTTTGGTCCTTATTTTCCAGTAGGCAGACCTGCCCATGGTCTTGTGCATGGGTTTGCACATGGTTTTAGGGCATGATAGTTTTCGGCCCCTAGTATTTTGTAGATCCGGTCAAGTGAACTACGATTATGTTCTAATCTAGGGTTAATGGATTGGGGTTTATGTATGCTTCGGCATGTATATATATGTGTTGTAACACTAAAAGGAATATAATGAAAAATCAAGTTGGTTGTCCCGATTTGGGATCCAGGGGAAAATATCTGTGTTTATCTGTTTTAAGTTTTATGCTCTCGCTACTGTTTATTTTCTGCCATTAAGATTCATTTGCAGATAATTTCTGTACAGGGTTAAAACCTACAGGATTTACAAAGGTGACACAAAAGGAGACTATTTCCTATGTGTCGAAATATCCAAACATTTAGCTCAAAAATTAAAGTGCTCAAAATTGATTGGAAATTGAACGACAATGACCAACCCTTCGCCAGGAATCCAGCATAACTCGTTTCGTCAAAAACCGACTCCAGATGAATAGGTTATAGCTTGCTGACTACCATTCAGAACATGCAATTTTAAAAAAAAATTGTAGAACAGTGACATGTTGATGACATGGAAGCCCAGTTAGCATGCAGGGAATATTATTTAATTTTTTCCTAGTGGCACTGTGGAAAGTGTCACAACAGGATTCATCGGTTTGGGTTTGGGAAAGAGAAATTTCCCAATGTCCTCAAAGGTTGAATTTGGGTTGATAATGAATTATTATGTGTTGGAATGATTTTTTTTAATTATTAAGATTGGATATATATATATATATATATATATATATATATATATATATATATATATATATATATATATATATATATATATATATATATATATATTAATATTAATTATTAACTCCAAACTTTGTATTAAATGCCGTATATTTTATTTAAATCCAAAGTTATGGTTTAATTATATGGTGTTTGGAACATATTCCAAAGTCCGTGCTAGAAATATATATGACGCACATATATTATATACAAACTATGGGTTCAAAATGCGTATATTTAATGTGGCAATATATATGTATTGGGGTGAAGGTCAAGGTCGAACCTGTGACCTACCCCCAAATGTTATAACACTCTTACCAACAGACCACAGGGAGAGGCTTGTAAATCCTCCGCGCCCACAATGTATTTGAACCATAAGCGGACTCTGATGGCAGAGAGGAGGGGGCCAACCCGCGGGCCAACCCTCCTCCCCACGAGACCTTACCACTTGACCGCCGACCAATGGTCATAACAAACGCGCTTAGTGCACATTTAATCCATCGTTATCCACCTTTAATCCATGATTAATATTAATTAAACTCACAGTAAAATATGGCAGAGTTTTAGGAGGCGCCACCAAATTCGGCGGGATTTCCAAATTTTGTTGGACTTATCTGGAGTCTTCTTCAGATTTGGAGGATGATTATAGGGAAAAATTGAATAGGCCATATCTTGAGAAATTTTCGATCAATTTTGGCTTAGGAAGAGTCATTCCTAGCAGAGTGGTATTCTTTGAACACATTGGAACATGTTGCAAAGGCAAAGGAGCAATTCTATAGTTTTTTTTGTCACTTCTAAGAATTTCGAAGCCTAGGGCCACCAGGAAGGAAGGCCATGCCTAGATTAGTTGAAGGCCAAATGTAGTGAATGAATAGTCATTTATGATATATTTTGACATTATGGACTCATTGGAGTATGTTTCAGGAGCATTTTATGCATGTAAACATCAATTTTTTCATTATTGAGCTAATACAGAGGCCCAAGCCATGGAAGCTGGACCAAGGAGATGTAGCCCAGGAGGGGTGAACTCCTTCATCAAATCTCTATGTTAATGGATCAATTGTGATGGTTTTATGTTATTTATTTTTTTGCTGTTCATAATTTTAATTTCATACTTTATGCTCTTGAATTCACTCATAAAACTTAGTTTAAATTACTTGTTTGACACACGTAAGCAACAAGGAAATCTATGTACAACAAGCATAAGATCAACAAATAAATTATAAATCTGAAAATGAAATTAGCACAACAAAACTAACATTCATACTCAGATCACACTCGCACCTCCTTCAATAGAAAAATCCAACACTAGATATCGAACTGTAGCTTCTGTAACTCGCACTGGGTAAGCTGGCATTGCGCACTACCTGAATCGACCTCCCTCTTGCAGAATAATTTGGTCTCCTTTCTTCTTTTGGAATGTTGGAATATGTTGTAACATTATTTGGTTGTGATAAGTTAGCATATTAGAAAAAAAATAAAATCAAAATGCCGAGATAGGATATGGATGAAAATGAAATAAATAAAAAAATGTTAGGACTATGACTCATTTTGTATATTCATATCAATAAAATGTTAGAGGTAGAACGCCCTAAAGAATGAAGGCATAAAAAAATGTTAGGAAAAAAAAATGGATGCTTTAGTTTCAAAATAAGTAAATTGAAAGGATGCTTGTTTAAATGCACCATCAAAATGTTAAATTTCATGAATTTATGATTCATTTGCTTTAAAAAGCATTAATATTTGTTTTTTTAATTATTAAACATTAAAATTTATTGTAATATGGCGCATGTATTTTAAGCCAAGGTCACTAAATGACAAAACATCTTGTCAGCTCATGAATAAAGTACGCTCATATTTTAACGATAGATCTTCTCCCCTCCCAAATCAACGACGGGGAAAGAATTCTCACCCCCCTCGTCCATTTCCTGTTAATGTGGGGGGGGGGGGGGGTTGGTCTGAAAATCTGTTTTGATGGCGGGTGGGCCACCCTTACGTGGAACTCTCTCGTGACTTTAAAAGCCCCCCACGCAATACCATAAACTGTCCACTACCCCCTTTGAAATACGCTTACGGTTTTTCTTCCGCCAACGGATCTTGACCCCACGCTTTGACTGTTACACTTCAAGAAGTAGAAGAGTAGGTTTTATCCTCCTCAAATGTACATACTCCAGTTGCTCAGAGTAAGAAACAGAAAATGGTAATAGAAGAGACTCCATCTGCCATGGAGCTAATCAAAGAATTCATTGTTCAATAGAATAAGCCAAATATTGGATTGAAAATATCTACAGAGGAGAAAAAACCAGAGATTATCGACCTTGGAGATCCAGAGGTTTCCACATCAGTAGGAACTATTGTTCCAAACACTCCTCCTATAGCTTCACCTTCTAGAGAGCCTCTGGAGGTTATTCAAACTACAGGAACTAGTTCAACATATGACCAAATTATATTCTCAAAGTTCCTAGAAATTAAAAAGAATAATGAGGCTCTGAAATCTAATGTATACAACCAATTCTATAAACAAACCTCCACTTCTCAACACATGTTTCTCTCTACTTTTGACAGTGAGAGAGGAAGGATGCATATGGATTTCTTACAAGCCCAAGTTCCATTTCCAAAATCTCCATCAGACTACAAGAAGAACATATTTTCATTTGATACCAGTCAAATACATCCAATTGACCAAATGGATATGCATAAACAGTATGGTGAGATGCTATTTTCCACCATGACTACTACATCTATGTCTCTTTCTAAGCTTAGGACTACCTTATCTAATGTTCAATCTTAGCTTAAGATTGAAAAGTTATCTTCCTTAGCTAAAGATAACAAACTCAAGTCCTTGGAATACCTTGTAGTCAAAATTGGATATGATCCAAAGGACTATAAGGCAATAGAAGAAATCCTTAAAAATAAAAATGTAGACATTGCAGCGCTGCGAAAACAGTTGAAGCTGCCTTCTACATAGGACCCACATACCAAGGAAATTGAAGAGCGTGAGTATAACAGAGAATAAATTTTCAAGATTATCATTGAGAAAAACATCTAGATAAAGAAAATGGAGGAGCAGATTGAAGGATTACTCAAGGAGAAAGAAGCAACTCAACTTTTCATGGTTCCAGTCACAACAGTCCCAATAGCAGTTGTAGGTATAGAGCCCAGTTCATCATCAACAAAAATTGAGTCTACATCAACAACAATAGATCCAAAAAAGTTAGCACAATAATTGGCCACACAGAAGCATGAAAATGAGAAGTTACTGCAAAGGTTTCAAAACTTTGAAACACAGAAAATCAAGAATGATACTCTATATATGGAAGAGATGCAAAAGTCCCACAGATTGGGACTCAAGATTTCAAATTTAGAGAGTGAGTTGTTAATGGAAGATACCTTGGACCAATCCAAGTAAATTATTTGGAAAGAGATCAAACAATCCATGACAGATGTATGTCCATCCATACAAATCATATTTGAAAAACACGAACTCATTACCAGATGAAAAGTAGTGATAGAAAAAGAGAAAGCATCACTGAAGGCCAAACCAGAAGAAGCCACAGACATGATAAAGGTAATAAATTCAAAGAGTAGAGTAGAGCTGGAACATATAAACATAACTGACATAAAAGCCACCATCTTAGAAATTAATAAGGTCTTACAGAAGAAAAAATTGTTTAATCAGCTAGAAACAAAATGTCAAACCTTGGACATTGCTGTCCAAAGGTTTCATTGAAAGTTTAATGTTTTGAACTAGAAAGGACTACCTCGACTGGTAGCTCCAAATGATAAGTTGGTTAATTTAGAATATTATTGCAATAAATTGTATACCATTGCAATAGATAAAGCAAATTTTGCAGGAATCAAAGGACAGATAATAGGGAAGGCATTTATGGAAGCCTTAGAGTTTGATTTGGTCATCAAACATGAAATCATACATATTTTCATCAACAAGTCAACTTTCGAAAGGTACATAGAGGTGGATGAAGTATTCAAAAAGGTGGTGAATTTAGAGATCCCAAGTGAATAAAGATGGGATAAATTGTGTGAAAGAATTGAGTAACTTTTGATCCTAATAACATGACAACACAACAACATTTTGAGGGCCATATAATCAACTATTTCCTTCAAAACAATGAAAAATATCCAAAAATTTCCTTTTTCCTATTATTTGTGATCTGTATTTATGAAAAAGGTATTATTGACGTCTATGTGAGCGACTTATGTTACTTAGTGCAATAGATCGATAATATTGCGAATAACATAAACAACATAAGAAAATTAAAACACAAGTAAACACATTAACACAACAAGAATTTAATAATGTAGTTCACCAAACTTCTTGGCTACGTCTCCGGGTCCTTAGCTTCCAGTGCTGACTATTTTATTTTGTCTTAAAAATGATTTTACAGGTATGAGCTCAAAAATAGAGACTCAAATGAGAAAATGGACCTCACCATTGCATCCGGCTCGAAATTTCGATTAAAACAAGTATAAACTTGCCTATATTCCGCAACTGTGACCTCCAGACCCACTAGATAATTCAAAACCACCTCTACATTTCAGAAAACCACCTTTCCTGCATAAAAACCACCTTCTCTGAAAAAAAATACCTCGGTTCCAACGCTGGTGGTATCCACTGGTTCGGCTTCTGTAAAGGTAGAAAACAAGTTTCGGGTGGCTTAATTACAAGCCCCACCCGTTGGCATATTGGTCATCACATATGTTGAAAGTGCTTATTTATAATGGTTTTTGGAAGGTCGGCGGGTTAAAAATATATATATTCGCGGCGCTAAAACCTTTGACTCCCATCTGTTACATTATATATATATATATATATATATATATATATATATATATATATATATATATATATATCTGTGTGTGTGTGTGTGTGAGACAACACATATGATAAGGTCCAAAAGTTTCGTTTATAGATATTTGTTGTAATATATGTGGCTTAAACATATGGTTAAGGTTCCGACAGTCGTGGGGTTGACCTCGACCATCCGAACCTTTTCCGGCGGTGAAAACTATGATTACAATAAATTTAAATTTGTTTCATTCAATACCAAACGACAATGTAGCTCAACTAGTGAGCGGATTCCGGAAAGATCTTAGCATTTCAGGAGGTCAAGGGTTTGATTCTCCCTGACCCCCAAATCTTTGGAAATGAGGCCAAAGTGGGCAAAATCTGGGCTGCCACGTGTCAGCCCCAGATTGGCCCATTCCAACCAATCACACTTCGACACGTCACTGATCTGCGGACATCACCTTTGACAGGTGGCGTGTTCTCGAGATGACATGTGTCATACTGACATCATCTGATCGTTGACTTGAAAATTGACTTTGACCGTTGACTTTGACTTTTTGTCATTTTTCCCTAGTTTGTCATAAAATTTGACTGACCATATCTTTGTCATATGAACTTGGTTTTACATGCCGTTTGCACCGTTGGAACCCTGTCGAAGATAAATTCAACTTGATGTTGTTTTCATCTACGTTTGAAGACTTTATCTGGAGGAAAAACTGAATCCATTTTGGATCACTCCTCCCCACTAGAAGCTTTTGGACCACCAAAAATTGGTTTTAGTTGTCAACTAAGTGAGGATATGTTTCCTTCACTTTTCCAATTTCTATCCATCGTGATTTACTTGGATTTTTACCTTTAAGTCCAACTCGAATATACTCAACTTCTCCTTGTCGCGAAGTCCTTATCCTCCTGTCGAGAATTCTGTCCTTCTGCAACTCGTTGAGATATTATGGTGAAAAATCTTCGATGGCAGGTACCTGAATTTTCTCTTCTAGATCTTCAATCAATGAAGGTTCATAAAATAGAAAATTTTCCACATTTACGATGGAATAGATTTGCATATAAGCTGGTAGATCTAGGCGGAAAGCATTCTCACCAATTTTGTCAAGAATTTTGAAAGGACCATATCTAATTGGTTTCAACTTTTTACCTTACCCTTAAAGTATTTATTTTCTGATGTACAACCAGAATTGTTCACCAACTTGAAAACTATGCTCAACTCGATGCTTGTCATGCCTTGCTTTATACTTTGCTTAGCTCTTTTCCAGCTGTTCCTGTACTACTTGGTGAATTTCCTGGATATGTTCAATGAACTTGGTTTCTTTGTCCACATCATTGTGTCCATCAACTACTATGTCTTTACCAAAGACAAAATCCAAGGGAGGCTTTGGTACAAAACCAAAACAAGTCTCAAATGGACATCTTTGAGTAGAATAATTTTTCGCATGGTTGTAAGCATGCTGTACATAACAAAAATGCTCATCCCAAAGTTTTGGATGCTTACTGCAATAACCTCGAAGCAACTGTACCACTTTCCTGTTTACCACTTATGTCTGGCCGTCTGTATGTAGATGAAATACCATGATCTTCTTTAACTTGGTGTCCATGAGTTCCCATAAACTTGACCAAGATTTCCTGACAAATCGAGAATATCGATCAGATACAATAGATGTGGGTAACTTAAAATGAACCCATACATTTTGAAAGAACAAATTTGTAGTTTGTTCAGTTGTGACCTGTTTAGTACATGGTGTCAAAATACACATCTTACTGAAACTATCCAAAACTACATACAAATAATCATGACCTTTTCTAGACATTGGAAATCCCCCAAAAAAATCCATGGATAAAATTTCCCAAGGACAAGAAGGAATTGGAAGTTGATTGTACAAGCCTAATTTTCTATTACTTGGCTTGCTTATAGCACACATAGTACATCCTTTAATATATCTTAAAACTTTTTCATTCATTCGTGGCCAATAGTATAATATTTGTAATTGTGCAATTGTTTTACTTACACCAAGGTGACCTGAAATTAGAGAAGTATGTGCTTCTCGAATCACATTAACTCTTCCAGTTTGTGGAATGCATAATTTTCCCAAATGATATAAGAGTTTTTCCTTTACGAAATAATCCAATTCTTCTACCTGCTTTCCATGAATTAAAGATGCATATACATCCTTAAAATCTGTGTCTTGAGCATATTGTTCAATATAGCTTTCGTGCATTACTTAATTATGATTTAGATTGTGGATGCATTTATGATTGGTCTTGATAACATGTCTGCAACCTTATTATGTATGCATTTCTTATATATGACTACAAGATGAAATTGCTGTAAGAAACCCATCCAACGATAGTGTCTTGATTGTTGCAATTTAGTTTGTGAGTGTAAACATTGTAGTGGTTGATGATCTGTATGTATGATTGTTTCTTTTCCCATTATGTAATGTTTCCACTTTTTAACACTCTGTACTAATGCATATAATTCCTTATCGTTTGTAGGATAGTTAACTACTGCTGATGTGAATGTCTCAGAATGAAAGCATATAGGCTTTCTGTGTTGCATTAGCACTGTCCCCATGGCATATTCACTTGCATCTGTCTTGATCTCAAATGGATGTTGAAGATCTGGCAGTGATAGTACTGGCGCTGTGCTGATCCTTTCTTTCAATGTGTTGAAGGCTTTCTACTGTTTTCCTCCCCACTGAAACACCTGTTTCACACTCGTCAAAGCATGTAGAGGAGATGGAATCAAAGAAAAGTTAGCAATAAACTTTATCCAGTATTGTGCTGCCCCTAAGAAGCTTCTAACTTCTGTAGCAGTATTGGGCTTAGGCCAATTTACAATGACTTCGACCTTAGAGGGATCTATCTTCAATTCACCACCCCCTACAATATAACCCAAGTGTCCTACCAAATTCACATTTTGACAGTTTTACATAGGGATTTTCTCTTTTTAACACATCTAAAACCTGCTTTACATGATTTATATGTTCATCCCATGTCTTACTAAAAACAAGAATATCATCTAAGTAGACTATTACAAAATCATCTATAAATGGCCTAAAAACATCATTCATGATATGCATGAATGTATCTGGAGCATTGGTCAAGCCGAAAGGCATAACCATCCATTCATAGAGTCCTTGCTTTGTTTTGAAAGCAGTCTTCCAAACATCTTGTTCTGAAACTATGATCTAATGGTAGCTGCTTCACAAGTCTAACTTAATGAAGTAAACTGCATCTTTCAACTGATCTAATAAATCGTCAATGCGAGGAGGAGGATAACGATTCTTTATTTTTATTTTATTTAATGTTCGGAAATTAATGCACATTCTCCACAGACCATCTTTATTACGCACCAACACAATAGGCGATCCACATGGTGAAGTGCTTGGTCGAATTAACCCTTGATCGAGTAATTCCTGTACTCATTTCTTTATTTCTGCATTCTCTAGAGCTGATAACCTGTACATTCCAATGTTAAGAATATGAGCATCTGGCTGCAAATAAATCTCATGTTCTATCTGTCGCTTGGGAGGAAGCCCTTTAGGCTCTTGAAAAAAAATATCATAATTAGAAACAACTTTAACTAAATCTGCTTTCTGTTTAGGATTACAGACTTGAAAAACATCAGATTTATCAAGATCCTTTGCTTTTACAATCATAAGTAAAATTTTTTTACTTGAATTTATAATTCTTTTCATCTGTCCTGAATTTATGGGAGTGTAGTTTTCTTTGAGTTTATGAGCTCTTAATACATATTTGATTCCATATTTAGTGAGTTGATACTTATTCTCCCTTCGATAGAAGATAACATCTCTATCATACAAGTATGGAATCCCTAGTACAATTCTACATATATCCAATGAGACTATAACTAATTCAACCTCATCTACAAACTCTGATCCAATTGAAAAATGAATTTTTCATTGTTTCGTAACCTGTAGTTTAGTTTTATCACAGACCCAACCCAATGGGTATGGATTTTTATGAGGTTAAGTTTCAATACCCAATTTCTTTACAATTGATTCAAAAATAAAATTAACTTGAGAGCCACTATAAAACAAAGTATCAATTTTAGTATGCTTGGAAATGACTCTAATATGAAATAGCTCATTTCTTTTCCTCTCATCATTTTCATTATCAATAGAATGCGAAGAAGTAGTTGTAGATGCTTGAGAATTTTTACCTTTTATACCTGTAGCTGTAATTGTTGTTTCGTCTCCTGAATATGATCCCGAGTCCTTTTGCATAGCAACAACATTCTTTCACCCTTTATTTCCGAGATTCTTAGGATTCAGCTCTGGACGCAGTGCCCAACAATGTGCTTCATCATGTCCTTCTTTCTTACAGTGAGTGCATGTAGCCTTTTCTTTCTTCATAGTGTTCGCTTTCCTTTCCTTCCATTTTTGTTTCTTTTTTTCCTTATTATTGAGTTCAATATATTTAGATGAATTTCCAACATCATGAGATAAATTTTTACCCCTGACTTCTAGATGAGTTTCTTGAACTGATACATCATCTAAGCTAGTTGGATTAAACATCAATATTGTATGCCTCAAATAACTATGTAGGCCACCTATGTATTTCAATAATGTTTCTGGTGAGTCCTGTTAGACTCCTATACCAATAGGTGTCATATATCATGATTGACTTGATGGGCTATGTCATATGTTCATACCTTTCCTTGTTGCAAAGGTTTTACATATTATCAAAAAAATCAAAAAATTTAAAAAATGTAAAGAGGGTATACCCTAAAAGAAAAATCAAAGGGTGAAAAGAATAAAAAATGGCCGAAAAAGTGAAAGAAAATGAACCCCACCAAAATAAAGGCCAAGGAAAGTGTGCAAGTATAAATGCCACTACTTTTTGCGCTTATAAACAAATTGTGTGCAACTTGTATTTTATGCCACAAATTATGAATAGTCAAATAGTTTAAGCTTGGCTAGTTCATTTTCCAATTTTATGTTTTAGAGATAAAGAATAAAATCTGACCAAACTGTTTAATATTGGCTGATAAGTAGATAGGTAGAGTAAATAAAAGGAGCTCAACAACTTAATCTGAGCCCTTGGATGTAATAAGGTTAGAATTAGATAGATTTCCACATGTAAAAGAAAAAAGTGTGATAAGGGTTTGCCAGTCTAAGTGCACCCTAATAAAGAAGAAAAAATGGTAGGGTAAAGTAGGTAGGGTAGGTAGATGATGTTGCAGAATTACATGTGATGGATAATGATTCTAGATGTGTTAAAACTTTACTTTCATCACAAGTGCTAAGGCAGACACTACACTGGAATAATTTCAAGCAAAGCAAAGACAAATTATTAACTTCCCCTCTCATTTTTCCCTAAAAAGTTTCACTAATTTCCCCTAAGTACTAAGGCATTTGAAAATTAGAGGGGCTCAAGGCATTTCCTTGACTTTTGGAGGGACCAGACCCTCGGCCCAATAATTGGAAAAGCCTAAGTACTTAAAATCATTCATCATGACATTCATTCACTTCTAAAAAATCTTTTCCTAAGTAAAATCCCATTTTACTTAGGAAAATTATGCAATATTTCATAAAAACCCTATTCATAAAAGCACAAGTTAAATACATTACCTTGATGTTTTACACTTAGCGCTTCTATTCATTTTCCATATTAATTTCTAATTTATTATTTAAAACCCTATGAAAAATTCCCCTTTCCCCGTATTAATTTAAATATAAAAATTTCCATATACTATATATCCCGCCCTGTTGGTTGAAAAATAACCATATAATTATTAAAAATGATTAATTGGTTTAAATTCCAATCAATTAAAAACCCAACATCCCCGCCGCATTATAATATATTAATTAACCCTCATGGTTAATTATGTTGGAAATGTTGTCATTTATGGCAAAGGAAGTGGCACAAAAGGAGCATATGAACAACAACAAGGCAAAGAAAGAGCAAAGAAGTAGAGAGGAAGCATGGCAGATAAGGAATTAAGGCAGCAGACAATGCAGAGACAGTGTAGGAGAAAAAGGCCATCGAATAGAAAAGAATAAGTGAATGGTAATCTATGATAAGTAAGAAATCCATTGAAGGAATTAATGGTTGCAGAGATATGATGAATATAGCGAAGATTACAATTACGATGGACCACAGTACAGTGATAAGCTTGCGGAATCAAGAACTTGAATGTGCAGCGGAAATGTGACAGGATAGAAATCTGAACATGCAATGGAACTGTAATAAAAGGAAAAACCTTAAAGCGAAAATTAATTATAATAATACAGTGAAAAGGCGACGGAACCCTGCGTGGAAGAGCGGAACCATGACCAAGTGAACAATGAAGGTGGTTTACGGTTTTCATCGCACCACCTATGCGGAGTGAGCGGTATTCTAGGAGTTGGGAGCAATTCCATAAATCACTCGACACGTGGCAAGGAGGACCCACGGAAAACCACTTGTCACTGTGCACCATCGCGCGTTATAGTTCGACCCAAGATGCCCAGCGATATCGTTGAGCGTCATTGATCTGGGAAGGGGTCATCGGACGGTCATTATTTGTTGAAGGTGCACGAAGAATAACCAAAGTACGGTGGGCCATCGCACATTAACGTTCGACATCGGAGGTCGTGCGAAATGCATATATGTCGTTGATCTGGAAGCTTGCTATCAAATGGTGTCAGACGCTGGACTTGCGCGATGTTTACCTATGGTACCATGCGCGTATTTGATTGGCCATTGACTATATTTGTGGGCCCGGGGTCAAAGGTTTACCGTATTGTTTGAAAGCGTTAAAATACGAAGGGTTAACCTTAATCCTAAAGTTAAGTTCAAAAGTATTAAATTAATTACCAAGATCAATAGAACAGTGTGGGTTATGGAAACCCCATCCAGGAATACCATTAGCAAGTGAATGGTTTTGACACAAGGTTTTAATAAAGACGAAAACTATATAAGGTGATGAGAATAATGAAGAACTGTGTGCATGCGAAAGGGTTGATAATAAACGAATCTCTTTTAGAGATATATGTATGAATAAACTCTGATATATATGAATCTATGGTGCACCTGTGAATATGATGATTGATCAAGATCACTAGATCAGATGATGATTAATTCCTGGTTTAAGTGACTAACGAAATCATGAACAACGTATGCATGAGTAAGGGCTGTGAATGAATACTTCACTCTGAAGTATATCTATATGGAATGGGTCACAAAGTGCTAAGAGATCTGAATTAAGGATACACCTCTGAAGAAAATAAATAAATCTGGTGGCCTGCATGGTATGTTGTGTGGAAGTGGATGAAACATGGTCCGCAGTAGATCTGAGGGTCGAAGCCTTCAGTGAGGGGGTTATAGCTCCCTTCCAGTGGTGGCTGGTAAATGCGCAAAGGATGTAGCCTTCTGCAGGTGGGTGCTTGCGTGCTGGTATAAGTCTGCGCCAGCATAAAATTGTAAGAAATTTTCTGTATAATAAATATTTAAGACTGAGATAACAACAATGGTGGTTTTCTCCCGAATTGGGTTTCCACCTTAAATCCTGGTGTTCATATGTGTTGCTTGTGTTTGATGGTTTTTTTAGTTATTTCTGTTCATATTTACTGCTTATCTGATGAATAAATGATGTAATGATCTAAGTAAAGACATAATAATATATCTGGACATACAAGTTGGATGCAGTAATGTAACATATGGTTTTAAGAGAAAGAAAAAGTAAAAATTGTCAGTCAGCTCTAAATACTGATTCACCCCCCCTCTCAGTATTTTTCTCAAAAAATTAAATAACCTAATCCACCAATCAAAACGCCCCCGATGCGATTATTTCATAATAAATTTCATTGGGCCCGCCATATTAATTCCCTGTCATCTTGCTTTCCCGATGACCGTTCGATCGATCAATCCGAGATCTATGGTTGTCGTCCATATCACTGCCCATCCATGTCCGAATGATAACGCGCGATGGCCAAGCGGTTTTTTGAATAGTGCCGCACCACGTGTCGTGTATCGAATGGAATCACTTGCCCTCTGCTGAAAACTGCCCTTCCCCAAAAGCTGTGCGATGAATACCACTTACCGCTTGTTTCCCGTGACGAAGCCACCGTACTTGCTGACGTCATCCATTAAAAGAATAAAAAACCCGCCAACCTTTGACTTTGCAAATAAAACAAATGTGCCCGCATCATTTTCCTTATCTCATACAGTGACCAGTGTCCCATGCATCGAATTCCGAAATCAACTGTCGAAGTTTGCCAACTGCTACCTTGCTGAGGAAAATTACAGTCGAGTATTCCAGAAATCATTCGCCATAGCCAACGTCTATTTTAGTTGCTATTCATTTCCCGGAAAACAGGTATTTATCCAAATTCCCGTTGAAATATGCAAAATCCTGGATTTTGTTTTAATTCCACACGAAAAACTGAAACAGGGTTCAAAATTGGTCTTCATTTCATTCCTCAATTGCAATTGCATTCCCAAACCTATGATTGTGCCCGTTTTTTCATCAAAACCCGAATTCATTTCTGAATCCACAAGAACCAGAAATGGAAATTCCCGTGGCTTTGAATGTCGCACCCCTGAATGCCCCTCACAGAGATTTAGACTATCTGCCTTTAGCAGATAGAGATTTCCAAATCAAAGACCTCGTCCTCAGTGAAAATCCTCTTTGAATTTTTTGCCACTGCAGAGATAACTACTTGAATGGTTCTGAAATTTTTGGATTATGGGAATCCAATATTCCCATGTATCTTCTCCCCTCAGTCCACATTTTTCCTGAAATAATCCATTATTGCCATGCCAATTATGATCCCAATCAACAAGCAGTCTTGTCCCCGAGTCAAAACATCCTTTTCCCAATAACTGTTCAGTCTATCAATGAATTGTTACAGTTTCAACCTGGTCAAGCCCTGACTCCCCTTTCCACTGGAGATTTACTTGAGAAATCAGCCAATTTATCCCAAGAAGAGTTAAATCGCCTTTTCCAAACTTTCATGTTGCCAGAACATAAACCCAAAGGCCCTCCCCCTTATGGTTATACCTTTTTCACTAATGTGGGCAGGATTATTTTGAATATGATATCCTCTATAATGGGTTTCAATACTAGTGAATATGTTGATCAATTAACCCTAGTATTGTTGTCAATTTTTACCCCTGGACAACCCCCTGCTATCAAGTATGATTTTGCTTCCTACATTGCAGATAAAATCCATGATCAGTTCATGAGATTAGAGAATGAAAGAGTGTTCAAATATTCTTCTGTTATATATCATCTCATGCTTTACTATCAATCAGGGAGTTTCCTTTTCCAGGTCAAGAAACTTGATGCCAAAGGAAATCCTAGGTCTGTAATCTTTTGGTCTGCCATTACTCATAATTCCTCTGATTCTCCTTATTCTTACAATGAGTTCATTGACCTATTTGTACACCCTGCAACCACCTTGTTAACAAGAGTCTCTCCTGCTAGGGTCAATAGTGACATTAATAAAATTCTCCAACTCTCAAAGCAATACATGATAGGTGATTGGTACCTATACCGAAATCACACAGAAATCAGAATATATGGATGTGAGTTATGCCCTTTCAAGTTACCAAAATATGTCCCAATGAGGCTATTTTCCTTAGAATATTTCAGACAAATGATAAATTCTGATATAGTCCATTTTTGCAATGCAAAGAAAAAAGCTCAACTAAGGATTAAGAGTCAGTTAGGTCCTTTTGTCTGCAATTCTAGGGATGCTGGAAAAGAAGCTGAAAGAATCTTAGAAGAATATCTAAAATTAAAAAAAAATTTCTACTGGGTACCTTATGACCCAAACAACTTTATTTGTGATAGAAGGACAAAAAACAAATTATCACCATACATTCATCAAAGAAACCCAGAAATTGAAAAATATGCCAATATGGATGAATGGATGGAAGGGACATTGATAGAACAAGATAGTGAATAGGTCAGTGTTGACAATGTTATGAATGACCTTGAAAAAACGCTTGACCTAGACTCTTTTGGACAGGTGCAAAGACCAGGGATTGGTCCTTCTTCTGTTGGAACTTCCCAGCAAAATTTACAGGAAATCAGTGCACTGGCTACAATAGCATCTAAAGGAAAAGAGAAAGAAGCTGATATACAAGTTACAGAGAAATTTACAATGAAAAAACAACCTGAAACTTCTAAAGAACAGGGTCAAGTACATATTTCTCCTACTCAGACCAATGTGGTAGAAATTTCAAATTTACAAACTCCTCTCAATGTAGAAAAAGGTAAGAAGAGAGATGCAGAAGCAGCTACCCCTATCAGTGGATCTTTAGAATAGCCTGATGTTAAAAAACAAAAATTGAATCCTCTTCCATAAGTAGAATCTGTTCAAGAAATCCCTGATATTTAGAGGAGAGAAGAATTAAGTAGTCAACAAACATGTACAGTCAGTGGAACATCCACTAATTCACAGAGGAAAGGGCTACAAAGGCAACAAAGTGTGGAAGTATCTTCTTTCAAACCACCAGTCAAAGATGCCTGGGATATTAAAAGGACATTCATAAATATAAAGGCCATAAATGATTCACTAAGACTTCAAGTTTACAATCAATATTTGAAGATGGCTCCTAAGAATCAACAAAGATTGATGTCAGCCTATGACATCTAGCAGGGTAAGATGGTAATGAGTCACTTCAAACCCAAAGTGCAGCAGCCTCAAACAGCTGCAGATTATATCAGAACTAATTTTTCAGTCATAACAAAGGATATTCATCCTTTGGATCAAATTGAGTTACACAAAAAAATAGGTGAAATGATTTATTCTACTCTGACTGATAAATCAATGATGACCCATAAATTGCAGGATTCTTTGGAGAATACTAAGGCACAATTGCAGCTTGAAAAAGCCTCCTCTCAGGCTAAGGATAACAGAATAAAGACTTTGGAGGAAATAATCATTGGATTGGGTCATAATCCAAAATATGTCAAGGGTATAGAAGCCTTGATCAAGAAAAAAGATGATGATATTGTAGCCTTGAGAAAAAAACGGAAGTTACCAGCCTCAAGACATCCACAGACTGTAGAAATTATGAAGCAAAATTCTGAAGAAGAATTGATGGAATTTCTCTTGAAACTGAATGAGAAACTTAATGAAACTGAAAAAGAGCTTGAAAAGGCATTGAAAGACAAGCAACCTAATATTCCAGCATCTACAACAGAAGTAATTACAGGTACATCTACAACAGGTCAGCAAACAGAATTGTCACAGGGCAATACTTCCAATTTAAGTACCAAAGAATTAATAAAATCAATGGAGGAATTGAAACTCCAAGTGACAGAGCTCCAAAGAACTAAGGTACAATTCACCACTTTAGAACAGAAATATGATCTCTCAAAGATAAGCGTTGCAGAGAAAACAAGAGAGGTCAACAGGTTGGAAAAATTGGTTAAAGCATTGGAGAAGGATCTCACATTGGAGAAGCCTTTAAAGGAAATAAAATAAATTCTTTGGGACAAAATCATTTAGTCAATAGAAGATGTTTGGCCCTCAATTCAAATAATTTATGAACAGAATGATTTAGTTAAATTGGCCGTGGAAGAAATTCTAAAATCAAGAGAAGAATTAGGAAACATGCCGGAAGAAGCCAATGAACTTATACACTTTTTGAATACTAATAATAAACATCAACTTGAAGAACTCGACATTCAAGACAGGACAGGAACAATTTTGGAGATAAAAATATTTTTTACTAAAAGAACTCTGATGCATAATCTAGAACGAAGATGCTCTGATATGCAAGAAGAAATCAATGCTTTCATAAAAAGATTGGATATTCTGTTGAATAAAGGATTGCCCAGTCCTTTAGTTTCAGAGGATAAACTAATGGACCTTGAAAGTTATGTTGAGAAATTGAACAAGCATGTTGACAATCAGGCCAGCTCCTCAACTAGTTCATCGGCAGCAGCATTGCCTACAGGCAAAAATATTCATGACAGATTGGAAAATTTGTTTTAACTCGAGCATGAGGTAAAGCATTTGTTCCCAATTCAACCTGCTTTCTTTAGATATATAGAGACAGATGAAACTTCGAGGAAGCTGCAAAGGACTAGAATACCGAAAGCTAAATGGTGGGAAGAAATGTTAGAACTTTTGTAAAAATTATCCTTACCTAAATTTTTGCTTATTTACTACAGTAAGTCATGATAAGAAAGATAAAAGGATAAAAAGAGGTTAAAGTGTATCAGTGTAGATAAAGAGTATCAGTTAAACAGAGTAGCTAGCATAGAGTTACTAAAGAGGACATCAACAAGCCAAATCATAGGGCCTGCCTCCAGCACATTCTCAAAAGAAGGAAACAACAAAACATCAGTTATCATTTCTCTTATCTACGAGACCATCTGTCTCTAGTTTGTTGTAAAATACTTATGAGTCATCCTAGATTATATATCAATTTGTTATGAGATATTTTTTATAATTTTTGTATAAATACTCCCTCAATTGGAGTATTGAGGGGTGGATTCTTAAACTTTGCTGTAACATTGACTATTTTGGAATAAAGTGCTGTTGGAGAAATTTTGCGTGGCTAGATGGATAAGGAATTGATGCAAAATACTTTTTACAGGATTCTTGCGTCAGACAACGGATCAATAAGTCATCTATCTCTTATGTTTTGAAGTGTTATACTTGTCTATTATATCATTTGTGTCTCATATCTAAATAATTAACGAAAAGGAATAAATTAGAAAGTGCTTAAGTGCAATCTGTTTTTAATCGTTGTTATTCTAAATGGTTTCTTCTGAAACTAGTTTAAACAATGAATTCTTAATTGCTCTTGTTTTTCTAGTTTATGCATTTTGATTATTTGATAAAGAATTCTTAAATTCTCTTCTTCAATAATCATTAAAATTCCCCCATTTTTAATATGTTGAAGGATTCTTAATTTCCTTCACCTATTTCAAGTTCATTCCATTCACTTTAGATCTATAATTGTTCCCTATTTGATTACCTTTCCCTGTGAAACCATCTTTTGTTAAGAAACTTAATCCAGTTAAGCCATCTTCTTTGAATCCATTAGCCCAATGGTCCAAATCACTCAGTCTTACCCTTAGCTATTGAATTTCATCACCCAAACTCAATCAAAATCTCTAGACTTTATAACTAGCCTAACATCTTCCAAAACAAAGCTAAATTTTACAGAGAGAGCCCTCTCTGGGTACAGATTGGCTAGATTCTATACCTAAAAGTTGGTTTGTGGTTATCTCAGACCCCTTTCCTCTTCCCAACAACTTCAAGGAAAATCTGAGTGATAACAAGTCCAATGATATGCATAGTGTCAAAGCTCTTTTACGAAATTCTCGAGTATAACTTTGCACACTTTGACCCTTTAACTGACGCAATGTTTGCCAATTGATTATAGCTTGTTGCATATAAGCCAAAGGATAAAATTGTTTTTTAATAGAAGAAACAAATTCATTCCATGTCAAAATGATTTTACCATGCTTTTGAAGATCTTCTTGTGTCTTACCTTCCCACCAAACAAGTGTGGTTCCTCCAAGACGAAGGCTAGCAAGCTGGATCTTCTTTCTTTCTGAAAAAACTTTCTGTACCCTGCTATAAACTTCAATTTGTCTTATCCAATTATCAATATTTTCAACGTTAAACTCACCATCATAAATTGGAAAATCAAATTTTACATCTAATTTCATCAAAGAGGATTTCTTACTCTTCTTCTTTTTATAAGAATTATATTTATGAGAAGAAGACGATGATGACGATGATGGTGATGATGGAGGAGATGGTGGAAATAATGAAAAACGATTTCCCCCCTATTCTTTGTCTGTTTTAGGTGATGAAGTGGCTTCATCTTTTCCCTTTTTAAACTCTTTATACATCTCTTCTTCCATCGCACATATTGTCATGAAGTTTTCCAAGAATTGAGCTTCTGTTCCCAATACGTTTTCTTCTGTCATCTTATTTTGTGAAAATACCCTTCCAATATCTAGATTTGCTTCAACAAGTTCTCCTTCTCCTCGTTTGGACATTGACCTAGTAAGCATTCAATCTTCACATGACACTGTCAAACCTTTAAAAATTAACCTTAAGCTCTGTTACCACTTGATCTGTATCTATGAAAAAGGTATTATTGACGTCTATGTGAGAATCTTATTTAACTTAGTGCAATAGATCGATAAGATTGCGAATAACATAAACAACATAAGTGAATGAAAACACAATCAAACACATTAACACAACAAGAATTTAATAATGGAGTTCACCAGACTTCCTGGCTACGTCTCTGGGTCCTTAACTTCCAGTGCTGTCCGCTTTATTTTTTCTTCAAAATGTTTTTGCAGGTATGAGCTCAAAAACAGTGACTCAAATGAGAAAATATACCTCACCATTGCGTCCGACTCAAAATTTCAGTTAAAAGAAGTATAAACTTGCCAATATTCCGCCATTGTGACCTCCAGATCCCCTGGAGAATTCAAAACCACCTCTGCATTTCAGAAAACCACCTTTCCCGCATAAAAACCACCTTCTCTGAACAAAGATACCTCGGTCCGCGCACTGGTGGTAACTGCTGGCTCGACTTCTGCAAAGGTTGAAAACAGGTTTCAGGTGGCTTAGTTACAAGCCCCACCTGTATGGCGTATTGTCATCGCATATGTTGAAAGCGCTTGTTTATAATGGGTTTTGGAAGGTCAGCGGGTCGAAAACCCCGCCCGACCATTTTGTTGTATCACTGACAGTTGTGATATATATGTAGCAAACATATATATATATATATATATATATATATATATATATATATATATATTTTCACAAGTAAGAAACCTTTCGACTTCGTTCGTTATATTATATATATGCAACACACACACACACACACAGATATATATATATATATGATAAGGTCTGGTAGTTTCATTTACATATATTTTTTGTAATATATGCGGCTTAAACATATGGTTAAGGTTCCAGTGGTCGTGGGGTTGACCCCGACCATCCAGACCTTTTCCGGCTGTGCAAACTTCGATTACAATAAATATAAATCCTTTGCATTCAATACCAAATGAAAATGTAGCTTGACCGGTGAGCAGATTCCAAAAAGATATTAGAATTCTAGGAGGTCAAGGGTTCGATCCTCCCTGACCCCCAAATTTTTGGAAATGAGGCCAAATTGGGCAAAATCCGGGCTGCCACGTGTCAACCCTGGATTGGCCCATTCCAAACAATCACACTTTGACATGCCACTAATTTGCTGACATCACCTAACGGTTCCTGGGATGACACATGTCATGCTAACATCAACTGACCGTTGACTTGATTATTGACTTTGACTTTTTGTCATTTTGCCCTAGTTTGTCATAAACTTTGACTTGCCATATCTTTTTCATACGAACTCGGTTTTACGTGCCGTTCGCACCATTGGAATCCTGTCGACGATCACTTCAACGTGATCCTATTTTCATATGCATTTGAAAACTTTGATATGGAGGAAAAACTGAATCCATTTTGGATCAATTTGATACTATCATTGTAATGAATTCTAGATATTTTATTAGTCTTAGAATAGTGTAAATAACTCTCATTACGATTTATTAAGGGTAGCACCCTTCGATAAGAATTTTGTAAGCAGCAGTGTACAAACTTTGATCATTAATTATAAATAAAGGATTTTGGATTTGTTTCATACAACTTTGTTATCTTGTAAGTTTTCCTGTTTTTCATTACAACATGTTCTCTACAGGTATTTAATTTTTATGTAGATAACTAGGTAAGAAATAACTGAGTTTTAGTTTATTTTAAATCCCCTGAGGTTATCATTTATATTAGAGAATGGTTTACTGAACTGTTTGTTTAAGTAAGTCCCTCTACATCAATAAATTATCAACATCTTCATAATATTAAATATGTTTTTTTAAGCTTTAAAACATTGTTTAAAAGCTTTCACACTCATTGTTATTTAAAACATTCAGTTTGAATACTTAAGTAATCATATCTTCTTACTTATTTTGCTTAAACACCTGAAAATCTTAAATCACTGTGTGAAGTAAAGAAAAAAAACCCTTTTCCTTGTTAATTAATATTATCTAGAATTTAGACACAATTGTTGCAAATTGATTTATGCATTGGTCATCCAAAAATTCAAAACTTAAAAAAAATAAAATATATTATAGATGCTCTGGCATAATTTATTGACCCCAATTATCTCAGAGGACAACATAAACTATGTGGAGAATTTATCCCAAAATTATCTTCTTAATATTCTTCACTGAAACCCTTCTACTGTTGTCTCCCTCGCTCAAACTGTGCCTTGCTATCTTTGCAACTGGGTGATTCAAACTCCTGTGTGCCTCAAACTAATCCATCTATTTTTTCGTATAATCTCTTGTTGAGGAATCAATTACCATGATATAATCATAATCAATGCCTAAGATCATCTTGACCCATTAAAATGACTTTTCCAGAAGTCTCTAGAGAAAAATCAATTTACTTCAATTAATATGATTTAATTAACTCACTTTCTTAAGTTAGATTTAGTAAAATATTTAATAATTGGATAGTTAATTTAATTAAGGCATTTTCCTTAGAAATTTCTTCTAGGTCTTGGAGATAATTATCCTCTTGTGTTCCTTAGCCTCTTATACACCAATAGATACTGGAATACCTGTCTGAGCTACAAAAAAACTAACAGGAGGTAGATGAAGTTACATGTTGGTCATGTATTTGTTAGTTGAACCATTGCACTCTAAATGTCAGAACTTTTGATATTCATGCCTGAATGAATGAAGATAAAAATGCCTCAAAATTTAAATTGATGTGAGTGTTGAATTGTGTTCTGGGTATGCACTTATGAGCGTACATTCTTTTTTTAAGTCGAAGAGTTTTCATTAATAAAAAAGTATGTATGAGGATGTAAAAATATATGTGGCCTCACGTCGACCAAGTTTGTTGAACAATGCTATTATCATGTGATCTGAATGGGAAAATTAACATTTTCTATGCTAAATTCCATTTCAGAATATAAACAAAGTGCTTGAGGATTATGAGGTAAAATGAAAGTTAACCATGAGTTTTTATGTATTTTTATGTGAATTTCTTGAGAAAATTAACATAAACAAAATACTGAACAACAATATCTAACATACATGAACATCACCATAAATAGTACCACAACAACACATGATGAAGGAGTTCACCCCGCCTGGGCTACATCTCCTTCCCATGGCTTGGCTCATTTATATTATGCTCAAAAGTATGATTACATGTGTTTACAATGCTCAACCAAATATAAAACCTGTTCCAGTGGATCCAGAATGCCGAAAAATTCCTGTGTATCCTCTTTCTGCTTCGAATTTGGTCAAAAAATCCTCAAGTTATGACTTCCCATAGCTTTTCCATTATTCGCTCTACATTTTCTACCAAAGCCGACACCGAACCTACAAATTCGCTCGGAATTCCGCTAACTGGGCGCCAATTTCGTCAAATCCCAAAAAAAATTGTGGGTGCCTTAATTTGTCCATTAAGGCCCAAAATTGTGGTCTTGTGGAGGGCCACATTAAGGCCATATGTCTGGGAGCTAGGACCTTAACTCTCGCCCCAAAACTTCTAGCACATTTTTTAAACCCACGCGGTTAATAGACCGCCTTCTCCGTGGTTTAGGTGGACATATGCCGTTGTTAGTAGATGGTTGTTGTTAACGGTTAGTGTAGTGGGGGGTGGGGGGGGGGGGGGCTAGCCTACTTCCCATGGTCCCATCCCCGGCGTAGTGACCAGGGCTAAGGCTAGACCCCCACCCCCACCCCCAAACACAAAAACATTACAACTTAAATATAACCCAAAACCTTTATATAATATGGAACAAAGCGATGGTGTAGTGGTTAAGGCTTGTGCTGTGGATTGTTAGGTCGTGGGTTCAACCCTGACTGCTGCTGCTCGGACCTTGAACCAAAATTTTGGTGGTCCTCGGACTGCCATTTGGTGGCCCCTGGTTGGGCCACGTGGCAACCTGTGATTGGCCACCATGAAACCCAATCAAAACATGCCAATTCAAACAAATGACACAGTTCCACTTGGCACAATATGATTCAACAGAGGTTAAAACCTTTGACCATTCAACCTGCCACATGGGCATGCCCAATTAAAAGTATGGACTGCTGACTAAATTGTCCTGCATTTTTTAATTTTATTTTTAAATTTGCTTGTTTGACAAAGTGGATAGAACATGTTTCTGGGAGCATACAGTGTCAGTTTTCTGTGAAATGAGTTGTAATGGATTCAGAACGATGAGATCTACGTGATCATTCATGGTCCACACAATTCTGAAATTTTTTATTTTTGAGCATAATTTTGAGTACCCGATCATTCCTCCGCATTGGAAGCTTTTGTACCCAAAAATATCACTTTCAATCGTTCAACATATGAGGGTAAAAATCCCTCACCTTTCCAATCTCGATCCATTTGGCCTTGCTTGGATTTGTGCCTTTGAGCCCCACTAAAAGGTAGTCTACACTCCCTCATTTTGATGTCCTTGTTCTTCTATCAAGAATGGTGTCTTGTTGAAGCTCATTAAGGTATTCTGGAGAAAAGTATTTAATAGATGGAATTCGAACATTTTCTCCTTGATCTTAAATCAAATAAGGCTCATACAACCTTAAGTTCTCAACATTAACAACAAAGTAAATTTTCATGTATGAAGGTAAATCTAACTTGAATTCATTGTCACCAATCTTTTCCAAAATTCTGAAAGGACCATAATGTATTGGTTTCAGTTTTTTTACCTTCCCCTTGAAGCCTCTCTTTGCTAATGTGAAGCCAAACTTCGTCACCAACTTGGAACTTTTGATCTACACGATGATTGTCTTGCCTTGCTTTGTACTTGCCTTGGCTCTTTTCAAGCTGATCTTGAACTGTTTGATGTATTAATTGAATTTGTTCTATGAAATTCTTGGCTTTTTCTATGTCGCTATGGCCATCAACAACAACATCATTCCCAAAAATTAAATCCAATGACAATCTAGGAAAGTATCCAATACATGCCTCAAATGTCGATGTTTGTGTAGAGGAGTGTTTTGCATGGTTGTAAGCATGCTGAATGTAGTGCAAGTTTTCATCCCACAAATTAGGATGCTTGCTGTAGTATCCTCAAAGAATATGTATGACTCTTCGATTGACCAATTTGATTTGACCATCTGTTTGTGGATGAAAGGCTGTACTATTTTTCAACTTGGTATCCATCAAGTCCCACAAAATTGACCAAAAATTCCCCAAAAAAAGAGAATCTCGATCACTAACCATGGATGTGGGAAACCCAAAATGTACCCAAACATGTTGAAATAAGAGTTGAGCTGTTTGTTCAGCTGTGATTTGATTTTTACATGGAATTAATATACACATCTTGCTGGACCTATCCACAACTCCATACAAATAGTCATGACCTCTTTTTGACAATGGAAGACCTCCTACAAAATCCATAGAAACACTCTCCCATGGATGTGAATGTAAGGGAAGTGGTGTGTACAATACTAACTTCCTGTTGCTAGGTTTACTGACTGGACACAATGAAAAAAATTTAATGAAAAATGACACACTTTCAAGCATAAGAGGCGAATAAAAATACCTATAAAGATGTGACACTATTTTTCCACTACAAGGAAAAGACCCTCTAGCGGAGGTTATAAAGGAGGGTTTTAGTGTTATAAAATTGGCCAAAATTGTCAAAATAAACATTTTCTACAACATCCGTTTATGGTTACAGAGGTTTTGGCGGAGTTTTTAACGAAAATTAAACACAACTAAAAAAATATGGGCGGTCAGAGGTTATTATGGATGTTTTTTTTCATCGGTGCGCTACTCTGGATTTAGCGCATCGGTGCGTACATGTATAAGGCGTCCTGGGGTGATCGAAGGAGAATGCACTGGGCCCTTAAGGTATAAAACCGCATCGGGCGTAGTGTTGGTGATACAACGCACAGGGCTGTTCTAATTGGTCTTGGGATTTGTGCGGTGCCCATAGGTTTTATCAATGCAGCGATGCGTAGTATCACACAAATGCACCGAGATTTATAATTGGTATCGATATTCGTGCGGTGCCCCTAGGTCGTAAAAATGCATCGGTACGTATAGACACATAAATGCCCTGGTGTGCAGTATCACACAAATGCACCGAGATTTATAATTGGTATTAGTATTCGTGCGGTGCCCATAGGTTGTACAAATGCACAGGTGCGTATAGACACATAAATGCCCCGGTGCGCAATATCAAACAAACACATCGAGATTTATAATTGGTATTGGTATTCAGGCGGTGCCCATAGGTCGTACAACGTCACCGATGTGTATAGACACATAAACGCACCAGTGTACAATAACCGACATGCATCGGTTTTCATTTTGTATTTTTTAGAAACATCGACCTGTGACAGTGCAATTATTGTGATTGTTTTATTCATTATTCATCTAAAGTCGACACATCTTATAACAATATTCATATTAATTAAATTTTTATTAATGCAATTGAATGTGATGTTTGGATTAATTTGTTATATCATATCATAATTATTGTGGTTTTTTAAAATTCATTATTCATCAAAAATCGACACATATATATCTTATAAAAATATTCATATGAATTAAATTTTTATTAGTGCATTTGAGAACGACAATGGAGAACACAATAGAATAAATTAGAACACACACACACACACACACACATATATATATAAGACATTATTTGTCATACAAAATGGGACAGTTATTGGTATCCCTTTGTCTTTCAATTGGGACACTATGTCTATTACATTAATCAAAATGTCTGATTTCACAGACATATTTAAAAAAATACAACGCCTTGCTTTGATATCCAAACATAGTGATCATCATTCTTTGCTTGAACTGCTGTCACTGCTAGAGCTACTTCCATGACTTGGCGTTATTTCCAGGAATGTCTTGTTCACGGTGTTGATTGTTTTCTTCTTCTTCACCTTCCATCTACAAACATAAAAATAAACTGTAATGAGTGTATATACATTGGTGAGAATAATGAAAATTGCAATATTAAATAATATACATCAATGTAAATCGAAAAGAAATGACGTACCATTGCAACAATTGACTCATAAACTATACACATTCTTTAAAAACCATGTAACATGCCATATTTCAAGATTTCATCTGTTGGTGCAGTTCCATACTTTGTTTCCTACAAGTTTTATACCCCATAACAAATCATATATTTAATATAAAAGATTTTTTTGTTCTATTAATTATAGATGGAGCTATGTAAAACAAGATCAATAAATGCTTACAAATTCCACAATTAAGTTCTGATATGCCAACATATACTCACAACCCATATTTAACCCAATTTCAATCAATTCCTCTGATGGCTATTCTTTGTATGTTAGCACCTGTTTGAAGACACTCAATGATGATTTTTGTAAAACAACTTAAAAAATACAAAAATGAAATCTAGTTAAGTTGTTATAAGGAAGTAACAATTACTCACAAACTTTGATATCAACAATTTTCTTCCTTTTCGTCCTGTTTTATTTGCTGAATGGGTTCCATTTTCTTTTCTTTTCTGCAAGAAAATACTTGAAAATTAATATTTAATGCTAAATTGTTTATTTATTTTACCTAATGGTCGAAAAATTCAATGATTACATATTACATTAGAAGCACGTTGTTGTTGAGATGGCTCTTCCTGTGATGCAATTTTGTCCATTTCTTTGACCATATCCTTGTACACCTTTTTGGAAATTCCTACTGGCATATTTATGATATCAACTCGTTCATCTTTTGAATTTTTCATAATATTCCTGAAAATGTCACATGACAATAAACTATTTAATTTTTATATTGATATATGAAAAGTAAATATAACAAAAGTAATATTTATAAATACTTTTAGACAAACATTTAAAAGAATATTACTTTTTCATTCCTTCTTTTTTGTTGTTGTATGTTTTTTCTATTCAAAGTATGACATGTCTCATTGACCAATTCTCTAGAAACTCTTCCTGTAGTTTAGATAAAATTTGGTTCTTGGAATCATTGGATTGGTTTTTGTATTATAAGTGGAAATAACTTCTATACATTTGTTCCACTTGTTGGAAATATGATGCAATGAGTTGTCCTTGATGGCAACCTACTTGATGAAGTTGTCCTTGATGGAAAATGACTTGCTGAGTTGTCTTTGGATAGCAACCTATGTATTACAGATGTAAGAATGATGTATCTACAGTTCAGTTCAGATGTGACAGAGAAAATAATTCCAGTAAATGCCGGAGAAATGATAAATATAATATGTCACAATGTATACGCGAGTTTTTAAAGGCCAAGTCGCATATGCACGCGGATAAGTACGTCCCAAGTCGCGTATGCCCTTTTGTGCTCCAAAATTATAATACCAAGGGGCATTACCATGGTTTTGACACACAGTATTGAGCGCTGTATGGTTTATTTGATTCCATCCAAGAATACCATCGGAAGTTGTGTGGTTTTGGTTCATGGTATTGGTAAAGGCTAAAACTATATAAGGAGAAGAGGATCATAGTTCAAGGAGTGCATGTGTAAGGGTTGTTGATGAATAAATTCCTCTAAGGAATATCTGCATGATTGAACTCTGTTCTTAATTGATAGATATGAATCTATGATGCACCTATGGATATGATGAAGGTTCAAGATCTCTAGATCTAGAAATGATGAATCTCTAGGATGATATGCAAAAGAAATGATAAAGACCTGGCGCAAGTCTGATGAAGAAATTGAAGAAATCTGGGTAAGTTTATAGATCTGGTCTGTTCTGCAAAATTTATCTTTTACAGATCTATACGCTAGTTTGTCTTAGTAAAAGCGCGTATATACGCGGGTTCGCTTCATTAAAAGTACGTATGGAAGTTAGGGTTTCTGAAGCTTATTCACAGACATTAATTTTGTGATTTCTGTTTTCTGCTGTCAGTTAATGAAGTCTACTTGAAGTTCTAGGTTGATTGAATATGGAGTATGTTGCTAATTTGATAATGAACAAATCTAATCAATGAGTGAGAAAACATGGTTAAATCTGACTGACTGTCTAAAGGTTCTGCATTGCTAAGAAGGTGTCTATCTGAAAGCCTCAGATCTGAATCTGAGATTGATCACATTCTGAAAATCAGTATTCTCAGAAGTATACGCAGGTTGATACCAAGAAAAGCGCGTATACACGCAACTTCGGTGAATAGAAGTGGCATATGCATTTCATGTTATGAAAAACAATATGCACAGAGGCATACGCAGGTTGGTGAGCAGGAAAACGCGTAGACACACGGCTTCAGTGAATAAAAGTAGTGTATGCTATTTGAATTAATGAATGTTCAGGGTTGAGCTTGTATCTGCATATCTATTCTGAAGTCTGGGTTATTTCTGATATTCTGGTTATAGTGGTATCACTGTTCTGTTTGAAGTATTGGGAAAAATATGTTTGTTGAGGTTAAGTGAAGGGTTGTGTTGAAGCTGTTTGATCCAGTATGAAAATTGATGAAACATGGTCTGCAGTGGGTCTGAAGGTTGAAGCCTTCAGTATGGCAATAGAAGCTTTCAGCCAGTAGAAGCTGGTGTTGAAATTAGGGGGTTGAAGCTCCCTTCCAGGAGAGGCTGGTAAACGAGATCAGGGGGTTGGAGCTCCCTTCCAGTTGTAGCTGGAAAACGAGAGAAGGTTGCAGCCTTCTGTAGGTATAAGCCTGCGTACTGGTATAAGTCTACATCAGTACAATGTTGTAAAAGGTTTTCTATATAATAAAGATTGAAGACAGAGACGACAGCAGCGGTGGTTTTCTCCCGATTTGGCTTTCCACCTTAAATATTGGTGTTCATGTGTGTGATGCTTTATACTGTTGTTTACTGCTCATAACTTCTAATTATCTAACCTTATTCATAACTGATAAATCTGTTTAAAAGACTGATTCTCTAAATCTGAAATATAAATCAATATACACTATTTTCCTTCTATATTTCCGCGTGCATACGCTAGTTCAGTTCAAAAAAACCGCGTATGGAAATCTGCTCAAAAAAAAAGTAAAAAGTTTTCAGTCAGCTCTAAATACTGATTCACCCCCCCTCTCAGTATTTTTCCCACAATTGGTATCAGAGTGGGTCCTTCTGCAAAATCTTAGCCGCTAGAAGGAAGATCAAACAAGATGAGCATTCAAGATGGAATAGCATCTATCAGGCCTCCACTCTTCAACGGAAACAATTTAATCTTCTAGAAAACAAGGATGAGATCCTATCTTCAGTCTTTGGAAGAAAATGTATGGGCTATTGTTGAAGGAGGATATCAATATCCAGCCACAACACCAACAGATCCGACGGAAAGAAAGAATTATGAAACAAATGCAAAGGCGATCAATGCTCTATTGGGAAGTCTAACTGAATCAGAATTTGTCAAATTCATGCAGCTGGATACAGCTGCTAGGTCCCTCGAAGTGGCTTATTTCTAAGGCGTTGATATCTCTTTTCTTCTATTTTTGGAGCTGGTTACACAACATTTGGTATCAGAGCTTTTGGATTCTAGGGTTTCGCTACTCCAAACAGGTCATCGTGGAATTTTAACTATAAATTTTTTTTATACGAAGTTTCAGAAGCTAAAATTTTTAGGGTGTGAAGCCGAAATCCTGAGGAAGATCGTCTAAAAATTTCAGATCTTGGTTCGCAATATTTTTGGAGATATGATCTGTGGAAGTTAGGTCTTTTTTCAGGCTCCTAAACAGGTCATCGTGGAATTTGCGCTATAAATTTTTTTCTATGAAGGTTCAAAATCTAAAATTTTTAGGGTGCGAAGCTAAAATCCTGAGAAAACTCATCAAAAAATTTCAGATCTTTATTCGCAATATTTTTGGAGATATGATCTGTGGAAAGTGGTGTTTTTTCAGGCTCCTGAATTTCATCTCAAAGAGGTGATCGTGGGAAAAGTTCAATAACTATCTCTCTGAGCATCGGATTGAAGTGCCGTAAAAATTGGTCGCAATTAAACGGACTGTAGTTTCTTGGCTATCAATTTCAAAGGCGAAGGATGAAATAGTGACACGTGGAAAGTCGTACAAGTTCACTCTACTGAACCAGTCCATAATTAGGTCATTGTGGGAGATTGGACATAACTTTATCTTGGAGAATCCAAATCAGGTCAGACTTGTGGAATTCAAAAGAGAATTCATAGGGCTACTTTAGTGTTGAATTTCAGATATTGAAGAGCCACAATCACAGAGATAATCAAATTTCAATATCGAGCTCCTCAAAAGCAAGAAAAAGGTGTGTATTTTTTTTCCGAATTGCATAAGTCTTGTTTGAAAAATCAATTTGAATTGATTCCAAGGGCATATCGTAGAATAGATATCAGTATTGGGTTCTAAAAAATGCCTCGTAAAAATAATTCAACATCCATTAAGCCTTCAGACGACTCTACTATGACTCATGAAGATGAAGAATTGCAACATGATCTATCAAAATTACAAGAGCAAATGCACCAAATTTCGCTCTCACAAAGAGCAGCAAAAAATGAAACGGAAGTTTTGAAGAAAGACGTGGAATCTAAGATAGATGACATGGAAGCTAGCATGGAATCTAAAATGGAAAACATGAAGAATGATCTAAAAGCAGACATAGATGGTTTGACAAAGTTGATACAAGAAATGTTTCCTAATGGTGAAAAGATAGTAGAAAAAACTCATGATGAGAACAAAATAAATGTTAATCGTGATTTCATAAAATCTAATGTTGGCGGGAAGAACCACCATATTCCAAAAATGGATATGAGGAAGTTTGATGGAAAGGATCCTCTAACATGGATACTACAGATGGAGCAATATTTTGATCTCCATAATGTGCAAAACACACAAAAGGTACGCATTGCAACTTTACATTTAGAACAAAATGCATTTGTATGGTATCGATGGCTTTGCTCCCATAAAATTTTTTTCACTTGGTCAATTTTTACGGAGGAAATGATAGCACATTATGAGGATACAAAGAGCAACACCTTCTTTAGCCAATTGATAAATCTAAAACAAAAGGGTTTAGTGGGGGAGCACATTGAGGACTTCCAAAAATTGAATATAAGGGTAACTGATATTCCAGAGGAACACAAGATTGATCTCTTCATAGGCACTTTAAAGGATACCATCCAACATGAAGTTCGCGTTTTGGAACCTGATTCATTGGAGTAGGAATTCAGGTTGGCAAGAAAAATTGAATGTAAAATTATGGCCACAAGGAAGCCTATCACTCACTTCTATAAAGAAGGAAGTGTTTCTACGCCTATATTTCCGCAACCTACAAGGTTGACACCACAAAAATTGGAAGAAAAAAGAGCAAAAGGGCTTTGCTATAGCTGTGATAGAAAATACACTAAAGGTCATAAGTGTGCTGAGAAGAAATTATTTTACATAGATTGTGAAGAAGAAGAAGAAAATGAACAAGAAGAGGATATATACCAGGAACCAGCCCTAGAAGAGGAAGAAATGAATCCGACCATATTGTGTAATGCACTGGCAGGCATTACCACTCCTAAAACTCTCAAGATAGAAGGACATATCAAAAAGAGAAAGGTAATAGTGTTGATTGATTCATGTAGCACCCATAATTTTATTCATTGCAAGGTAGCAAAGGAATTAAATTGTTTCCTATACCCAGCACCAGAATGTCAAGTGATGGTGGAAAATGGAGGAACTATAAATTTCTCTGAAAAATGCCATAATATAAAGCTAACCATGGGGGAATATGTATTGACTAGTCCAATGCTTTCCATTCCTATGGGAGGTGCTGATGTTGTACTAGGAGTACAATGGTTACAATCTTTGGAGATGGTAGCTTTTAATTTTCAAGAACTTTTCTTGAAATTTTCTTTAG
The DNA here is from genome assembly GCA_034641835.2 of Pinus albicaulis. Taxonomy (NCBI): domain Eukaryota; kingdom Viridiplantae; phylum Streptophyta; class Pinopsida; order Pinales; family Pinaceae; genus Pinus; species Pinus albicaulis. The sequence continues at coordinate 311,842,083 of CM076570.1, read as the reverse complement.
AAGGAAAGGAATTCGAATTACGGGGTATTGCAGGGAAGCTGGGAAAGATTGTCACGACAAAGCTTCTAAAGAAAGAACAACGAGGTGTAATTTCACAATTATGCTCACTAGAAGTTCCAACATCAAAATCATCTATTTCTGCAGATCTCCAACAAGTCTTGGACAGTCATTCCAAGGTGTTTGAAACTCCCAAAGGACTCCCACCTATTCGTGATCATGATCATGCTATTCATTTTATTCTAGGAAGTGTTCCTCCAAACATCAGGCCTTATAGATATCCTTACTTCCAAAAGAGCGAAATTGAACGTATGATTGCAGAAATGTTAGAGGCGGGTATAATTCAACCTAGTCGAAGTTCTTTCTCTGCTCCTATAGTATTGGTACACAAGAAGGATGGATCATGGCACATGTGTCCAGATTATAGGGAGCTCAATAAGCTCACCATTAAAGATAAATTTCCCATTCCTGTGATTGATGAATTATTGGATGAATTACATGGAGAAATTTATTTTACCGAGTTGGATCTTCGTTCAGGATATCATCAAATTAGAATGAAGACTGAAGATATTCCAAAAACAACATTTCGAACTCATGAGGGTCATTATGAATTTTGGTCATGCCTTTTGGCCTTACCAATGCACCTTCTACATTTCAAGGGTTGATGAATTCCATTTTCAAACCCTTCCTTAGAAAATTTGTGCTGGTATTTTTTGATGATATACTAATCTATAGCAAGTCTTGGAAGGATCATGTTGAATATGTTGACAGGGTGCTCAAACTATTGCAGGAGAAATAATTATATGCAAAAATATCCAAATATTTATTTGGAGTACAAGAGGTGGAATATCTGGGTTATATTGTATCTCATGAGGGTGTTAAAGTAGACCCTAACAAAATTAAAGCCATTAAGGAATGGAAAGTCCCCACGACCATAAAGCATTTGCGAGGATTTATCGGCTTAACAGGGTATTATCGCAAGTTTGTTAATAATTATGGGAGAATAGCAGCACCTCTAACAACATTATTGAAGAAAGATGCATTTTCATGGACTCCTGAAGCAACTAAGGTCTTTGAACATCTTAAAGAGGCAATTTTCCTAGCACCAGTCTTAGCTACGCCAGACTTCACAAAAAAATTTATTGTGGAATGTGATGCCTCAGGAAATGGAATTGGTGCTATTTTAATGCAGGAAGGAAGACCCATTCCTTTTGAAAGTCGTCAAATCAAAGGAAAGTTTTTACAGAAACCTATTTATGAGAAGGAAATTTTAGCAATACTACATGCACTAAAGAAATGGAGAACTTACCTAATGGGAAGACACTTCAAGGTAAAAAACTGATCATGATAGTCCTAAACACTTTTTGGAACAAAGACTATCTTCCGAAGAGCAGCAAAAATGGGTCACAAAGATGTTGGGTTATGACTTTGAAATAATCTAGAAAAAAGGAAAGCTTAATGTTGTTGCAGATGCACTCTCAAGAAAGAATGAAGAGGTGGAATCATTTCTTTGTGCCATTTCTATTATCCAACTAGATTGGATAACCGAAGCAAGAGATGAATGGAAGAAGGAAAAAGATGTATGGGCACTCATTCAAAATTTGCAGCAAGATCCTAGTACATCTAATACATTTAGTTGGAAAAATTATTCCTTATGGTACAAAGATCACTTATATCTTTGTAAGAATTCCGAACTAAAACAAAAGATTCTTCTGGATTTGCACACTTCTCCTTTAGGAGGCCACTCAGGATTTTTAAAAACTTACCACAGGGTGAAGAAAGAATTTTTTTGGGATGGCATTAAATCTGATATTCAAAAGTTTGTGGCAGAATGTTTGGTTTGCCAGCAGAATAAAGTTGAGACAATTAAGACCCCGAGACTTCTACAACCTTTATCCATTCCAAGTCAACGTTGGGAGAAGATTTCAATGGATTTTATCACAGGTTTACTTAAGTCCGAAGGAAAGAGTGTCATCATGGTGGTAGTTGATAGACTTACCAAGTATGCACACTTTTGTGCATTATCTCATCCATTTAAAGCAAGTACAATTGCCACTACATTTATGGACAGAATTCAAAAGCTACATGGAAGCCCAAGGGTTATTGTGAGCGACAGAGATCCCATTTTTACTGGAAATTTTTGGATGGAGTTGTTTTCTTGTTTGGGTACTCAATTAGCTCATAGCTCATCTTATCATCCTCAATCTGATGGTCAAACTGAGATAGTAAATAAATGTTTGGAAGGATATCTTCGTTGTTTTGTATCTGATAAACAAGCACAATGGGTCAAGTGGTTACCTCTCGCTGAATGGTGGTATAACACTTTCTTTCATACTGCAGCAAAGATGACCCCATTTATGGTACTTTATGGATATCATCCACCATCTATCACATCATCTTTAAGGGAAAATTCGAAGGTTCAAGCAGTGGAAGATCACATCGAACATCAGCAAGAAGTTCTCCAACTCTTAAAGGATTACCTAAATTTGGCACAAAATTGAATGAAACAACAGGCAGATCAACATCGCAGCGAGAGACGTTTTGATGTAGGAGATTGGGTATTTTTACGGCTACAACCATATAAAAAAATTTCCCTCAATCAAGCTAATAAGGATAATAAATTATCGCCAAAGTACTATGGTCCTTACAAGGTGTTGCAAAAGATTGGTACTATGGCATACAAATTGGAGCTTCCTGCTTCTTCGCGAGTGCATCCAGTTTTCCATGTTTCATGCTTAAAAAAGGTTATAGGTGAAAATCTTCCAGTTCAAACAATATTGCCAGAACTTGATGAGGAAGGAAAATTCATATTGGAACCTGAAGCAGTCACGGAAACAAGAACTCGACAGCTACGGAATCGATCAATTTCAGAGTATCTCATCAAGTGGAAGAACTTACCCACTGAAGATTCTACATGGGAGGATGAAAAGTTTATATAGAAGCACCCAGAGCTACTCAAGCGTTGAGGACAACACCTTTTTGAAGGAGAGGGGCATGTTAGGTCCCTATATTACCAGTATAGTCCCTTATTGTTATTAGTGTAACCCCTTTATTTTTATTATTGTACCCTTGTAACCCCCATTTTATTATTATTGTGCCCTTAAATTATTATTGTTAGGTCGGCTAGGATTACATTGTGGCCCACTAGGATTACATTATGGCCACATGGACTCCTATATATAGAAAGGAGGTTTTGTAAATTGTATCATCCAAAAATTGTTCATTTATGTAATGTATTGGAGGTTGCCCCCTCGAAGTGGCTTATTTCTAAGGCGTTCATATCTCTTTTCTTCTATTTTTGGAGCTGGTTACACAACAACAACAAAATATGGGACAAAATCATTCTAAGTTATGAAGGTGATGCAAAGGTAAAAGGTGCTAAACTCCAAACTCTCAGAATTCAATATGAGAATCTAAAAATTCATAATGAGGAGAGCATTGTCAATTTCTTTTTAAGTCTTGATGATATTGTAAATCATATGAGAAATCTGGGAGAAACAATAACCAAATCTACTTTGGTTGAGAAATTTTTAAGATCGCTAACGACAAAATTTGAGTCAAAAGTTTCTGCTCTTGAAGAAAAGCAGGATCTTCAAAATCTTACTATGGTGCAACTTCATGACATACTAACTACCTGTGAAATGAGAAGAGGAGGACCATCTGAAGTCAAAGAAGCTGTCTTTCGAGCTTCTACAAAATGAAAAGAAGTACAAGAGACAGAAGGATCAGGGTACATCTCAGAAGAAGATGAGGTAAATTTTGTAAAGAAACTTTAACTTGGCACAGGACGGTTCAGAGGTAAGCTTCCTTTCAAATTTTTTACTTGTGGAAGGGTTGGTCATTATGCTGCTAAGTGTCCTCATAAAGAAACACATGAAAAAGGGAAGGAAGTAGCAAGAATAAATAAGAATCAGTTTAGCACTAGAAAAACTTACTATACTCATGAAGATAGTGATGAGTTATTTGACAATGAGGAAGAATGTGAACAAGATCTTAGACTTCTCATGGCATTTGAAAAAGAATCCAGAGAAGAAAAAGATACTTTTATGGATTCTTTAGAGGAAAATTATTTTCTTGATGAATTCAATCAACTCAAAAAATTCTTAGAAGAAAGTAAAATATGCATAGAAGAAAGTAAAATATCCATAGAAACTCTGAAATATCAGCTTGAAGAAAAGGAGAAACACAATGAGAAATTAGAATGTGAAATAGTAAGTCTAAGAAAAGAAATTGAGAAAGTGAAGACTTTGAATCTTAGATTTTCTAAAGGATCTGAAACCTTATATGATATTATCAAGGTACAACGGTCTCCTCTTATAAAGACAGGTCTTGGATATATCGGAGAATCTTCTCAGGCTTCATCACCAAATTATCTAAAAGCAGCTACAACTAGTATACAACATTCTGCCACTCAACAAGGGAATAAAGAATATTTACAGGTAAAGCATGACCATCTCAATTCAAAAAGCACTAACAGGAATACCTTTCAAAGAGACACCAATCAATAGGTAAATTCAAGTAGAAGATTTCATGATTGTAGAAATTTCTTCTTCAATGGACATTGTTTCTCATGTCACAATTTTGGTCATAAAGTTGTTCGATATGTTCATATAAAAACCATCATGACAAGAGAAGCAAGAAAGAAAAGGATTGATATTGGAACAAAGAAGAATACCTATAACAACTTTTTCTCCTCTTCCAAAAATGATGTTGAATGTGCTTATTGCAATAACTTTGGCCATGAAGAATCTGAATGCGGGAGCAAAATAAATAAAAAATAATAATCCAAAGTGTGGAAAAGAAGGAATTACGGAGTTGAAAATTGTGGCATAGCTTTATTTTGCGAAGGTGAGAAATCAATGGTACATTGATAGTGGATGCTCAAAACATATGACGGGTGACAAAAAAAAACTTCTTGCATATAGTGCTCTAGAAAAGGAAAAGAATGTTACATTTGGAAATGATACTCCTGTTGTCATTAAGGGAAAAGGGTCTATTTTCTAAAAGAAAAGGTGAAGGCTAATGATGTCATGTATGTGGATGGTTTAAGGCATAACCTGTTAAGTGTAAGTCAAATGTGTGATCAAGGAACTGAAGTTGTCTTTAGTTCAAAAGAATGTGTGGTTCGTGATCTTGATACAGGTAAAACAATTGTAAAAGGAAAAAGAACTCAAGCAACCTGTATGTATTGAATAAATGCAAAGAACAATGTTACTTGAGTCAATCTTCAGAAAACTGGCTATGGTATAGAAGGTTGGGGCATCTAAGCTTCTCTCAAATCAACAAATCAAGCAGACTTAATGCTGTTCGTGGTCTTCCCAATATTACTCTACTTGAAAGTATCATATGCAAATCTTGCCAATTCGGCAAGCAGACTAGAGTGTAATTTAATGCCAAGGAAGGATCGTCAAGTAGGCCTCTTGAATTCATTCATACTGACATATGTGGACCTATGAGGAAAAAATCACCTCGTGGTGAACAATACTATATCTTATTTATTGATGATTTCTCTAGAATGTGTTGGATTGGGTTGCTTAAACACAAAGATGAAGCATTTGAGAAATTTCAGATCATGGCTCTTGGTTGAAAATGAATTAGATCAAAAATCAAATGTAGATGCGATCGAGGAAAGGAGAATGCTCACATCAGATGAATTCCTTGAATTTTGTGAACAACATGGCATAAAAAGGCAGGTTTTATGTTGGCACTCCACAACAAAATGGCGTAGCGAAAGAATGAATAAAATAGTTCGACAAATGGCATGGAATGTGCTTGATGATTCTGAACTTTGACAAATTGGGGGAGGAAAGCGACACATACGACGGTAAATATTCTTAACAAGGCACATGTTCGTGTAAATAGTGATAAAACTCCATATGAACTTCTGTGGTATGGTAATCCTCCCACTGTAAAGCATTTTAGATTTTTTGGAAGCAAATGATTTATCAAAAATAATGTTGAAAAACTTGGCAAGTTTGAACCCAGAGCAGATGAAGGAATACTTCTTGGTTACTCATCTAGGAGTAGAGCATATAAATGTTACAATAAAAGACTTCAGAAGATCTTTGAATGTATTGATGTTGTTATTGATGAGTCTCTTGCAGCTCCAAAAGAAAAAAAACAAACAACAGATGAATACGATGGTGACATATATCCTTCTACATCAAATAGAAATGATATAGACAATGAACCCAATGAAGAACCCGAAGATGATTTATCTGAAAAACCTCCATCCAAATATGTTCAAAATAATCATCCAGAATCTCAAATTTTGGGAGAAAAGGGATCAGGTGTACAAACAAGAAGGACTCTTGTGGGATCTTCTAGATATCTGGCATTTCTATCCACTATTGAACCACACAATGTCAATCAAGCCGACAAAGATGAATGTTGGATTCAAGCCATAAATGAAGAGCTTGATCAAATTGAAAATAATCACACTTGAGATTAATTAAAGACCTCATGACAAAAATGTCATTGGAACTAAATGGATATTCAAAAACAAGTTAAATGAGAATGGGGATGTTATAAGAAATAAAGCTAGACTTGTTTAAGTAAAGGGTGTGCTCAACGAGAAGGTATAGAGTTTGAAGAAACTTTTGCTCACAGCTAGACTTGAAGCCATAAGAATGTTTCTTGCTTTCTCAAGCTATCAACGAATCAAAGTTTATCAAATGGATGTTAAGTCTGCTTTTCTTAATGGTGATCTAGAAGAAGAAGTTTATATAGAACAACCGGAAGGATACATTTTGGGAAATGATGCAAATCTTGTCTGTAGACTTAAAAAGGCTCTGTATGGACTCAAACAAGCTCCAAGGGCTTGGTATTATCGTCTTGACAAATATCTTCATCAAAAAGGATTTTCAAAGAAATTCTGCTGATAGCAACTTATACACAAAAAATGAAAATGACAAACTGTTGATTGTGGTTGTATATGTTGATGATATCATTTTTGGAAGTAATGAAGAGTCTATGAGTCAGAAATTTGCTTCTGATATGCAACAAGAATTTGAAATTTCTATACTTGGGGAACTAACATTCTTTCTTGGCTTGCAAGTGCAACAAGCAACATATGGCATATTCTTATCACAAGAAAAATACCTCAAGAAAATCCTGAATAAGTATGGCATGGAAGATTGCAAACTTGTAAGTACACCAATGATAATCGGATGTAATCTTAGGTCTAATGATGATTCCCCCATGGTGAATCAACCAGAATATAGATCTATGATAGGAAGTCTACTTTATCTCACTGGGACAAGACCAGACATCATGCATGCAGTTGGGATTGTTGGACGATTCCAAGCTAATCCAAAAGAGTCTCATCTTCAGGCTGTGAAAATAATATTCAAATATCTACAAGGAACTCAAGACTTTGGAATATGGTATCCAAAGAATGTTGATCTTACTCTTCATGCATACACTGATGCAGATTGGGCTAGAAATTTTGATGATCGGAAAAGCACTAGTGGTGGTGCATTCTATATGGGGCCCCGGTTAGTATCTTGGTTTGACGAAGCAAGCTCTATTGCCTTATCTACGAGCGGAAACGAGAATATGTGGGCGCCGCATCATGTTGCACTCAACTTCTTTGGATGATGCAAACCTTACAAGACATTCAAATCAAATGTTCACCTCCTATCTCCATTATGTGTGATAATACAAGTGCCATCAGTATCTCAAAGAATCATGTTATGCATTCCAAGACCAAGCACATTCCCATCAAGTATCACTTATTACGTGAACAAGTGCTTGAACAAAAGGTGAAGTTGGAGTATGTTCCCTCCAAAGAACAAGTTGCTGATATATTTACCAAACCTTTACCTAGGGAAGTGTTCGAATATCTTAGACAGAAACTGGGAGTTGTCTCTGCCTCTCAGAAGATCAGATCTGCTTAAATTCAGAAGATTAAATTGGATACACGGATTTCCTGAAGGATAGTTGCATATATACGCGAGTTTATACACAAAAAACCGCATATGGGTGTTTGCTGACAAATTTTTTTTTGGGTCAACATTCTTCAGCACAGATGTGGTGCTATTGGGTATCTCTGGTGATGTTCCAGCTCTCATACTTCTGTTTCATTCTCTAATGCTTCTGAGGAAGATGCCTTGATTATTTGCTGTTCAGGATGCATAGGCTAAGGGGGAGCATTGGTCAGGTGGAAAGGATGCATTTTTGGCATTCTATTTTTTTTTTTGTAGTCTGATCTCATGCTTGAGAATATTTGATCTTGATCGTATAAGTCATTTCTGTAATTTGATGAAAAAGGTCATGATGAGACCTATGATGTAAAATTGTAATATTCAGTCATGTAAGGACTTGTTCAAATGTGTAAACCCACTTGGTTGGGTACTTGAGTCACATATGTAAATCTACTTGGTTGGATCATTGATGTAAGTATGAGTCCTTGGTGATAAGAAAGGTCATAGAGTCATGTACTTCATTGAAAAATTATGTTTGAAGATGCAGCATGATCTCAGGGGGAGCATGGTATTGTCTGTACAAAGGATCTTGATCTACCCTTTGCCCTTGATGTCAAAGGGGGAGAATCTTGTTTCTGAATGTATTTCTGGTCATGGTTGCCATCAAGTCCAAAGGGGGAGATTGTTGGCAATATGATGCAATGAGTTTTCCTTGATGGCAACCTACTTGATGAAGTTGTCCTTGATGGAAACCGACTTGCTGAGTTGTCTTTGGATAGCAACCTATGTATTACAGATGTAAGAATGATGTATCTATAGTTCAGTTCAGATGTGACAGAGAAAATAATTGTAGTAAATGCTGTAGAAATGATAAATATAATATGTCACAATGTATACGCGAGTTTTTAAAGGCCAAGTCGCGTATGCACGCGGATAAGTAAGTCCCAAGTCGCGTATGCCCTTTTGCGCTCCAAAATTATAATACCAAGGGGCATTACCATGGTTTTGGCACACAGTATTGAGCGCTGTATGGTTTATTTGATTCCGTCCAAGAATACCAGCGGAAGTTGTGTGGTTTTGGCTCATGGTATTGGTAAAGGCTAAAAATATATAAGAAGAAGACGATCATAGTGCAAGGTGTGCATGTGTAAGGGTTGTTGATGAATAAATTCCTCTAAGGAATATTTGCATGGTTGAACTCTGTTCTTAATTGATAGATCTGAATCTATGATGCACCTATGGATATGATGAAGGTTCAAGATCTCTAGATCTAGAAATGATGAATCTCTAGGATGATCTGCAAAAGAAATGATGAAGACCTGCGCAAGTCTGATGAGGAAATTGAAGAAATCTGGGTAAGTTTATAGATCTGGTCTGTTCTGCAAAATTTATCTTTTACAGATCTATACGCTAGTTTGTCTCGGTAAAAGCGCGTATATACGCGGGTTCGTTTCATTAAAAGCGCGTATGGAAGTTAGGGTTTCTGAAGCTTATTCACAGATATTATTTCTGTGATTTCTGTTTTCTGCTGTCGGTTAATGAAGTCTACTTGAAGTTCTGGGTTGATTGAATATGGAGTATGGAGTATGCTGCTGATTTGATAATGAACAAATCTAATCAATGAGTGAGAAAACATGGTTAAATTTGACTGACTGTCTAAAGGTTCTACATTGCTAAAAAGGTGTTTGACTGAAAGCCTCAGATTTGAATCTGAGATTGATCACATTCTGAAAATCAGTATTCTCAGAAGTATACGCAGGTTGATATGAAGAAAAGCGCGTATACACGCAGCTTCAGTGAATAGAAGTGGCGTATGCATTTCATGTTATGAAAAACAATATGCACAGAGGCATACACAGGTTGGTGAGCAAGAAAGCGCGTATACACGCGGCTTCAGTGAATAGAAGTAGTGTATGCTATTTGAATTAATGAATGTTCAGGGTTGAGCTTGTATCTGCACATCTATTCTGAAGTCTGGGTTATTTCTGATATTCTGGTTACAGTGGTCTCACTGTTCTGTTTGAAGTATTGGGCAAAATATGTTTGTTGAGGTTAAGTGAAGGGTTGTGTTGAAGCTGTTTGATCCAGTATGAAAATTGATGAAACGTGGTCTGCAGTGGGTCTGAAGGTTGAAGCCTTTAGTATGGAAGTAGAAGCTTTCAACCAGTAGAAGCTGGTGTTGAAATTAGGGGGTTGAAGCTCCCTTCCAGGAGAGGCTGGTAAACGAGATCAGGGGGTTGGAGCTCCCTTCCAGTTGTAGCTGGAAAATGAGATAAGGTTGCAGCCTTCTACAGGTAGAAGCTTGTGTACTGGTATAAGTCTACATTAGTACAATGTTGTAAAAGGTTTTCTATATAATAAAGATTGAAGACAAAGACGACAACAACGGTGGTTTTCTCCCGATTTGGGTTTCCACCTTAAATCTTGGTGTTCATGTGTGTGATGATTTATACTGTTGTTTACTGCTCATAACTTCTGATTATCTAGCCTTATTCATAACTGATAAATCTGTTTAAAAGACCGATTCTCTAAATTTTAAAGATAAATCAGTATACGCTATTTTCCTTCTATATTTCCGCGTGCATACACTAGTTCAGTTCATAAAAACCGCGTATGGAAATATGCTCAAAGAAAAAGTAAAAAGTTTTCAGTCAGCTCTAAATACTGATTCACCCCCCCCTCTTAGTATTTTTCCCAACACCACTAGATCCCTCAAACTTTTATAAAATATTTTCCCCCTTTCGTTAACCTCCAGCACCACTCCAGATGAGCTAAGGAGAAATTCATTTTCATTTGCATGTCTTATTTTTTTCTTTTCTTAGAACAACATTCCTTTTCTGATTTGTTGGTCCCTGTAGAACATTAAACATATGTGAATTAATAGACTATTTGACACATGTTATCTAATAATTTTAATTATATTATTAATGAAAATTAAAAAAATAAACTCATATTGGATCGATACTATTTTTTCATTCACCTGATTCATCCTTTTGCTATTTTTCCATCAAGCTTTTACGTTCTTCTGGTCCTAGATAAAAAATAATCTTATTGAGATTTGTCATTTTGTGGCTCTGCATGATACACAGTAAAAAATATATATTAGTTAAACTTACATATAGTTCACAAATAATATTTTTTGTAAAGAATTGACAAAGAACTTGCATTTTTTGCTTTTCTTGATGTGTTATCAGTAATTTTGTTACTTGATATCTTGTTAGTCATTTCTTTATCAATCTCAGACTTGTACCATATCATTCATTAATATATTTATAAATAAATTGTCAACTTTTCAAGTAAAAAAAAAATCTCAAGAAACCGGTGCGCCATTCATGGTGTACGCATCGATGTCGGTGCATGGGGGTCTTAGAAACGCACCGCACAAATGGTATAATAGACCGTATGGTGCTCTATGTCAACAAGGAGCACCAGTGCGTTACATGTCAACCACTGCACTGATTAACCATGATAAAATAATAAAAATCGTCTAGTGTTAGTTTTTGTAGCATAAACCGGTGCCATATTTTACATATGGCGCACTGATAAACTTTTTTTTTGTTTTTTAATTTTTTATTACAGTAATTTTGCGGTGTGCTTGTACAATACAGAGCATCGGTGTGCTAGGTTACGCTGGGGGCATCGATGAAAAGAAAAATTATTTTTTTAAAATTCACGCAAGGGCCAACATGGATTGGGATCCGAATATGCAAACCGTCCCATCGGTTGGATGTCTTAGGTCTATATTTAGCAATTCAAACCCTATAAATCTAAATTGAAAAGCCTTAATTCTGAAATCACAGAAAGAGGGAGAAGAAAGGGAAGAAACAAAAAGAATGTAGGGTTTGTATTTTTTGAAAGTGTTTTTTTTTTTTTGCGAAACAAAACGTTCGCGGTGCGCCATAATGAAATAGCGCATCTACTGCATATTTTACAAATGGCGCACTAAGAAAAAATATTTTATTTTTTTAATTTTTTATCACAGTACTTTCGCGGTGCGCTGGGATATAGAGCGCACCGGTGCTCTCAGGTACGCAGGGCACATCGATGATTTTTTTTTTTTTTTTTTTTAAATTTATGCAAGGGCCAACAAGGATTGGGATTCGACTATTCAAGTCCTCCTGTGGGTTGGACGTCTTAGGCTTATATTTAGCAATACAAACCCTATAAATATAAATTGAGAAACCCTAATTCTAAAATAAATTAAAATAAAGTTTATTTTAAATTAATTAGCATAATTTATTGTCGGCTCCTCTCATCATCATTAGCCTTCACTATTTATACCTTGGCCCCTTGCGACCTTCTTTCATTCTTCATTCATTTCTCGTCCTGAAGATGGATCCCCATTGGGATTCGAAACGTCGACAATTGTTTTATGATACTGTGGATAATCCGGTTTCTGAAAATAACGAAAACCATAGAAGTTTGAGAACCATAAATACAAACCCTATAAATATAAATTGAAAATCCCTAATTCTGAAATCAAAGAAAGAGGGAGAAGAAAAGGCAGAAAGAAAAAGAATGTAGGGTTTGTTTTTAAAATGGGTTTTTTTTTTTTGCGAAACAACACGTTCACGGTGTGCCATAATGAAATAGCGCACCAGTGCCATATGTTACATATGGTGCACTGATAAAAACATATTTTATTTTTATTTTTATTTTTAATCATTGTACTTTAGCGGTGCGGTATGTTACGCAGGGCGCACCAAGGAAAAAAAATCTGTTTTTTTTTTTTAAATTCAGGCAAGGGCCAAAATGGATTGGGATCCGACTATGGAAGTCGTCCCATGGGTTGGATGTCTTATGACTATACAAACCCTATAAATCTAAATCGAGAAGCCATAATTCTGAAATTACAGAAAGAGGGAGAAGAAATGGCATAAACAAAATGAATCTAGGGTTTTTGTTTCTAAAAATGGATTTATTTTATTTTATTTTGTTTTTGAAAACTGCAGAAAAAGTAAAAAAAACAATAAATTTTGATTTTGTTCTTTTACTGCATAAAAAAAACTGCAGAAAAAGTAAAAAAAAACAATAAACTTTGATTTTTTTCTTTTACTGCATAAAAAAAAGTGCAAAAAAAGTAAAAAAAAAACAATAAAATTTATTCACATCGTTTGAAATTCTATGCTACAGGGTTTGAATCACCAGAAGTTTGGAATTCTGATTGTCTCAATACTTTTATTTGAACGCATTTCCTTGCTCCAGAGTGCTCTCGTGCTTTGTTTTATCTAGGTATGAATCCTGCAAATCTCTGGCTGAAATTTTTTGCAAAAATAGTGAAATAATGAAAAGTGTTTAGTATTTAAATAAATGTTTTATTAAATTAGATTTTTCGAGACTATTTTTCCGCCCATTTTTCAATTTAGCACTCTTTTTTTTTTCACTTAAAGAAAATAGGGTTGTGTTTTTTTTATTTGCGGTTATTCGTCACCCGTGCATCTGGGTATAAAACGACACCGGTGCACATTACCAAAAACGCATTGGTGTGGTGATTTGTACATTAGGCACCGAAATTACTTTTAGGTGTGTGCACCAAATTTTGTTGTTGTTTTGCTTAAATGCAGGGAGAAAATATCTTGATTATATGGAATGGAAAATTCTTCAAAATCAAACTCGTTTCATAATGTTTCTCAAAGTCCATTGCAGAGTTCTCCCTATCCATCTCGAGACGTAATATTTACTTCAGATTTTATTTATATTTTTACTATCTAATTGAATTTATGTTTTTTTATCCATGCAATCAATCATGCACAACTTAATTAAATTTATAATGTATACAAATTTGCAGGTTCATTCAGATTTAACATCGAGTTCAGATGCACAAAATATTCAAACTGCTCCAAAACATAGGAAGTTCTTATCAGGAGCTGCATATCGCAAGACGCATTTGGTAGATGAAAGTGGACAACCGCATCACCCTTACAATTGTAACAATATTGCATCTTCTAGCCACAATCCCGGGACAACGATGGAAATAATTATAATTGTTTGGTTTATATATTGATTAATATGTAATTATTTCAACGTCAAACCAATTTATAATCATGCAATATTGTCAATGTGGTTACTAATTGATATCATATATTTTGGACTAATCATGTTCCTTTTTTTTTTTTTTTTTAATTATTAGGATTCTAGTAACGATGAACGACCTACCTACCATCTTCTGTTGCACCCCACGAAAATGTCAAATCGAGAGAATACTGAATTAAGAGAAAAAATCGGAAAGGAACGATACCAAGAATGGTTGAATCAACCACCGATTCAATTCCCGCTACGTCCAGATTCACCAATTAGGAATGAATACAACAATAGTTGTTCTTCACAAGCTGGCAATGGAGGCAATCATATAGAGGTTGGTATGGATGATTACTTAAGGGATACGACTGCCATGGAGACAATGTTGTTAGATGCATTCCAAAATGATGATCAGTTAGGGGATGATGCTCATATCGCTAACTTCTTTTTCGAAAGCCTTAATTTGATTCCACCACCCCTCTCTTTAGACCTGGCGGCCAATCAAAGTCTACCCAGTTGGGGACAACGATGTTACTGTAGAACTTGAAAGCAAAGTTTGGCTTGTCGAATGCATGTTTCTCAAAACTTTTGAGGTAAGTTACTATAAAGTACTCCCTTATATAAATTTGAAATATAATCAGTACACTACAATGAAGATTACAAACGGTAAATTTTATATCAACATAATTAATGTACATTTATTAATATATTTTTCTATGATAAGCAACTATAGGTTATTCAAAGATAAGGTTCTTCCGAGTGATAATGTCTTGCCTGATAGCTGTGAAGAGGCAAAGAAATTGTTGAAAATGTTGGGTATTGAGTACATATCATATCATGCATGTCCAAATGATTGTATTCTATATAGAGGAGAATACACAGACAAAGAGATGTGTCCGAGGGCATGACAGGTATGATAAATAAAAAATGAAGGGTAAGTCACGTACTAGTCCTCCTTTTAATATATTGATGCACATGCCTATAATCCCAAGGATTCAAAGGCTCTTTCGCTGCAAAGAATTAGCTATGTTGCAGGGATGGCATGCCTCACACAGAAGTGAGTTGGGAGTTATGAGAATCCAAATTGATTCAATAGCCATGAAGCATATAGAGGATACATGGCCTGAAAAATTCAAGGATGAAGTACGAAGTCTACGACTCAGCATAGCCATGGATGGCGTCAACCCATATTCCCTCTAGAACACCAACTATTCTGTTTGGCCTGTAGTAGTGATCAATAACAATATCTCCCCATGGTTGTCCGTAAAGAATGAACATCTTATGTTGGCTCTCATAGTCCTTGGTAGAAGACAAGTGAAGAATATGGATGTCTACTTACAACCACTGGTAGATGAATTGAAGGAATTATGGGAGGGGATAAATGTATACGGTGTATCAAGGCCCATCACAATAGAGAGGATTTTTACGTTGTATGGCATATGTGCTTACACGACACATGATTATCCAGGCTTATGGGTTTGCTCTGGTAAATTACATATTTAATTTATTGATTTGTTTATATACGTAACAATATTCTTTCACATATTATTTATTTAATTCGTTGTAATATTTTTTTTGATCTTCATGATATTCTTTAATGTTCCATGCATATTAATTAATATATACAAATATAATCTCGCAGGTCTTGTAACAAAACGGTATTTTGGATGTAAACGTTGTGGACCTTCTCTAAAAGCTAGATGGTCCAAGGACCTACGAAAACTAGTGTATGATTGCTCTAGGGTATTCCTACCAGAAGAACACCCTCATAGAAGAGCAGCATCCGATTTCAATGGTAAAAGAGAGAGAACCCAAAGGCCTCCAATAATGACACCAGCTGAATGGCTTATAGAATATGAGAGAGAGAAGGAGAAGGAGTTCATAGAAATGTTCGATTCAAATGGGGAGCCTATGTTCGATGATCCAGATTTCTTCGACACATATATTGAGAAATTGCCCATTCGGATGGAAAGGAAATATATCTTTTATGACCTCCCATATTGGGAGCATCTTAAGATTACCAACTTATTATATCCCATGCATATATTTAAAAATGTTTCATCTTTTTTTATGGAGGCACATATCATCGAAACAAAGTGGCACATTGGCTGTTAGGAAAGATCTTATTACTTCAAAATCTAAAAAGAAAAATTGGCCAAGACGATTAGAAAGTATGGGATCAGAGGCAGGCGCTGGTCCCTCTAATTCATGGTTTTTCAAAGAAGGTGATGTCCCATGGATTTAAAAAAAATGATATTTATTTGGCAAAGGAAGTTATAATGGGTGTGAGGGTGCCAACTTCATACGGGTCTTCACTACGACGCTGCTTCACCATGTATGACCATTTGTTGGGGTTGAAAACACATGACCATTTGAATCTTCTAAGAGTTTGTATAATGTCAAAAGCATGATTTTATTATTTTTTATATTAATAAATTTTATCCCATGCGGGGATCATAAAACATAACTAATTTTGTATATTATTGCACGTGTTTATAACTTTGCAGTGTCATTATCCTTTGTTCGTGCGTGGGTGTGTGAAACATGAATTCCCTCAAGACCTAGGACATGCCATATATAAATTATCTGCATTTGTACGTTGGATCACGTCAAAAGAGATTCATGTGGCTAGCATTCCACGGTGGCATCAAGATATAGGTTATATTGTTTGTATGTTTGAGAAGGAACTGCTGACGATTTTCATGGACTTACAGGTTCATCTTCTAATCCACCTAGTAGATGAGGTTGAATTAGTTGGAGTGGTTTCTTGTCGTTGGATGTTCTTCTTAGAGAGGTACATGAAGAAATGAAAGGTTTTGTTCGACAAAGGGAAAAACCCGAGGGGTATATGGTAGAGGGGTACATATCGTATGAGTATTTCTATTATGCCAGTGAGTATGTCAAGCAGATCGACAACAGACCAAGTGCGGTGATTTGGGACGATGAAAGGGATGAAGACAAAAGAGAAGGGGAGTTGCTCCAAATGAGTGGAAAAAAGCGCTTGATAAAGTGTAAGCAACTTATAATTTTTCAAATTTACAAAAAATAATTAATATTCATGTTGAACTTCGATATAATGTATATTTTGATCTCTAAGTACTATATAATGTTGGTTTGATTTCATTAGTGAATGCAGAAATTGAAGCAATCAATAAATTCATTCTTTACAATTCTGAAGCGACACAACCGTGGGTTGCATTGTACGAAAAAAAGAGGATGAAATGGGATAGTGACAAGAAAGAATACAAACGGTTGAATGGTAGAAGTGTGCCTTATCCCGATCATTTAAAAGAAAATATGCAAAAAATATGCCCTAATAGTTGGGTTGTTGACCAAGTCATAGAGAAATACGGTGCTACTGGTCGTTACCCGCGTGCTGAAGAGGATGCGCGAAACATAGGGATTGGGTGCAACAACTCGGTAATAATCTATTTAATTTATATGTAAATTTGAAACTTATAAGATATCTACATTTCATATTTTAACTGTTGGGTTATTATAAGACATATGACACTATGATTTTTTAATTTTTTTTATAATAGGTGCATTTTTTCTCATCTATGTGGGAATATGGACACCATTTTTGCATAGAAAATGCCGATGCTGGAAACATCACACAAGACTGTGGAGTGGGAGTCGAGTTCAATCAATCTAGTTGATCTAGCCACCGTGATAAAAACCTAATACGAGGGATGTTAGGTTACGTCGGAAAGATACAAAAGATCATTGAAGTGGATTTCTCTTCTTTCCGATGTGTTATTTTTAGGTGCAAGTGGTGGGACACCTTTGATCAACATAATGTAAAGGAAGATCGCGATAGTAGGCTGATATGTATCAACTCTAAAAATATGTCGAATGAAGCTGAGGAGCCCTATGTTTTCCCCAAACACTGCAACCAGGTGTTTTTTTACCCAGATGTGTTGGATAGGGATTGGTGGTTCGTATTGACACATGACCCTAGATCATAACATATTTTTGAGAACAATAGTGTTATCATGCCATGCGAGCTGAAAGATAATGAGGGTGATCATGAGAACCGAGAGTGATATGGTACATGTGTTATTTCATCAATATTTATACTTTTAAGATGGGTTTTTCGAAACATTATAATATGTATTTTGAATTAAATGGTAATTTGCATTGTGTTAATGTTAAAATCAATAATTCACTTGATAATTTGCAATTATGTTGATCTAAAAAACAATGGCATAATGTATAAATTAGTTCTTTTTTTGTATCGAAGATCATAATAAAATAATGATAATTCTAAAGTACATGAATTTTTTTTCATTATTTTCTAAACTTTATTATGTTACAATTCATATTATTCTAGATTTATTATTTTACAATTATTTAAAATTTACAAATTTACAAATTTAAAAAATTTAATAAATTCATTTCACATTAATACAATTACAAATTTACAAATATTTTACATACAATGACAATTAAAATTAGAACTAGAATTAGAATTACAATTACAATTTTGCAATTTCACATACAATTACAATTTTAGAATTTCACATACAATTACAATTTTACAATTACAATCAATTCACAGTAATACAATTAAAATTTTACAAATATTTTATATACAATAAGAATTAGAATTAGAATTTTACAATTTCACATACAATTACAATTACAATTACAATTTTAGAATTTTACTTACAATTAGAATTACAAATATTACAAATTTACAATATCATGATTTTTTAATATTAAATTAATTAATAAACATCACGTTCATGATAACCATCGTACAAAAATCATATTTGACTAAAAAACACATTCAAAATCGCTAACATCATCGTGATCTTGTCATCTAACAAAACACAATTAACATTATATATTAACATCATCACAACACAAACATCAAATATACATCTCATGTCAAATAACTCATGCTATCACATACACATCTATCTAGAAGCTGCACATTAAATGAACATATCTAACATGACCTAACAATATACACATCATGATGATCACCAACATGGAAATTAAGTACAACTGCAACATGAACATAAAATACATGGACCATATATATATATAACTGAATAATGTTAAAAATATACAACTGTAATATAAATGTCATGGATCAGCTGGTGGTAGTGCAACATCAATAGTAGTACTAGTGGAGGCCTGCTCGGTCAATGGTGCATACTCAACGGTTGATGGTCCAGCCTGCTCATGATCATGAGTACTGATGGATGCTATAGGTTGCTGACTGGACATGGCCGATGGTCCAGCCTCATCTCCATGATGACTGCTGCTGGATGCTAGGGGAGGCTCATGCTCATCTGGCGTGGCGCAAGGTGAACAATCATGAGATGATGAGTCACTTCTTGTGGACTGTCCATCATGTGCTGCGGCTCGAGCACGCCTATAACGTGCAACAATCCTTGTTAGTGGCGTAACAACTCTCATAACTCCTAAGACATGCTGCATCAGGCTGTACATGTCACGCGGCATGCCTCTCCACATCTGTAATAGCCTATCATCGACCTCTATGTCTCTGTAATGAGCGGGCTTGATGCCTGCCTAAACAATCAATGCACTGAGTTGGTTTCCCAACTCTATCCTGTATCTAGCATCAAGTTGATCGTGCCTAGAAAAAGGCGGTACCGACGCACCAACAAGAGAAGGTATCTCTGCACCAACCTCTTGATGATCCTCAACATCTAACATGGCTTGATCGTCATCAGGATCCACACCTGGATCATGTGGTGGTTCCGACATCTCATTGCCATCAAAAGTGCCAATGTCTGCAAAATATATACAAGTACACAACAATAATTAGACAATTTCATTACACAATTTAATAAAAACAAGTTAAAGAACATGCTATAATATGTTTAATTAGAATTAGAACAGTAATATTACCTCTATCATTTGGTGGCTTATCAGCTGTGAAGAGGATTTTGGCACACCCTCGCCAATCCAAACTCGCGTAAGGACAGGGGACCATAATGAAGGGATTGTCATCAACACTAGCTAGCAACTCCAATGCATCATACGATATCCTTGCTGGAAACAGAGCCTCTTCCCTCTTGGGCATCATATGTCCCCACATGTGCATATGTGCCTCAAACATTAGCCTACGAGGCTGTGGAAGAAAAGTAGGCCTCGTCTATGAAAACCTCTAAAAAAAAAACAAAAAATCTCTGAAGAAAAAGGGAAGTTCACCCTCCCTTGTGCATGAGAAAAACATCTATCTAAGGCTGTACAAAACTGGCCCAAAAAAATGGTAGACCACCTGACAAGTCGTGGCTCATGTACTAAAGAATCAACATAATATAGAAGCGAACAACTAATGCATTAACTGTCACTGGTGTTGTGCGAAATGGTCGAAATGATAAGTGAGATACACTGCACCTCCTCCCTACCAAATGCACCAATACGTAACTGACCTCCAGTGACCCGAAACTCTGTAGGAGAGTACATTTGCTCCAATGTATCTCTGGGAGTAAACTAATTGACTACTTGCTACACAACCAGCTCAAACCTATGGGAACGAGGGAAAATCCATCCCTCTCCTCGATAGCCCTGTAATGAAATATATATCCTCCTCAGTGGGTGTGTACCATTGGTTGAAAGCAACCCGGAAAGCTTGTTGCTGGGCACTCCACCTTCGGATAAGATGTCTCAAAAACAAACTATGGCCCTTTAGGGAAGTAGCCTCCTCATAGAACTTGAGGAGGCCTACCTGCCTTAGGAGCCCCTGCATAGCTGCTGTAATAGGGTGAGGGTACACATCTCTCTCCCTCTCTTGTGCCTCCCACAAGCGAACCATGTTATACTGCTCGGCCTGTTGTTGTTGTTCCCCCTCTTCTCTCCTTTCACGTCTTTGAATGATTGACATATTAAACACAATTTTTTTATTAAATGAGATATATATTTAGAAATGTACACACACACACACACACACACACACACACACACACACATATATTTTTTGAAAAAAAAATAAAAAAACAGTCGGTGCGCCAAAAACACAGTCACGCACCTGTCCCGGTGCATCTTTACATGGAGCGCACCGGCTTCGGTGCCCCTAATAATATTCAACCCACCGGGGTTGTGCTCTAGAAAAATTTGTAGCACACCATTGATTATGTATGGTGTCAGGAGGGCGGTGCGCTGAGTAAAATCTACGCCCCGAGGTGTATAGATACGTCAGCAGACCAACCTCTTTCCATCATGACACAGTGAACGATACGGTCTTTTACAAGGCCGCACTGTTGACGCAGGAGAAATACAGAAAGCCGTGCACTGACAAAAATAGCCATCCCGGGGCAGCTATTTTGGTCAACGTACTGCGTTGCCGCAATTCCACTAGGTCAATGGTGCGGCCGGGTAATCGACCGCATCGCACTTTAAAAAAAAAATTAAAATAACATGGTGCGCCTTCGATACTTCCATGGAACTGGTGAGGATACTGTTAGCACCAGTTTACCAGGCTGAACCCATGACCATGTTGAAATGCGATATGCGGAGCACTGACAACATTACCCACCCCGGGGCAGATAATTTAGTCAACACACCGAGTTGACGTGATCCCACGTTGTGAACGGTGTGGTTTGGTAAACGAACGCACCACACTTTTTAATTTTTTTTAAAATAACACGGTGCGCCTGTCAGTACCGCCCTAGAACCGGTACAGATACCATTAGCACCGGTTGCGGTGCAACTTGTAAATTTACAAGCAGCACCGCAAACCGGTGCGAGCCGAATGGCTTGAGCACACTGCGCAACAAATATTTTTTTCTTCCCCTTTTAAATGGTTATTTGAAATTCTAATCCGCTAAAAGGTTTAATTATGGAAAAACAAGAAAAATACTTGTACATTTTCCCGTCGAGGAGGCATATTGGCTGTAGAATTTTCAAAAGAAAATTTGTCCACCGTTTTGCAAAATTCAAGCTGGAGAATGGTGGGCAATGTGCAACAGCAGTGCGTGCAATGAGTGCAATGGGAGCATCGATGTTAGGGCGGCTTAGACAAGGATGAATTACACCGGTGCTTGAGAGCTCTGTGGCACTGACAAAAGTGAAAAATGCGGTTTTTTGGCTGTAATTTTTTTTTATTTAACCCTGTTCCGGTACATGGGGTTTTATGGGTGACTCGGTGCATTTCTTTGTTCCGCACTAAGCGGTTTTTTTTTTCGCGCGTTTTTTATGATGCACCGGTGCGGATGTTATGTAAAGCACCGGTGCATTTCTTCATTCCGCATCGGGTGGTCTCTGTTTTCGCGCGCTTTTTATGAGGCACCAGTGAGGATGTTGTGGTAAAGCACCAGTGCTCTACAGGGATCAAACACACCGGGCGGGTGTGTACGGATCACACAGTGTCCGGTGTGCCAATGTTTTGTGCGGTTTTTTGGCCGTATTTTTTTATATATTTAACCCCGATCCAGTGTGCGAGGTTTTATGGGCACATTGGTGCGTTTCTTCATTCCGCACTAGGCAGTTTTTGTTTATGCGCGCTTTTTATGAGGCACCGGTGAGGACATTGTGTAAAGCACTGGTGCGCTACAGTAATCAAACGCACTGGGCGGGTGTGTACGGAGTGCACGGTGCCTGGTGTGCCAATGTTTTGTGTGGTTTTTTGGCCGTAATTTTTTTTATTTAACCCCATTCCGGTGCGCAGGGTTTTATGTACACATTGACGCTTTTCTTCATTCCGCACCGGGCGGTTTATGTTTTCGCGCACTTTTTATGAGGCACCAGTGCGGACGTTGTGTAGCACACCGGTGTGATACAGTAACCAAACACACAGATCCGGTGTGTATGGAGCGCATAATGTTCGGTGTGCCAATTTTTTGTGCATTTTTTTTTAAAATTTTGAAACCCTATTTCGGTGCGCGAGGTTTATGCACGCATAGGGGCATTTTCTTAATTCCGCACCGAGCTGTTTTTGTTTTCACGTGCTTTTTATGAGGCATTGGTGCAGAAGTGTTGTAAAGAACCGATGCGCTACCGAAATAAAACGCACCGGGCGGGTGTGTACAGAGCGCACGGTGTCCGGTGTGCCAATGTTTTGTGCACACCGGTGCTTTATCATGTTGAACGCACCGGTGCGGTGTACGTTGATGAGTGCACCGGACGAAATGCATTCACAAAAACCTCCGCTTGCCAACCTCCTTTAGTAACCTCCACTAGAAACAGATGTCTAGGGTATTTTTATAAGGGGTTCCTCAAAAACATCCGCTAGAGGGTATTTTCCTTGTAGTGTGCTTACACCAAAATGTCCAACAATAAAAGAAGTGTATGCTTCCCTTATGACATTCACTCTCTCCCCCTATGGAATACAAAGCTTGCTCAAATGATATAACAAGTTATTATGTACATGGTAATCCAATTCCTCTACTTGGTTGCCTTGAATCAAGTTTTCATTAACATCTTGAAATTCATTATCAAATTCAAATTTCTCAACATAAATTTCATGCAAAACAAAATTATGCTTGAGTAATGTAGCTGCACTAAAAATAGGCCTAGAAATCATATCAAAAACCTTGATGTATAACTTTCTTATACCTGATGACCAAGTGGAATTGTTGTAGGAAACCCATCCATTGAAAGTGCCTTGATTTATGCAAATTAGTTTGCAATTGCAAGTATTGTAATGGTTGGTGGTCGGTGTGTATGATGGTTTCATTTCCCATAAAGTAGTGTTTCCACTTTTTCACACTTTGAACCAAAGCATAAATCTCCTTGTCATAAGTAGGATAGTTAATCACTGAACCATTGAAAGTTTATGAATGAAATGAAATGGGCTTACCATGTTGCTTAAGGACTGTGCCCATGGCATAGTCACTTGCATTAGTTTGAATCTCAAAGGGTTGTATCAAGTCCCGTAGTGAAAGTACTGGGGTTGAACTGATATTATCTTTCAAAGCATCGAATGATTTTTGTTGCTTGCCTCCACACTAGAAGACCCTTTTCACACTAGTTAATGCATACAATGGAGCTTCAATATAAGATAAGTTAGCAATAAAATTCCTCCAATATTCGGCTGCTCCCAAAAAGCTTCTTACCTCAGTGACTGTCTTTGGCATTGGCCAATTCAAAATGACCTCAATCTTAGAGGGGTCTATCTTCAAATCACCTCCTCCAACAATATGACCCAAGTACACCAAATAAGTTTTACCAAATTCAAATTTTGAAATCTTCAAAAACAACTGTTATTTCCTTAAGGCATCAAATAATTTTCTTACATGCATGATATGTTCATCACGTGATTTAATAAAAACCAAGATATCATCTAAGTAGACTATGAAAAAATCATCAAGAAATGGCCTCAACACATCATTCATCACACACATGAAGTTAGTAGGAGAATTACATAAACTGAAAGGCATAATTAGCCATTCAAACAAAAATTGTTTTGCCTTGAATGCTGTCTTCCAAATGTCACCTTTAGCAGTTCTAATTTGATGGTAGCCACTCCTTAAGTCCAACTTAGTAAAAAAAATTTCACATTTCAATTGATCAAGTAAATCATCTATTCTAGGAAGTGGATAACGGTTCTTTACCGTAATTTTGTTCAATGTACATAAATATACACACATATGCCATGTTAAATCCTTCTTTGGAACCAACACAATAGGTGATCTACATAGCGAAGTACTTGGTCGGATGATCCCTTTGTCCAACAACTCTTTAATTTGTTTTTGATTTCAACACTCTCCATCACTGACATCCTATACATGCCAATGTTAGGAAGAGGACAATCTTGCTGCAACTGTATTTCTTGGGAGGTAATCCCTTTGGTTCCTGAAACATCTCATTATTTTTATTAACCACTTCAATTAAATCAGATTTCAAATTTGGATCGCAACCTTGAAATGCTTCATAATCAACGACATTCTTTGGTTTAATCATAAGAAGCACAAAATTCTTGCTTGAATTCACTAGTCTTTTCATTTGCCTTGCATTAGCTAATGAAAGATTTAGTTTCTTGCGACGAGCTCTCACAATATATGTAATATTCCCAATTATCTTATTGTTAGTTGGAATATTATATGTTGCTTCTATTTGCAGTCTAGAAGAATAAATGGGGTAGGGAGACCCTTAAATCTATTTAATAGGAATAAAACACTTCTAGTGTGAATGTGGATCAGTTTAGATAGACAAAATAAAGCCACCTTGGGTGTGAAAGGGAGAAATTCATGTAGACTAGATCAAGGTTGATCAAATCAACAACGCTGCCAAAGAAGAGAGTGGGGATAGTGGGAACAACACAATTTTGGAGGAGGAGTGTTTGCATGGAAGTAACCTCATAAATGAGTGGGGCCAAGGGTGAGGAAGCTCACCAAGAATATAAGGGAAGGGATGGAAGCCATGAGAGGCATTTAGAATATTGTTTATGTTTGAGTCTTATGACTTATTGCATGCTTCAGCTGTTTAGCTGGGTTTGCTATACTATGTAGTACAAGGGTATTCTCATGTGGGAATTCCACACTCTTCCTTGGAGGACTTGTTTAAGAAATTTGAGAGGAGTATTCTGGGCTTCATTTCCACCATCTGGCATTGGGCCAAGTATTCATATACAACCACAATGCAGTCTTCTTCAGAAACTGTGTAATTTTTCATGGTGTTGCAGTGGAAGGGTCAAATCCCCTGTTGATGAGTTAGTTTCCTAGTGGAAGGATCAACCTTTCACCTGAAAAGCTAGTAAGGAGAAGTTACAACTATTTCTTTGTATTTTCAGCCATATATATGTAGAGCTTCAGTCAGACAACATGATTCAACCATATATTTGTAGTTTTTACTCTTTGTATCTCATGCCTTTCAAGAAACCCTTGCTGGGTTATCTTGAGATTGTGTAAAAGAGACTAGATATCCATTTTTCAGCTCTCTTGAGTAATATATCAGTAGATCCATTTGATTCTATATTTCTGTGGTAGAAACCCTTATTAAACTACGCTGTCTCATGCTTCGGAAATTCTGTGTTGTAGTAGTCATGGGGTTTTACTGTTTTTGAGCTATATTGGGCTTGGGAGATCTGTTTAACTAATCTAGAATGATTTGTTTATGATCCCCTTGTATATTTGAATGCTATGATACATAAGCTAATGGATCAATGAGATGTTATTGATTATTATAGCGTAATTTTATGAAAAATACGTTTTTGGTGCTTATATTCCTGATTTTCCTAAATAGGAATATTACAATATACTCCACACCATATTTTAACAAGTGGAACTTGTTTTCATGGTGATAGAATATTGATTTTCTATCATAGAGGTAAGGACTACCCAAAACAATTCCTGAAATATCAAGTGGTACAACATCTAGTTCAACTTCATCAATGAAGTTTGCTGTGATTGCAAACTGAAGAATACACTTTCTTGTAACCTGTAAATTTATGTTCTTTCATATCCAACCCAATTTATATGGGTTGGGATGTGGAATGGTTTCAATATTATGTTTCTTGACTAAGTCTTCATATGTCAAGTTGTCTTGAGACCCACTCTCAAATAATGTGTCGATTTTTGTATGTTTAGAAATAATCCTCACATGAAATAATTCAATCCTTGTTTCTTCATTTAGAGTACACGCGTGAAAATTTGATGAAACAGTGCTAGCAGTGGATTCTTTTCCTTTCATACCCATGGCTGGAATTTTTGTTTCATCACCTGAATTGGATCCCAAATCCTGTTGAGTGGTTGCAACTATTTTTTATTTCCCTTTGTTGTTGAATTTCTTGGGCCTCATATCTAGATGAAGCTTCCAACAATGGTCCTCATTGTTACCCTCTTTGGAACAATTTTTGCATGTCATTTTATCTCCTTCATTTTTAACGGATGCATTTTTCTTTCCTTTTCCTTTGAAACCCTTTCCTTTCCCTCCACCCTTAAATGGCTTATTTTTACCCTCTTGCCTCAAGGTGAGTGGCTTGCACACAAACCTCATCTAGAATAGTGGGATTGAACATAAGGATTGTATGCCTTAGGTAGCTATGTAAACCCCCCATATACTTCAACAATGTGTCGTATGAATGAAAATCAACACCTAACATAAGAGATCTTCTTCTAAATTCTTGGGTGTAATCTTGCACACTTTGAACTTTAAGTTGTATAAATTTCTGCCAATTCATGATGGATTTATGCATATATGCCAGAGGGTAAAATTATCTTTTAATTGCAGCAATTAAATTAGACGAAGAGATTTAGATCTTACCATATTTTTTTTTATCTCATCTTGAGTCTTGGATTCCCACCATACTAGTGCTACAACCTTCAGTCTCAAGGAAGATAGTTGGATATTTGTATCATCATCTTGAAGGTTTTGAATCTTGTAGTAGACTTCCATTTGATGAACCCATTTTTCAAGCTTCTTTGCATTCACTTCACCATTATAAATAGGCAGCTCAAATTTAATATCAAGTTTTAACATGGGTTGTTTACCAATTCCTTTTGAGGTATGTTGATGAGTATGAGTAAGGGTTGTAGTAGTGGAAGAGGATGAATATGAAGGTGAAGATGGTGGTGAGGATGATGGTAGAGTAGATGGTGGCTTATCACCATTTCCATTACCTCCTCCTCCTCGAGAACCCTCTCCTCTTGGAGGCCTGAATATTTCACCCTACAACCTTGTATTCCTCTCTTCATAGAGGACCTTCACCATATTTTTCATATTAAAGAAAGTCTTCCTAAAAGCTTTCTCATCCTCCGTCATGTTATAATTTCCTCCTTCACGAGACATGTTTACTCAAGCTTATACTGCAACTAGAGGTGAATATTGTGGTGAAGATTGTGGCAACCGTGCCCTCATTCACATTTATCCAACTTGAGAACTTGCACACACAATCTTGCCTTCTCCTCTCTTGAGATTCAACCTTGTAAGCATTTAAACACTTGCAAAATAATTAAATCTCCTTGCACAAGTAAACCTAGTGCTCTGATACCAACTTGATCTGAATGGGAAAATTAGTGTTTGCTGTGCTAAATTCTAATTCAGAATATAAACAAAGTGCTTGAGGATTATGAGGTAAATTTCAAGTTAAACATGAGTTTTTATGTGAATTTCTTGAGAAAAAACTGAACAACAACATCTAATAGACATGAACATCACCATAAAATGATATGAAAGGAATGTATTAGTTTGCTATGCTAAGTTTCTTTTCAGTTACTAAACATGTACATATTTGTATCCATTTGTTTGCTTAAGGATTGAGGAATTTAACCATGAAACATAGATGAAATTATGAATTTTAAGTATGTAAATAAGCCTAAACAACACTGAAAAACAGTGTATAATAGAGAAATAAAACCACACATAATATTTACACAACAGGCATGATGAAGTAGTTCACCCCTCCTGGGCTACATCTGCTGGTCCTGCTCCCAATGGCATGTCCATCTTTCATTATGCTCAAAATTTTGCAAATACATGTGTTTTCAAGCCTCCAATGGCTATTTTATCTGCACCAATGTCTCCAGACTGCTCAAATTAGTCTAGGTAGACTCTTGTTTCACCCAAATTGGTCAAAAATTGACCTGGCTAGGAATTTTCCCAATGTCCCCTACAAAATCTCCACTAAATTTGGAGGACTACAGTTAAAATAGTGAAATGATCTGAATTTAAAGGCGTGCTAACAATCTTGCCAAGTTTCTAACCGTCGCATTTAATTGAAATGGTTAAGGGCGGGGTGGCCACATGCCGACCCCCCCCAAACCTCACGGTTAGGGAAACCTCCGCATTTTACATTTTTTTGGCACGAAACTATGATGGAGGCAGAGTTTCACAAAACTGCTGCCACTTCCGTTGGACTGCACACATGTGACAAGCTTTGGAGCCGCCAGATGTTACGGTTCTAAAATAAAACGATTAGCAATTTATGTCGTAGTTTACGTATGTCATGTGATCACACAAATGGGGCCACGGTTAATATGTGTCGCAGTTTATCAACTGTCATGTTCACACCGTAAACAGGGCTGCCGACGGGTTGGGACTACCAGTGCCCCCGTGCCACCCCCCCCACCCAATGTGAAAACTTTAACAAATTAAATATGTGCAAATAATTAATAGGTTAAGAAATAAAGCGTAGAGGAGTTGGTGGAAGACTTTATGGGTGAGCCGAAGGTCATGGGGTTGAACCCCCCAGACCCCAATAAAATTTTACAACACCATATAGGGGATACGTGGCAGCCTTAGGGCTGTCCACGCATCACCCAACGATTGGACCAAAAATCCTTTGTACAACCAAAATAAATGATCCAAAATGTGCCACGTTTCAAGATCTCGTTGGCCTAGAGAAAATGGAATATTCCTAGAATATTCCACTTTTTCTAACTGTACACTTGCATGCTGACTAGGCATCCCAGTCAAACCTGTCGCAATTTTAGTTGTTTGGGAAAATGATCAGAACGTGATATATCCCTCATACGACATCGGTTTTTCAAATCGTTTGCGATGCCAGAATCAAAACGATGAAATCTACCCGATCGCTCAGGTTCGATACAGTTTCAAGCACTTTCAACTTTGAGAAAAATTCATGAACTCCTGATCACATCTCCCCATTAGGAAGATTTTGGACCCCAAAATCTCTCTGGATTAATGATTATGAAGATGAGGAAATTGTGTCCTCACTCTTCCAGTATTTATCCATTGAAATTTTCCTAATTTCAACAATTGGAGCGCTTCTTGAAAAGACAAATTTTTCATTGATTCTGTCAACCATCTATTGCTGTCTTTGACACCATCATGCTACACATTTTCTGAATTTGCAAAACAACAATCTAATTTTGTCGAAAACATATTGTTTCTACATTGGTCAATAAATAAAGGAAACTTGGAATCTTTCTCACCTTGCACTCTGTCCTTATGGTGATTTTTAGCTGCTTTTGCCTTGAACTTGTGTAGACTCTTGACCAAGTTTCTTCGCCGTTGTAATGTGCCTTATGGAAACCAACAATGAAAATTTATAAAACCTGTGCCTTCTTTGCCAAGTTGCATTGTATTATCTTTGACCTTTGCACCCTCTTGCATTGACACCTTGTTTTCAACACTGTTCAACACCAATGTGGATTGTTTTTTTTTTTTAATCGTTTAGACTAATCCTAATCTTCCCATTTTTTCTCCTCCCATCCCACCCATGAGTTTTTAACTGGTGACCTTGCAGAACAGAGTGCCTTAAGAGTGCACCCCATCACTGACTGCTCTACACCACGTGGGCCACCAATTTTGATTGTTGCAACTTCTTGTCACCTTCTTTTAAAGACAACCTGTTATCAATATGAAACAAATCATTACATATATTAGAATTTGTTTGAAAAGTATGATGCAAAACATCTCTTTGTTTTATCATCATCAATGTCAAGTTTTGGCTTGCATTGACTAGCCTCTTCGTTTTCCCTGCATTAAGTAAAGAAGTGTCCAGTTCCTTGCAATGAGCTCTCGCAATATACTCCTTCCCATATTTCAATAATGGTATTTGTTCTCTTGGTGATGGAATATTTATTTCCTATCATACAAGTAAGGACCGTTCAACACCATACCCATTATGTCAAGTGGAACCACATCTAGTTCAACTGTGTCAACAAAATTTGCAGTTATTTCAAACCACAATAGGCACTTATTTGAAACCTGTAAATTTGCATCCTTACAAATCCAACCAAGTGGATAAGGTTTTGGATGTGGAATGGTCTCAAGATTAAGTTTCTTGACCAAGTCTTCAGAGATTAAATTTTCTTGTGACCCATTGTCAAACTATGTGACAATATTGGTATGTTTCGATATGACCCTCACATGAAACAATTCAATTCTATATTCTTCATTTGGAGCTTGTATGTGACAGTTTGATGTACTAGTACTCGGTTTAGTTTCAATTTTTTTCCCCTTCATGTTCTTTATTCCCATGGCTATAATTTTTGTTTCATCTCCTGAATCTGACCCTAAGTCTTGTTAATCTATAGCAACATTTTTGCCTTTCTCTTTGGCTTTCAAGCTATCTGGTTTCAATTCTGGATGAAGTTTCCAACAATGCTCTTCATCATGGCTAGTTTTTGAACAATTTTTGCAAAATTTTTTTCCCTTCTCTTTCTTGATATTTGCATTCCTCTTTTTCTTCCATTTTACTCATTCTCATCTATGTTTTGTTTTCCCCTTGCCTCCAACTATGTGGCTTTTACACAAACTTCATCTAGATTTGTAGGGTTAAAAACGAGGATAATATGTCTTAGGTAGCTATGTAAGCATCCTATGTACTTGAGCAAAGTATCTTGGCACTGCAAATCTACCCCTAATAAGAGAGCTCTTGTCATAAATTCTGGGGTGTAAACTTGTACATTTTGTCCTTTCAATTGTTTAAAGTTTTTCCAGTCCATTATGGCTTTCTGCATGTGAGATAATGGATAAAACTATTGTTTTATTGCAGAAACGAAATCAGTCCATGATAGAATAATCTTACCATGCTTCTTGATCTCCTCCTTTGTCTTGGCTTCCCACCAAACAAGTGTTGCACCTTCCATTCTCAATGGAGCTAATTGGATTTTGGTATCATCATCATGAAAGTTTTGGATTCTCAAATAGACCTCCAATTTCCTAATCCAATTATCAAGATTTTCTGCATTGACTTCACCATCAAACATTGGTAATTAAAACTTAACATCAAGTTTTAGAAAAGAACTTTTACCAGTGTTCTTTGACTTGTGTGGCTGATGTACTGAAGATGAAGTAGAGGATGATGATGATGAGGGTGAGGATGGCGACTTTCCACTATCTCGATTTCCTCCATTGCCCTTTTTTGACTTATCTTCATCATTGTGAACTCCTGATGATCCATGTCCTTCCTTGTGAAGTTTGGATCTTTCTTCTTCTAGTTTCTCGTTCCTTTCTTGATAAAGGATTCTAACAATCTCAGTCAAGTCAAGAAATGATTTTCTATACACTCTTTCTTCCTCTTTTGGATCCAATTCTTCATGGATTTATTCTTCCTTTGAAGGCATGCTTAATGCTGCTTCTGCTTCTTTAGGAGGTGAACTAGGTGGTGGAGAATGTGGAAATATTTCCCTCCTTTGCTGTGGCTCACTTTGAGACCCTCTTGCTTCCACCAATTTTCCTTCTCCTCTCTTAAGCTTAAGTCTAGTAAGCATGCGAAAAATTGAAAACATTTAAACAAATATTTCCACACAAAAACACCGCAAAATAAAACTCTAGCTCTGATACCAACCTGATCTGAAAGGATTGTATTAGTTTGCTATGCTAAGTGTCTTTTCAGTTACAAAACTTGTACATATTTTTCTCCATTTGTTTGCTTAAGGATTGAGGAATTTAACCATGAAACATAGATGATATTGTGAATTTTAAGCATGTAAATAACCCTAAATAACACTGAAAAATAGTGTATAACAGAGAAATAAAATGACACATAAGATTTACCCAGCAAACATGATGAAGCAGTTCACCCCTCCAGGGCTACATCTGCCAGTACAGCTCCTAATGGCATGTCCATATTTCATTATGATAAAATTTTTGCAAATACATGTGTTTACAAGCCTCCAATGGCTTTTTTCTCTGCACCAATGGCTCCAGAATGCTCAAATTAGTCTAAGTAGACTCTTGCTTCACCCAAATTGGTTGAAAATTGATTTGGATAGGCTTTTTCCCAATGTCCCCTACAAAAACTCCACTAAATTTGGAGGACTGCAGTTTAATTTCAGTTAAAATAGTGAAATGCTCCAAATTTAAAGGCGCGCTAACAATCCCGCCAAGTTTCTAACCGTCGCATTTAATAGAAATGGTTAAGGGTGGGGTGGCCACATGTCAACCCCCACAAACCTCACAGTTAGGGAAACCTCCGCATTTAAAATGGTTTTGGCATGGAACTGTGATGGAGGCAGAGTTCCAAAAAACTACAGCCACTTCTGTCGGACTGCGCCCATGTGACAGGCTTTGGAGCCACCAGATGTTATGGTTCTGAAACATGACGGTTAGAAATTTATGTTCCGATTTACGTATGTCATGTGATCACAAAAACGGGGCCGTCGGGTGTTACAGTTTCAGAACTGTCGGTTAATATGTCCCGTGGTTTATCAAATATGATGTGAACATCGTAAACGGGGATGTTGATGGGTTGGGACCATCGGCGGTCCCCCCCCCCCCCCCCCACACGTGCAAATTTTAACAACTTAAATATGTGCGGAGCAATAATAGGTTAAGAAACAAAGCATAGAGGAGTTGGTGGAAGACTTTGCGGGCGCACCGAAGGTCACGGGGTCAAACCCCCCAGACCCCAACAAAATTTTACAACACCATACAGGGGACACATGGCAGCCTTAGGGCTGTCCATGTGTCACCCAATGATTGGACCAAAAATCCTTCGTACAACCAAAATCAATGATACAGAAAGAGCCACATGACAAGATCTCGTTGGCCTAGAGAAAATGGAAAATTCCCAGAATATTCCACTTTCGCTGACTGTACACCTACATGCTGGCTGGCCATCCCAGTCAAACCTGTTACAATTTTAGTTGTTTGGGAAAATGATCAGAACACGATATCTCCCTCATACGACATCAGCTTTTCGAACTGTTCATAGCACCATAATTAGAACGACGAGATCTACCTGGTCACTTAGGTTCAATACAATTTTGAGCACTTTCAACTTTGAGAAAAATTCATGAATTCCTGATCACACCTCCCCATTGGGAAGCTTTTGGACCCAAAAATATCTCTAGATTACTGATTATGAAGATGGGGAGACTGTGTCCTCACTCTTCTAGTCTTTATCCATTGAAATTTTCCTAATTTTATCAATTGGAGCTTTTCATGAAAAGACATTTTTTTCCTTGATTCTGTCGACCATCTATTGCTGTCTTTGATACCGTCATGCAACACATTTTCTGAATTTGTATAAAAACAATCTAATTTTGCAAAAAACATCTTATTTCTACATTGGTCAATGATCAAAGGAAACTTGTAATCTTTCTCACCTTGCACTCTGTCCTTATGGCGATTTTTAGCTGCTTTTGCCTTGAACTTGTGTCGACTCTTGACCAAGTTTCTTCGCCATTGTAATGTGTCTTTTGGAAGCCAACAATGAAAATTTGTGAAACCTGTGCGTTCTTTTCCAAGCTGTGTTGTCTTCTCTTTTACTTTTGCAGCCTCTTGCATTGACACCTTGTTTTCAACACCATTCAACACCAATGTTGACTGCTGCAATTGCTTGTCACCTTATTTTAAAGACAACTTGTTATCAATCTGAAACAACTCATTACATATATCAACATTTGTTTGAAAAGTATGGTGCAAAACATATCTTTGTTTTATCATCATCAATGTCAAGTTTTGGTTTGAATTGACTAGCCTCTTCATTTTCCCTGCATTAACTAAAGAAGTGTTCAGTTTCTTGCGATGATCTCTCACAATATACTCCTTGCCATCTTTCAATAAATGGTATTTTTTCTCATGGCGATGGAAGATTGATTTCCTATCATACAAGTAAGGACTGTCCAACACCATACTCGTTATGTCAAGAAGAACCACATCTAATTCAACTGTGTCAACAAAATGTGTAGTTATTGCAAACCACAATATGCACTTCTTTGAAACCTGTAAATTTGCATCCTTACAAATCCAACCAAGTAGATATGGTTTTGGATGTGGAATGGTCTCAAGATTAAGTTTCTTGACCAAGTATTCAAAGATTAAATTTTCTTGTGACCCACTATCAAAAAATGTGTCAATATTAGTATGTTTGGATATGACCCTCACATGAAACAGTTCAATTCTCTCTTCTTCATTTGGAGATTGTATGTGATAGTTTGATGTACTAGTATTGGGTTTAGTTTCAATTTATTTCCCCTTCATGTTCTTTAGTCCCATGGCTATAATTTTTGTTTCATCTCCTGAATCTGACTCGAAGTCTTGTTCAACTATAGCAACAATTTTTCCTTTCTCTTTGGCATTCAAGCTATTTGGTTTCAATTCTGGATGAATTTTCCAACAATGGTCTTCATCATGGCCAATTTTTGAACAATTTTTGCAAAAGAATTTTCCCTTCTCTTTCACGATATTTGCATTCCTCTTTTTCTTCCATTTTCCTTTAAACTCGTTTTCCTCATTCTCATCTATGTTTTGTTTTCTCTTGCCTCCAAGTGTGTGGCTAATATACAAACTTCATCTAGACTTGTAGGGTTAAACACAAGGATAGTATGTCTTCGGTAGCTATGCAAGCCTCCTATGCACTTGAGCAAAGTATCTTGGCTCTGAAAATCTACCCCTAATAAGAGAGCTCTTCTCCTAAATTCTTAGGTGTAAACTTGTACATTTTGTCCTTTCAATTGTTTAAAATTTTTCCAGTCCATTATGGCTTTCTACATGTGAGCTAATGGATAAAATTGTTGTTTTATTGCAGAAATGAAATCAATCCATGATAGAATAATCTTACCATGCTTCTTGATCTCCTCCTTTGTCTTGGCTTCCCACCAAACAAGTGCTGCACCTTCCATTATCAATGAAGCTAATTGGATTTTGGTATCATCATCATGAAAGTTTTGGATTCTCAAATAGACGTCCAATTTCCTAATCCAATTATCAAGCTTTTCTGCATTGAATTCACCATCAAACATTGCAATTAAAACTTAACATGAAGTTTTATAAAAGGAATTTTACCATTTTTCTTTGACTTGTGTGGCTGATGTACTGAAGATGAAGTAGAGGATAATGATGATGAGGGTGAGGATGGTGACTTTCCACTGTCTCCATTTCCTCCATTGCCATTTTTTGACTTATCTTCATCATTGTGACCTCCTGATGATCCCTGTCCTTCCTTGTGAAGTTTGGATCTTTCTTCTTCTAGTTTCTCATTCCTTTCTTGATAAAGGATTCTAACCATCTCAGTCAAGTCAAGAAATTATTTTCTGTACACTCTTTCTTCCTCTTTGGGATGCACTTCTTCATGGATTTATTCTTCCTTTGAAGGCATGCTTAATGCTACTTCTGGTTCTTTAGGAGGTGAGCTAGGTGGTGGATAATGTGGAAATATTTCCCTCCTTTGCCGTGGCTCACTTTGAGACCCTCTTGCTTCCACCAATTTGCCTTCTCCTCTCTTAAGCTTGAGCCTAGTAAGCATATGAAAAAATGAAAATAGTTAAACAAATATTTGCACACAAAAACACCAGAGAATAAAACTCTAGCTCTGATACCAACCTGATCTAAAAGGACTGCATTGTTTTCTGTGCTAAGTGTCTTTTCAGTTACAAAAAATGTACATATTTGTCTCCATTTGTTTTCTTAAGGATTGAGGAAATTAACCATGAAACATAGATGAAATTGTGAGTTTTAAACATGTAAATAAGCCTAAATAACACTGAACAACAATGTATAACATAGAAATAAAACTGCACGTAATATTTACACAACAGGCATGATGAAGTAGTTCACCCCTCCAGGGCTACATCTGCTGGTCCAACTCCCAATGGCATGTCCATCTTTAATTATGCTCAAAATTTTTCAAATACATGTTTTTACAAGCCTCCAATGGATGTTTTATCTGCACCAATGGCTCCATAATGCTCAAATTAGTCTAGTACACTCTTATTTCACCCAAATTGGTCGAAAATTGACCTGGCTAGGCTTTTTTCCAATGTTCCCTACAAAACCTCCACTAAATTTGGAGGACTACAGTTTAACTGGAGTTAAAATAGTGAAATGCTTCGAATTTAAAGGTGCGCTAACAATCCTGCCAAGTTTCTAACTGTCACGTTTAATTGAAATGGTTAAGGGCGGGGTGGCCACATGCAGACCCCCCCAATTCTCGCGGTTAGGGCAACCTCTACATTTAAAATTTTTTTGGCGCAAAACTGTGATGGATGCGGAGTTCCGCAAAACTGCTGCCACTTTCATCGGACTGCGTGCATGTGACAAGCTTTGTAGCTGCCGAATGTTATGGTTATGAAACCCGACGGTTAGCAATTTATGGCACGATTTACGTATGTCATGTGATCACACAAACGGGGCCGCTGGGTGTTAAGGTTTCAGAACCATCGGTTAATATTTGTCGCAGTTTATCAACTGTCATGTGAACACCGTAAACAGGGCCACCAACAGGTTGGAACCGCTGATGGTCCCCCCCAACGTGCAAATTTTAACAACTTAAATATGTTCGGAGCACTAATAGGTTAAGAAAAAAAGCATAGAGGAGTTGGTGGAAGAATTTGTGGGCGTGTTGGGGGTCATGGGGTTGAACCCTTCGGACCCCAAAATATTTTTACAACACCATACAGGGGTCATGTGGTAGCCTCAGGGCTAACCATGTGTCACCCAACGATTGGACCAAAAATCCTTCGTACAACCAAAATAAATGATTCAGAATGTGTCACATGTCAAGATCTCATTGGCCTAGAGAAAACATAATATTCACAGAATATTCCACTTTTTTTCACTGTACACTTGCATGCTGACTGGGCATCCCAATCAATACTGTTGCAATTTTAGTTGTTTGGGAAAATGATCAGAACACGATATCTCCCTCATACAACATTTGTTTTTTGAACTGTTCGCGGTGCCGGAATAATAATGACGAGATCTACCCAGTCGCTCAGGTTCGGTAAATTTTTGAGAACTTTCACTTTGAGAAAAATTCATGAACTTATAATCATAAGCAATAACACAAAAACAC
The DNA here is from genome assembly GCA_034641835.2 of Pinus albicaulis. Classification (NCBI taxonomy): domain Eukaryota; kingdom Viridiplantae; phylum Streptophyta; class Pinopsida; order Pinales; family Pinaceae; genus Pinus; species Pinus albicaulis. The sequence goes on along the minus strand of CM076570.1, from coordinate 311,804,517 downwards.
CCCCAATGTGGTGACTATGGCTGTGGCTAGACCCCGACCCACATCCCAAACACAAAAACATTGCAACTTAAATATAACCCAAAACCTTTATATAACAAGTAACAAAGTGATGGTGTAGTGGTTAAGGCTTGTGTTGTGGACTGTGAGGTCATGGGTTCGACCCCCAATACTGCTCCTCGGACCTTGACCCAAAAATTTGGTGGCCCTTGGGATGCCACGTGGTGGCCCGTGGCAGCCTATGATTGGCCACCATGAAACCCAATCAAAACATGCCAATTCAAACAAATGACACAGTGCCACTTGGAACAATCCCATTTTCCGGAGGTTACATCCTTTGACTAGTCAACCTGGCACATGGGCATGCCTAGTCAGTAGCACAGATTGCTGACTGGACTGTCCTGCATTTTTTTTTAAAATTTGCTTGTTTGACAAAGTGGACAAAATGCGTTTTTGGGAGCATACGGTGTCGGTTTTTTTGCGAAATGAGTTGTGCCAGATTTAGAACGATGATATCTATACGGTCATTCAAGTTTCACACAATTATGCCAAATTTTATTTTTGAGCACCTGATCACCATACTACAGAAAAAAAGCAAAATACCCAATTGAGAGACCCACAACCTTATAGGACTTACATGCCAAAAATAAAAAATAAATAACAAGACACCAGTTACCATAATTAGTCATAAGAGGTGATAGAGGCAGGATTATCTGGCCCTATCCCTAGAGGAGGAGGTGGGTGATAAAGATAGTGGACATATTGCTCAAAGTGAGGAAGCCGGGATTCTAACTTCTCAATTTTCTCTGCTAGAATATTTGTACCATGCCAAACAACCTTAGTTCGTTCACGAACGTGGAACTGAAATTAATGGAGTTTCTCTAGCTTGGCCATAGCTGCCTCATGTTCTTCTCTCTGGACCCTCTCATGAGATTCCAAAGTGTCCAAGATGGACTAAAGAATCTCCTGTTGCACCGAATATCTACTAATGTGACTAACAACTACACATCTCATAGAAATCATGCTTCTTGTCCTTCCACCCTGCCCTCATGCACTCGAGCCTCATCCATGACCTAAAATTACACCTCTACTGCGACCTCCATGACTACCTTGAGATAGGGCCATACAACCTCCACCACCCACTAGACCAGTTAACAACATTTCTTGCAGCCAACTTCACCGCCCCACTAGATTTTTATCGCTTAGAAACTGCATAATGACTCCTACAAACATCACCAAATCTCTCTCCTCCACCCATGGCACCGACCAACACAAGCGAGCCCTCAGTCAGGTGGGCTAAATCCGGCTTTGAGACCATAAGAGCACACAAGGAGTGGGGGAGTGGTTTCGTCTTCGAAGCCCCACTTAGAACTAGAGACCCGAACCTGGCCCAAACCAAACCCTGCAACCACCTAGGCAACCCCAGCACCATGCCCCCTACAACAAGATACACTGTCAACCAACCGAACGCCACCAAAAGCCAAACACTCTGCTCCCTCACCAGGAGAAGATAAATTACGCAACCACTACAGTCTCCGCTGTGCAAATTCACCTATAGATGACTACAAACCTTGGCCAAAACTTTTAGACAACCTGTCACCAGGAGGATACAAAGGAAAAACAGAAAACTACCCACAGGAAAAGCACCACACTCTAACTCCTAGAAGCCCAAGCGGCACCAGAGCCACTGAACTTGCTCAATTGTAATTCTACAACCAACAACATCAAGCTAGGAGAACCATATAATTCCCATAATTGAAATATCAATTATGGCCAGCTCCAAACACCCAAGCTGGGCAAATTTACCACCTAGAGGATGTCGAGTACCACTGGACACATTTCCACCCACAACATGCAAAGTCAAGACCACCCGAAATGCTGACATACAAAAATACCCAGACCCAAAAAACAATTACCCAATACCAACCATCTCTCAAAACAACCAAGAAATTGATCAAACCATGAAAAGGAAAAATTCTCCCAAAGAAACAAGGTTTCATCTGTTACCTTAGAGGACCTGAAGGAGGAGGAGAAGTGGATGGAGGCTCGCCACCATACCTGAACGAACCAGAGAAAAAAAACCACATACCAATTCCAATCTCGCTGAAAGACGAAAATCATTCTAAGTGATGTGTAATCGACATGAAAGAGCCACCTGAATACAAGCGCCATGAATCCCCATAATCCTTCTCGCGTAGGCGATGAATGACAATTCACACATTTAAGGGTAGAATCATTAACCATTGCATTATGGGAAGGTAGTATGCTTTCCCTCCACCACCATGTCCATATGCCTTGAGTCATGCGACAACTGATAGTGGGTGAAAAATATTCACCATCCCCATCGGGGAATCCACCTCTCTGGTGACAATTTGGCATAGCTCATCCAGAAGAGGGGAATTGGAAGGGAATGACCAATCGAGGAGAAGCTCCTAGTCGCTATGATCACTCCCCAGTTAGCTACTATGTCTGCTACTTAGTTCCCTTGTCTTCAGACATGTTCAGTGATTACATAATCCAAGGAGGATAAGTGAGCTTGGATTATTTCACAGATGAATTCCAGTATCCAACACTTAACCACATTTTCCAAAGGAGCTCCATTTATTAGCTTTTGAAGGATAGAAATTACCAATTGGTAGTCCCCTGAGGCCCGTAGATTGGTTATACCTATCTCTGTTTCTATTTGAAGGCTCTTATCCAAAGTTAACAAATCAACAATAGTGTTGGTAGTGATACCAAAAGATGCTGCAAATAATTTAATTTAATTTCTATCATCATCCTGTATCAGACCGCCCAATCCTGCAGGCCTAGGGTTTCCCTTTGAGGCACCATCAAATTTTAGGTTGAAGAATCTTGTAGGGGGTCAAAGAAACTTGTCTACCGATGTTCTTTTCATCGATTGTGCCCTAGGGGGATCTGAAGAAGAGTCAATTGGACAAATCTTCAGAGCCTGAATAATTATGGACTCCCTACCGACAAATTTCTGTCTTCGCCCTCTCATATTTCGATCAAGATGGATTATTTGATGTTTATTTTAATAGTTTCCAAAAAATGTCTAGTCCTTATAGGCTCTGAGTGGAATGCTACCTTATTCCTTGATTTCCAGAGAGAAATGTGTCGTGCTCTATTGACGATTAGATTCTTAAAGAGGTTCCAACACCATAGCTCCAATGATTATTTCAGGATATTCATCGATTGGCCTTGAGCTCCAAAAAAAATTTCTAAGTAGGTCCATAGCTCTTCTACCACCGGGAAAATTTTTAGGAGATGGTTCAATGCCTCTTCCTCATTTATGCAAAGAGGACACTGTGATGGGCATTCAAAACATTTTTGTCTAATATTGTCCCAAGTAAGAAGATTTCCATGAAAAATTAGCTAAAGGAAGAAGGTTACTTTGGGCCATAGAACTAAATATCAGATTCGTCTCCACAGAGGGTTTTGCTCCAGATCGTCTGTGGTTGAAAGAATGGTGTAGGATTCCTTTACTGAAAACACTTCGCTGGAATGATGCCACCACCTGAGCTTATCTGGAGCATCACTTGAAAATATGTGGAGCTGCTGAAGAATGATATATAGATCATCCCAAGGCAGGGATGAGTCATAATCCAGCCAGTGATATTGCATCTTCCATTCTATCCCTTTGGTGGGTGGGTTGGAAGCTGCCCATAAGTCTTTTACATGCACCGTCCCAACTTTAGAGGTGAAGTTCTTGATGTACCTGAGTTTTTCATATTGGGACAACTTGGGATATTTCATCCATGCTTCCTCCCAGAAATTGGCCTTGTGATCATTTCGTATCTCCAAGAATCCAGGTTTTTGAATTAAATGTCTATTCTCTTTAGAGAGAGTCCATATGGAAAAGCCAACATGAATATTTTGAGGGTATGACAAAGGATCACAGGTGAAATTATGACCATACTTGTGAGACCAAAATATTTTCCATGTTTCTTGTCCTCTTTGAAGCCATTTCCACCAAATTTTTGCACCTAGCGCAATGGATAAGGTCTCTGGGTACTACTTCTTCTACTGCGTAGTGTAGTCAATGGGCACCGTTCTTGTGGCCAAAAGATGAATAATATTCATGAAGTGATCATCTGCAACCCTGATTAATAACAGCTACACATCAGGCAAGTTATCCTCAATGCTCACGAGTTATTCACTTGTTTCTATCCTTGACATATGATCAGGTCCAACGTTCAATATTCCTAGCTTGACTATAATTGTAAAGTCATACTCTTGAAACAACAATGACCACTGACAAATATTTCCTCCTAAAACAAGCTTATTCACCAAATAATTCAACGTGGAGTGATCAATGAAAATATTGAAGTGCGCTCCCAACAAATAACTCCTGAACTTCTCTAATGCATAAACAATAGCCAACCCTTCTCTTTCTGTCGTAAAATAGTTATTATACACCTTGGACAATTTTTTGCTCGTAAAAGGGATGTGGTGACCAATATCTCCTTCTCTTGGTTGCATCAATACTGCATCCAATGATATGCAAGAGGTATCAACATGTACACGAAATTCCTTATTCCAGTCCGAGAAAACTAGAATAGGCGCAATTGATATCTTTTCCTTTAGTCTGTTGAGGCTCTTTTGACATTCTTCATGCCAACAAAAAGTAATATTCTTCTTCAATAGCTTCTCCATCGGTGCAATTATCTGCACATATGCCTTTATAAAATTCCTATAGAAGCCAGTGTGTCAAGTGTTGTGCGCAATTTCTTCACAGTCTTAGGTGGCTCCAGGTTCACTATAGCAGCTATCTTCGCCGAATCTACATCAATCCCTTCCTATAAACAACATGCCCTAGTAGTATACCAAAAGGTACACAAAATATGTACTTCTTCAAATTCAACAATATCTGATACTGTCTATAGGTATCCAACATCAATCTCAAGCTTGATACATGCGCCTTAAAAAACCCAAATATAGTCGAATCATCAAAGTAAACCTCTAAAAATTTGTGTATATACTCCTTGAAAGCTGCAATTACAACTGTAGAAAATATGGCAGGAGCATTGCTCAACCCAAAATGCATCACGATGTACTAGTAACACCCCCACTCTGTAGAAAAAGTCGTCTTATGTCGATCTTCCAACACAATATTCATGTGATGGTAACCCAAAAAACCATCTATGAAAGAGTAAGCTTCCTGTCATCCTACATTCTCCAACACTTTGTCAGTGAATGGTGTGGAAAAAAATTCATGTACACATGCATCATTCAATTTACTCAGGTCCACACATATTTTGATTTCACCGTTTGTCTTATTTTCCTGAACTACCATAGTAATTATCCATTCAAATTCTTTGACCATTTCGATGAACCTATCCTTGATCATATTTTCTAGCTCTGCCTTTACTTTTTCCTTTTATTTCGGGTTCAATCTATATGGTCTTTGTTTTACCGGCTTCTCATATGGTTTAAGATTAATCCTAATAACTTAGAGGTCTCCTACTATCCCATTTAGTTTAGAAAATTTGTGGGAAAAGAGCTACTGATATTCACGCAATAGTTCTGCAACTTTGCTAACTGTGTCTTTGTCCCAAAATCCCCAATCAGTGAAAGTTTTGGCTCCTCTTCTGACCCAATATTAATCTTCTTTGTCTTGATGGGTTGCATTATGTCAGGGACTTCAGGCTCTGGTACAACAACTTTGTGATGTCCTTCTGACTCTAGGATATCAATATTTCATGGATCCTACTCATCTTCTTGCGCTGTCACATTATAACATTCCAGTGTGTGCTCCAAATGCGCGGCCCAATCGGGTTGTGCCAAAGTTGGTGCAGTGGTAGTCTTAAAAATCCCTGCTCTGAATTCTTGAAGGACTTCATCAATGCATTGAAAATAAATTTCAAAAGTAAATGTTAGGAGGAACCCTTCAACCAAATCTATCTAGATCATCATTCCATGGTGCAGCTTTGTCTCAAGATACGAGTTAATAGGTATCAGGTCCAATGTGTGAAAAAATATATGTACCCACTTTGGCTTTGGATCTTCGCCTCAAGACTTACTCCAACGAGACATATGCTCCCAGGGATCCTCTCTTCCATCATATTTTACTTTGATTCTGGTTTTTACTTAGCCAAATCTATTCTTCATTAATCTGTGATACTCTTTCCAACCTTCGATATTTGCTTTATGAGTCCCTCACCATCTAGCAGGTGTAGACCCGAGGGCTACATCCAATGCTTGGAACCTTTGTTCTTCTGGAACTTCTTTTTCAAATTCATCAAGAAAAACACAGACATCTCCTATCCCATCATAATAAGGAAAATTACTAACCTTTGAAGTTATGCAACAAAGTAATATGGTAATTGTGTTACATCATCTTGTAGAGACTTCATGCAATTTTTTCTTCCAATTTTCCAATTATTCGTCAGAGTCTGAAATACAGGAACTATCCTTCTCCCAACTTAGCCTTCCATATACAATGGGATTAATCCAATCTTCCTCCTTAGCTGTTATCTTGTAGATATTGCCAATGTAGGCATCACAGTACTCATCTTAGACATGCTCTGTATACCGTGCCCCTTCTGATGGGTCTAGAGGAACAATGACCTCGGATCACCATTTTCAAACACCATCTGTCTCCTTTTTAGATTGATTATTGCACTAGTATCGAAAGCCGAATCCAATCCAAGCAACGATGGATATGGATTGCTATCATATACAATCTCAATTAATTCTAAATATGCAACAACACACACTCCTTCAATATCTACTACAACTCCATATAGCCTTCCCATATGGATGATCTTTTGCTGGTTGGCCATTCTCAACTGGATTGATGACCATTGCAACCTCAACTTTCCCATTTTCTCCCAAGTTTTCCTATATTCTCTGATCTGCGCAATTAGTCTCATCTCCATTCATGTTCTATTCTTATGTTTATTTAACTTGTTGACTGAGTGCGACTCATTTCGCAGTTCTTTTTTGCCAGCGTACGAGTCTATCGGCTCCCAGAATCCTTGAACAACCTTTTGACCTCGCAACAACTTCATGCAGGTCTTCAAAAATTATTTTTAATATAGTTGGATCAAATTCTTTCAGTTGATTCATTACTTCAATGCTATACTTCTTTAGTATTAACTTCTTATGTGGCTGCGCGCTAGTCGTATAAGCTCCCCAATCCTTGAAATTCACTTCGCCTCCAGGAATCATTATTTTTCGGCTTGAATACTAAACCCATGGGATCTTTCCACAATCTTCCTAACCCATGTGTCTTCCATCAACTTCTTACTTTTGGCTATGTCATCTCCTATTTCTACACCACTTCGTGTGACTATGTTAATGCAAGGGTCATCTTCCCTTGGTTCAATGATCATCATTTGCAAACTATCATTAGGATGTGGGGTTATTTTCTCCTGGATATTTTTTATAAGGATTGGAATTATTGTATCACATGATCATAGGAATTATGGTACTTATAGGTGGAAGTAGGATTATGAAAATCCTGAGCGAAGTGTCTTGCTTCACCGCAGTTGTAACAGATGAGCTGGCCACATCCTTGACTAGCGCCTTGTCCTCGTCCTTGGAATCCTCTTCATATGACATGATGACCTTGATCCTCTTGTGCGCGTCCGACAAATTTCATTCTATAAGCACCTGCACTTTGTTCTATCATGAAATCATAACTGCGACAATTCTTCTCATCATGCCCCACTGAGCTACAAAATTTACAAAACAACTGTTTCGGGGTCTACACATACTTCTACAAAAAATATCATTCCTCCATGCGATGTCGAACTGCAACTTTAAATAAGTCACACCATGCACTTGATCCTGAGTGAAATGGATTAGGACGTCCACTATTGATGTATTCAGTGAATACATGGAATTGATCCTTATAGTGGCCTTCTCCCTTATACTTTATGCACCATACTTCTGATCGAATTTCTAACATGAATTCCTTACCTTTATTCAAATCTTGTCAATCCAAATGCATTATTACTAATTGGCTTTGAATTCGCTGTACTCTTGAATGAGTATCTCCCATTGGCGAGGCTTCCAACTTCATCGTAATTTCCAGAGATTCAACCTATGTTGATATATTCTGTTTTGTCAAAGGTAGTCTGATATGTGGCAATAACATAGTTATAAACCACTCCTTATGTTTTCTTTAGCGATTGTAAAGCTTACTTGACCCATTAACATATTGAATCTCTGATATAATTCTCAAACATAATCTGTCACTAGTTTCTTAATCTCCTTTAGTTTCATAATACACTGCGACTACGATTTTGGCCTCTTAAACTCTGCAGTTAGTGATTTCTTTGTATCATCCAGTGAAACAACCCGATTCATTGTAGAATAATTGATATACCATGTCATATATCTCTCTTGTAGTGCAATGACAATATGTGCCTTCTTGATATCTTCATTGGTGATCTGTCTTGATTTCCATAAAACTTCATCTACAAACTAGAATTGCTTAGGATCCTCTTATCTGAGTCCTCTAAAGGTCGGTAGCTTGATATCATTATCCATGTTTCCTGGGGGCGGGGGAGGTGGAGGTGGAGGGAAAGTGTAGGGAGTGGGATGGGAGGTGAGGGGTGTTGCAGGGTGGGGAATCCCAAAGGTGCCCTGATTAGTCTCAACTCCTGACTACGACACACCTCTAGGGGTTGTGGGGTTACTTCTTTCTCCTTCACTCTTAGAGCCACTCATCAACGGACTGCAATTAGTCTCAATGTAATTTTTGCGATCTACTATGTATCGTTTTCCCCTTTGCATAGATCCTCCTCCAAAATTAAGCCAAAACATTAATACAACTGCATTCATAATACACCCTTTTCACATAAATTCATTTTAATCGACAAATTCAAAGAATTCATTACTTACCTCGGGGACCCTTGACAATTATTCGCTCGGCTTCACTATAAGATACAAATGTGTCTATTATGAATTCAGTAATAAATCCTCCCAGGATATTTTCGATCCAGAATTCAACAACTCTTGATATGTTGTTATCGGCCTCCTTGAATCGTTGTAACAATTCAAGGCTCCACGCAGTAGGCTCTTCGTTCTTAAGATAGGCCTTGTTCTCAGTCAACCTAGATAACCATTCATGAAGTTAATTAGCAAGCGTCACAAAAAAAATCTTGTGCTATTCTGTGAAAAGATACCTCTATAACCAAGGTTTAGTCAACAATTGTGGATTTCTGTTTTCTTGAACTGCGAATTCCTGTTCTTTGAGTTCTACCCAATCTTGTATTTCCTTCTTGGTCGGATGCCACATCCACATATCCCTCAATCAGATCTTGGTCCTGAAAACATAACCATTTGTTGGCTCAAAGGGATCTCGACCCAAGTTCAGAGTTAGCTGCACACCAACAAAACTCTTTATTACCTGCCCTTTCGACAACATCCTGCAACACATATCACAATATCACCCACGGAAATATTGGGGGATGTCAGAACCAGGTTTTTGCATCCAAATGGACAATAGGACGTGGATCTACTGCTAAAATTATACTCATGCTTATTTGGAACTGTGCGGATTGAATTATCTAATTTCACAGTTTATGCCCTATTCATTGCTTAATACTATTGTGCACTACACATTTATCAAGCTTATGCAATATTCAACACAATATAACACATATAAACAACATAAGAGACTTCGCATTGCATAAAAACAACTTCAAGTGCAGATAATAAGGAAAGTATACATACATACACAAAAATGCTTCAAACTTCATTTCCTTTATTAATGATATGTCTTCTTCAATACAATACTTCTCTGACTTGCAGACATAGCTGCGGGTAGTTTGCACACAGAACTGCAGAGTCTTCAAGGAATCCATGCACACAGCTGTGAAGCCTTCGCTTAGGCCAAAAATACAGAAAGATAAGACAATTACAACCTTGATTCGACCATGAATTAAAAATTATTCCTTACTTCGACTCAATATGATATTGTTTTATATAGCCTTTAGATCTTACAAAAACCATGGTCCACCATGGTCGGACTCAAAAATAACAAAATAAACCCGATCCCTTTACAAAAATAGGGACTTTGACTCACCCCAAAGCCCCTAAACTCTGTGCGGTTGATTTATCCTCGCTATACTGTGCACTTCGCTCCTTGTGTTGTAGAGTCTTTAGACTAAAATGGACCAAGTTGGGCCATACCCAACATGAATATTTTCCTGCTGTTTTCCACGCTTTAGATATGATGAAATTCAAAATTTTATGCCTTGTTAAGGCTTTTGATAGGATCTTTATTATGTTAGTTGGAGTTACTTTGCTATACCTTTTGCTTGTTGAAGTTCTATGTGATTCCCTTAGCTATTCCTTTGTAGACTAAGACTATTACACTTTTTTTTACTCTCTCAATTTTGTGGACACCCTTGAATTGATTTCCCTTTCAATCGGACTGTCACCATTGACGACAACGATTTGAAGTTTCCTTCACTACCTTTGAAGGAGTGGCATGATAAATTTTCCATCATTAACTTAATGATGGGGCCGAAATAAATTTTCCATCTCCATAGATATATATTAATTGAAATTAAACTACATAATTCCTTATTCCATGGGCTTAATAAATTGAAAATTTATTAGATTATATTATTATACATTGATGATTAGGATTTTTCATTCACCCTTCCAATGTTATTCCTCTCTCATCTCTTTGGGAAATATATCATTGTATTTTTTAAGCATTCATGGACACATCAACATCTCTTGCTACTCATTGTCATTGCATGCATGATATATATATTGTTGGCATGCAACAAACACTAGAAGGATATCATGCTTGTCTAACACTCCTTGGTGTTCACTGATGTCATTGAAGCTGCAATTATGGTAAAATTCTTGATCTAGCTTTTGGACAACCATAAGAAAAAAAAGAATATGTTCATGATCATCTTCTTCATGATTTTATGGAGAAAAAAAGGTACAATGTGTCATAGAAGGTTACTTCTAATGAAGTTTCACTGACTGTTATAGCTTCCTTTTTCACTCAACAACATATTCGTCTTAGATCCATTCTTGGGAGATGAACTAGGTCCTCTAGACGTCAACAATATGCGAAATCCCACGACAATGACTTAGTGGATAGTCTACACTTTCCACCGGATATTCGTCGGGCCAACAATTTTTTTTGAGTTTTCTTCAGTGTTCTTCTTTCAACCTCGAATGTTAGGAGAGATGGGTCTGATTCTTAGACCCATTAGCTCCTGGATATTCTACGCCAGGGAAATTCATGCATTGTATCTTTTATGCGCATGCATTGTATCTTTTATACTTGATTCACTGTATCTTTTATATTCATGCGTTGTATCTTTTATAGGAGGCCATTTGGTTCTCCCAGATTGTATGGACATAATTGTAGTAAAAAATCCATTTGACCTACTTTGTGGTCAATAGTTGGACATAAATATAATTATCTTATCTTATCTCTATTTCCAATTCGTTTCTTGAATATATTATGGAAGAATTATCAGTAAACTCTCAAAGATGAGAAACCTAATGATGTCTTACAGAATCAACACTGTTTGGGTGATCCCCAAATCAGTAACATTGGTTTGCAAATAAAATTGGATTTCATTAATGATTCAAAGACAAGTGTGAATTGATAACAAATATGCCTTAGTTCCGTCTGGAAATATTCATTTTTGATTATAATTGCTAAGGTGTCTTAATCTTGGGTATCTTTGTTTCATTTACTTTTTATATTAGAAGCTCTCAACCTCTGGGTGAAGTAGTTGGATAATGTGATTTTCAATTCCAATAGTGACTTGTGATTATTTAGCCATCTTATATTTGGTCAGTGAGTGTACTATTATTTCTTCTAGGTATATGAATGTGGGTTTTTTTTTTTTTTGTCAGCAAGAAATAAACCATATTTTATAAATAAAAGGTAGTTGCAATGATCATGTTTGTATGTCCTTTGTCCATCAATTGGAAAACAAAGTCCACGAGTGAGAAATACAACCTTACTAATCAATACAACATCATTCCAATCACAAAAAATATAGAAACAACATGAAAACGACAAAAAAAAAGCAGGGCAACACAACCTATTGAAATACATCACAAAAAACCCAAAAAGAATTGGGCTGTGAATACAAACGAGCATAAAAAAAGATACCAATGTTGGGATTCATGGATCACCAATAAGACCATTCCGCCATGATGATTGTTGATAAACCAACTCATTAGCCAATAGACGAGAAGGAATGTCACCATGTGATCCAAATGGTTGAAGAAACACACCATCTCTTAGAAATAGAAGCTTCCATCACTAAGGAGGGTACCAACAAGAAATACTTTGTAGTAGATCACACCCGATAAGGTAGATCATCCATTTTTTGATAAGCTATTAGCCACAAAATTATTTTCTCTGTATATTTCGGGAAACGAAATATGCTTGAATGACGCCATCAAGGAGTGGATTTGTTGCATCCAATGGAATAAAGAGGGAGGTATGAAGTTAGAAAACCCATGCGCAATAGCAGTTTTGGAGTCCCCAGACACCTCCAAATCCTCAATATCCAGCTAGGAGGCACATTTCAGAATACCCCAAAGAACAAGCAAATCAAATCTGATCTATTTTTAGATCCATTGCCTCCCAACCAATTGAAGTGATATGATGATCTGAGATCTAGAGCAATGTATGCTCCACATACACAAATTTCTCCTATAGAGGCACCATAAAAAAAACCCACCAGTAAAGACAACCTGTTTCCATTAAGTTGCATCTTCTTCTTTGTGGCTTCAAAGACCACAGACCAATCTCCTGGAATTATTCCACTATATTCAAGACTGTGCACCACATTTGTGGGATAGTATCATAATTTTCTTTGTATTTACGCTTCTCCAGATTCCCCAAACAATATAAAAAGGGAGAGCCCTATATGCCTGCTGTCCCTCAATCCAATTTTCTAGACACTAACTATATTAATGTGAATTATAGGAATAATGATACAAGAAGCACATATTTTCTAAACTTTAGAAAAAGTTCTGAAAGCTTATCTTAATCTTATTACTCCTTGCCGTCACGACATGGAAGTTGGAACTATAGTAATCGTTTGGTGTATCTACTTCAACTTCAACGGTATCTACCGCCCCTACTTATGCAACTCGATTTCAGTTCAACCGTATCTACTGCCCCTGCTTCTACAACTTGATCGGTTTCGGTTCTGCTTCTGCAACTCGATTTCAGTCTGTTAGGGGAATCTTTAACTGGGGTGAAAAGGAAACAGGGGCATAAGCAAGCCAATGGATACGACTCAGAAGGCAGAATTCAAGTCCAAACAACAAATCTTACCTTGCTGCGGTGACCCTTGCCCCTTTTTAGTTTGCTTGGTTTGTGAGGAGAGCTTGTTCCAGACTGCATCTGGTTCGCTGGTTCTCTGGGTACTTGAGCACACCTTTATGAGGCGAGATGCTTTCGGACTGTATCTGGCTCGATCTACTCATCGGATCGACGTTGGCCCCTGAAACACTACTCTCATGCACCGTCGCTAAACCTCTGTTCATCTCTCGTTGGAGCTCCGCCATTTCCATGTCCATATCCAGAGACTTCAGCCCGAATAATCTCTGCTGCTGCAAAAAAAATCCCCAATTAGTTTCGACGTTGATCCTCACGGCACGAAAATCGAAGCTCTCACTCCTATCTTCTGGGACTGTATTTTTGGAAATCGCTGCCATTTTACAAGAATCGTTAAAGAAATCATAGTTGGAACCTCTTCAAATCCTACCCTAGATGGAATTCGCTAAGTTCCCTTCTTTTTTCAGAACAGACTCCATGTTTGCTTCCCACAATGACTCACGCCCTGAACTGTCCTCTCTAATTCACTTGTATGAAGGAGAGCTGCAACAAATCCGGAGAGAATTCATGGCTGCCGCAAAGTATAAGAAAATTCCAGAAATGCAATGTGTCTAGATCAATGTTCTTATGCTCTTCCATTTACTGCAATACGAGGTTGTACACTAGCCCAGGTAGCAAGGTAGATTTCAGGATAAGCATCGGGTGGCGTCCTGCATGTATTGCATGGTTGTTTAGGAGAATGGAGCAGTAAAGCGCGTGGGATTCATGTGGGTTCCACATGTCGCATGAAGGTCATAATTTAGAATTTTGATTTATCAAATAACTTTTTTCATTTACAATGTCCAAATGAGTTGATTTTTAATAATATTTTTCGGTTGGAGTAATTTAAGCCGTGGCGCTGATCTGCAAATATTCTCTCTTGTAAGAAATCCGTCTTTTCTTCTTGTTCACGCATACCTTTTGAGTCCTCTTGATTATAACAACATCATCGATTTGACAATGTTTCAAGTGTGGCTCAAAGGTGTTAAGACAGTTTGCATACTAACAGTAGGAAGCCTTAGAACTTTACAGGACAATACTAAGAAAATTTCAGAGTCAATCCAGTTCACAGGGTCAACAATATTTCTCTCAAGGACGGATGCGGTTTTTTAAAAATACAGTGTTTTCTATCCAATTCACAGAGTCAAAAATATTTCTTTCAAGTACTGACACATTTTTATCAAAATGCAGGGCTCTCATTCAATGGTATGGATAAATAACGCCTATATAATTGTCTTGTCTGGCCTGTTAACTAACGTGTCTTCTTCTGGGCTACGCCGGACAAAACAAGACTGTGCGGGGGGTATTCTGTTTCAAAACCAAAGCATAAAAGTGAAAAGAAAGGTGGTTCGGTGTTACTATTATAGGAAACCCCTCCGCCGCCCTATAAATACGCTGAAATTTAATGTACTCTAGTGCAGTTGTTCCTTTTCATTTGTGTTTACGCTGAAATTTAATGTACTCTAGTGCAGTTGTTCCTTTTCATTTGTGTTTCGTGCTTTCTGATATATCACCATCTATGATTACTTGCTTTCCAAATTTGTGATAGGCTAATAGGGACTGTGTGCTCTCCTAATCATCATTGATTTTCTTTCCTATGGTTTTCATGGTTTCATTATTGTGGTATTTGCCCAAATCCATATGGGAAGACATAGTACAACCCTTGGGTTATTAAAATTCTTCAAAACTGTCTTATTTTATGGAGAGGCTCTATAAAGTAAATTAGGAACGATTTTAAGTTAGGTCAACATGGATTCATAACAACTAGGATCTGAGCGTTGGATATAGTATATACAGACATAGCTCAGTGATTGCTCAGATCAGAGGAGTAACTTCAATGAAAGAAATGGATAATATCTGCTTGCCTCTCATTTATGTTTAACTCTTTCAAGTTCCTGAAAATTTCTTTTCTTTTGCAGGTTTATGTATTCAAAAATCTTGTTGCTTTTAAGATTTGCTACTGTTTGCTAGATTGTATAGAACTCAGGGGCTCTTCTACGTAGATATTTTATGTTACGTATTACTAGCTTTCAATATGAAGTTGATGTGATTGAAGAGGCGGCATAAAACAAAAATCTGCTAGAAAAACTGTATATTTCATTAAATAATGTGATTATACATTTATCCTTATATATCTTTGGTATTGCTGTTATTTACTCGCGGGATATCCCTACCATCTAAAGTTTTGATAAATCTCTTATTTTACTAATAATCATTGGAAAATGAGTTTGCCTAAAGATCATACAACTCCTTTCACTTACAACTCGTATTAGTTCTGTGGATGCATGCGAAAATTTACTGCAACATATTTTTTATCTCCCAATTGTAATAATAACAAAAGAAAGATGTTAAATAAAGAAAGATGTTAAATTCTAGGTCAAATCGTAAAGTTTCACTCAAATTTAGTGTTATACTGTATAGTGTTATCTAAGTTCACTACTCGAACTTCGCCTCAAGGCAGGGACTAGCTGCCTTGCAGCAATCCTTGTTTAAGATTTTATCCAACCATTATGTGTTAACTCGAGTGCTTTTCTGGATGTGTACATTATTTTGTGCCATATATATATATATGTCTTTGGTGGTGTTGTTATTTACTCGCGGGATATCCCTACCATCCAAAGTTTCGACAAATCTCTTATATTACTAATAATCATTGGAAAATGTGCTTGCCTAAAGATCATACAGCTCCTTTCGCTTACAGCTCGTATCAGTTTTATTGCAACATAATTTTCATCTCCCAATTGTAATAGCAACAAAAGGAAAGATGTTAAATTCTAGGTCAAATCATAAAGTTTCACTCAAATTTAGTGTTATACTGTATATTTTTCTCAAGGCAGTTCACTACTCGAACTTCGGCTCAAGGCAGCAGCCATCCTTGTTTAAGATTTTATCTAACTATTATGTGTTAACTTGAGTGTTTTTCTGGATGTGTATATTATTTTGTGTCATTGTGATGAAATGATGTTTGAAGTTTCATGAGAAGCTAAAACATATAAACATTTACATAATATGAGTGCTAAATGTTATAAATAATTAAAATATTTATTTTCAAGTAATTTTTACTTTTAGAATTTGAGTATAAAAGGTTATATGCCTAATCAAGCTCAACAAATACATAAATTATTATTTTTATGTTGATATGACATCTAAGGAGGCTTTGACTAAGCTATAAAAACACATTTTAATTTTTTGTTGTTGGCATAAATGGTCCTACTCTTAGTCAAGTTGGTCCCTTCATAATTGTGTAAGGAATTGAGTTTGTCATTCAATGGGCTTCCCATGCAGTGGATTCTAGTGTGGGTTTTGGTAGGAAACCCCTAGATTGTTCTATAGATACTGTGGTTTCCTTGACCCCAAGAATGGTTCCTTGAATGCTTATTTGATGAAAATATTAAGGTATTTTGGGAATATCCTTTCTTTTGCACTTGTTTGTGTGCCCTAGGCTACTTTAACTAGGTTTGATGTCAATTGCATTTGTGTACTTAGAATTCTTGCACCTTTCATGCATTGTCTCCCTAAATTTGTTTTGGGTTTCCAATTGGACCTTCCATTATGGTGTATTAATTTCCTTCTCATATTTTGGCTCTTGATTAAAGTGCATTGATTCAATCTACTCTAGTGACTGGAATTATTTAGGGGTGGGCTACTCTAAAGAACAATCAAGTGCAGTAGCAAACTCCGTTGGTTGTTTAAGCATTATTTACGACTTTTATTATAAAACAAAGTATATATATTTCATTGTATTGATAGAAATATTATGTTGGTTTGAATATCAAGTAGAAAAGGTTCATTAGTTTGGAATAACATCACTACAGGTAACATAGTTGGAACTGGTCCCTATTTTTGGCCGGTGACGATTTGATCACCACAAGCAACCAAGTCGTGTCTAAAAACAAAGATATCCATGTACCTTTGTGTCATATGTTCTTTATGCTGCTTCTTTTGTTTGTAGCTTCTCAAATACTGTTAGCTAAGTGGATTCTGTCACTTTCCTTCTTTTGTAACACTGTCTCTCCAAGAAATATTCCTGGTCTAAGCATAGGTTGCACCTTATGTGGGGTAATATCCTCAATGAAGGGAAATCATTTCTATTCTATAGATATGTGCTCGAGTGGTTCATATCTTATAAACGTCTTTGATGGAGTAGACACAATTTAAAGCATGTACTTTTTCTTCTAATTATAAAAATTGAGCTATATTTCTGGAGTGTCCTATTTTTAGCAAAATCTAGAGCATGGTATCCCTTTATTGATGAATTCAATTACATGCAAGGCTAGTTTGGGTGATTTCCATTTGGCTACAACTATCTAGAGGAAAAATATTACCCATATTCATGTTACCTCATATTCAAGAAAGAAAATAATGAGAAAACATGACTATGGATTGGAATTCTCCATGTGATGTTTAACATTTGATTCTCCATGTGGTGTGAATTGCATTTCAATTTTCAATGTATGGAAAATCACGTTCAATTGCGTTTAATTAAGGATTAGAGAACTGCAAAAAAAAGTCATTGACATGTTGCTTTTGATTTATCACTATTGATATGTGCCTTGACATTGTAAAACCAACAAGCAAAACCATCCTCACATCCCCGTTGAATAATTTAAAGGACAAGAGTAGAAGTAAAGGAGAAACACATATTGGTGGTAGAGAACATTTGGACTGAACATTGACAAAGTTGCAAATACTTTTACATTTTTAATTCTCAGAGTATGTTGATGACATAGGCACACTATGGCTATGTTGCACTTATTGAAATCTAGTAGACTTAATAGTTTTAGGATTTTAGGATTGGTAGGGTTACAACATTTCCACTATATTCTGTGATGTATGATGGTATAAAACTGACATTTAATTAAGAATATATAAAAAAGATAATTTTTTAGGCCCCATTCTCATAACCACACTTTGAGAGTCAGGTCACCTTAGTAATTACTCACTCTGGTTATCAGATGAGTTAGGAGGGGTGTGTTACAGTTCCAACTTGATTTCCCCCCTCATCATGCTAACCATGATGAAATTCTTGCACATATATCCATTGTTTTACCCAATTGCAATCACATAACAAAGCTGAACTTGACTTCCACACCATATATAATTGAGCAATATCATGTTGAATTTTCACCCATGATATTGAAGGATTTGAGTGGTGTGGTGTCACATTACAATGTACTTAGCCATGAATGACCTTTTATTTTCACCAACTCATAGATTCTATGGAAACCATTTTTCTTTGCGCATTGATGCCACCAATAAAAAATGTGGACCACTAAACTCAATCAATACACCAACTAATATACTTGATGATGTGAAGCTCCTCGTATTGACTTCAAAAGAACTGATTCTATATGTGAATGGTGTGACTCAATAGCCCCATTTATTTCTTTTCCAACATGCTTTAAGTGTTAGAAATATTTTTCCCACATTTCTAATGAACAATAAATAATATATGTTAATAGTCAACATAAATATAACAAAAATATGAAAATAAAAGTTACAAAATTTAAACTTGTTATATCCAATCATCATGCTTGAAAGTACTCAACAAAGGTGGTTACTTCTTGGAAGTCATTTACACATTCACATTTATTGGCATCCTCAAGCACAAAATTTGCATTTTTCTGATTGTGCATAATGCCAGCTAGATGCATAAACATGACACACCTTGTAGTACAATTTTCCAGTTTCATTCAACATTCTGTAATCATGCCCTTCTAACATGCCAAATGAATAAGTAGACTTCACATTGAAATATCTCCCTTTTACACATATAAGATATACAAAGTTAAAAATATATGTTTGTTTGTACAATAAATCTACAATAATGTATGTCACATTTCATTTTGATAAATAGAAAAAACACACACTCATCACTCTCCATACCTAATCACATCTATCTAAGTAGCTTCATCATATCTATCTAAGTAGCTTCATCATATACAAAATGCATTCAACTTCCATTTCAACATACCCATGAGAACTTTAAGATGTAGCATTTCCATCCAGTTGGAAATATAAAAAACCATTGATATTGACATGAGAACCCATGCCACTGGAACACCATTGAGTTGGGAATCAAATGGCAATAATGTATAAATTTGAAACTACATTAAAAAAAAATAGTTATATGCTTGAATTATTATTATTATTATTTTTTTTTATAAAAAGAACAATTAAGTCCACACGGTCGTGACAAATACCTGGGGAAATTACATGATCTTCCTGTTTCTGAAATATCAAAACTAATGCTAACTACCCATACCCAAAATACATCATAGATCCCATTCACAAAGAGTACTCTTATTATCCAACTGGTATATAGTCGGAAAAATTGGAACAACAACCGGATACATTTGAAACCTTTCATAATCAAACCACTAAGAAGCATCTACAAGCATATTTAGATCAAATTATGTTGAATCCATTGTTGGGATGTCTGGCTTTGCTATCTGGATCTACAATTTTGTAATTATGCTACGCATGATGTCCACCCCGTCCTCCAGGCGCACAATTCTTGGCTACTGTGATTCAAATAGGTCCGGAGCAGCACTTCCAGAGGCATGTTGTTGATATACCATGACATGAAGATCATAGATATCGTTACTTAATGCTGCATGTTCCTTCTGGCATCGAGAGCGGACTGAGGAGACAAAGAAATCTGAAACAGAGAAACTGGGGTCCATTATTCTGATAATACGACAATAGGAGAAGAAAAATGGGAGAGGTGACAATTTTAAACCAAATAGATGATTCCCATACTTCAGAAATTGGTTTCCTATTGCCCCAGATCCCCAATTAGAAAATTCTATCTCGGTTAAGAATGTGGACTTTGAAACACACCGATCACATACCTCTATGCTAGTAAGGGTGAAGCACCAAGATATCCATCCACAATGATGCCTTAGACACAATTCAATATCAGCACCAGAGAGGAAGCAGACGCATGGAACTCGATGAAGAGCATCCAAGAAATCTAATCATTTGGCGCTACCTTGCTAACCCAAATCACTTTCCAACAATGCCTTTCGAACCGAGACCTTCGACCAGAAAAAAAATATGAATTATTGAGCCTGCTCATCCCCCAATTTAACTGTTATTTCCATAATTGGTTTTTGCGTCCCAATGTGCCATAATCCTTAATGCAATCACTGAAATTGACCTCTGTCGTGTCACACTTCGTCTCAAATACATGATGTAATTCTATTCCTGTGCTGGCCAACTTCCACACAAGAGCCCTTGAATCTACCTCGAGATTTCTTCGTGCCAAGATAGCTTCATCATCACCGAGTCATCCGAATAGATGATTTTTGCATACTTTATTTACACATTCTCACTTGAAATCCTGAGCATCACATGAGCCTGAGCATCACATGAGCAATTAATGGAAACATGATGGTAGATAAAGGAATGAGGCTTGAATTGCTAAATTGCATACGAGTAGTCTTTAGTGCGATTTTTTGAAGGCTTTTATGGTGGCTTTTTCCGGTGTAATTTCTCTGAAATCTGGCAGGAATTTATTGAAAAGAGAAGTTTGATTGCTAACCTTGCACAATCGAAGTGCCTTAACGGTTTTTGAGGGTGCTGAATCCATATATAGAGTAAAAAAACCAGTTTAAATAACAAAAACGAAGATTTTATCTCAATTTTTTTCACCGGATTCCGGCACCTGAAACTCCAAAAAGTCGCACTAAAGACAACTCCAATTGCATATCAGAAAGTCTGGTGAGATCATAAATACGCTTGGGAGGTGTGGCTACATGTCGAGCCTTATTTCCTTGTCTATCGACCATTTAATGTCGTGTGGCAGATATTACCCACCGTTAGATTTGAATGCCTTTAAATTTAATTGTGAGTAGTATCTGCCACACAACATTAAATGGCCTATAGACAAGGAAATAAGCTTTGCCTCACTGCATGCGCTATGATATGGGATGCTGCCATGATTGGATATATAATATTCCATGATGTCAGTGATTTGAGGGAAGGGAGGAGGCTAATCTCCACAACACTTAAGGGATCTAAGGGGGAAGTGAAGGGGAGCAGGAAGAGAGGGTAACTTGAGAGGCAAGGGGCCCTAGGATTAGGGGTAAGATCATAAAATATAATGGGTACAAAAATAATATAGGGGACGAAGGGGCTAATAAAGGAATGCAAAAAAACCATGGGAAACCTAAGTGATATAAGCAAAATCATCAATACCATTAATTTGAGTCTTTCCTTCATTGAATTGACAAGCCTTCTTGTCAAGAAAATATGACTCCAAGTTTAGAGATTGAAGGATGTGAAAGGGAGAGAAGGAAGAGAAGTTGGTTTGAAGTATGCCTTTTATTTTATAAAACAAAACTGTTAGCACATTGCCTTTGGGAGGAGAGGCCAAGTTAGCGAGGAAGGAGTCTCCGAGGAGGATGATTTCTTTGACTTCTCTTGAGAGAGATATTGTCAAACCCATGAGAAGCTCGTACATTTCTTCTTGGTTATTATATTTTCTACCTAAACCCCATGAGAATTTATCCATTATTCTTCCCTAATAATTAATCGGAATCCGTCCCCCTCCTGCCACCCATGGATTATCTTATAAATAACAAATGATAATACATAAAAATACAAACTTACCTTATAGTGATTTGTACCAAATGTAGAATCCATTGCTAATGTACTATCATGACCATATTTTCTCATCCATTCTAGTTGCAATGGTTATTGAGTGCCTATAATGAATGGAGTGCGTCCCTCATCATCTATGGCATTATCAAAATCTGGGTAGTAAAATGCATTATCATGATTTTATGCTTTCCATATAGGTACACTTCGAGAATCATTCTTATCAAACATGTATTGGGAATGTTTCAATCTCCTCTCTCTATTTCCAATGTCGTCACGAGTAACAAAATCATTTTGATCAAACTCAACTCTAAATGAGGTTACTTTGTCATGCACTAATTCACGATTTTTGTGTTGTATACATTCAACTGGCATTCCCAACAACAAACATCTTCCTACCTATTGAAATAGTTCATTACTAACATGGGGTGCATGGTATGTCCTTGTGCCTACAAAATCACCAACCTCTTATCTATGGTAAGGTTTACCTATAATATCTACACGGTTCATCTCACCATAAGTGATCAGGGCATATTTTGGTGCATTTTTGGATATGTGAACACTAAAGTGATATGTGCAACCACATTGATGAGGGTCATTATTAGGTATATTTTAAGGAGTTATAATGTCACCTTTTTAGCTTATTTACTCTCTCTCTCTCTCTCTCTCTCTCTCTCTCATTTAATTACATTTTGTCATATTTTTCTTAGTGAGAATGGTGTAGAAAGGATTGTCATGACTTGAAGCCTAATATGGTTTAAATGCAGGAATTGAAGGAAATAATGCTATTTTTGGGTGGGATTCCATGTCAGGTTGCGAAGTAGACAATAAGGAGAAACCATAGGGAGGTTGACCACCTTATTAACTCCTAGAAGCAACCGATATCTCTTCAGATCTACTCCAACAGTTCAAACTCAAAGGCAGCCGGGCAAGTGGATGATAAGAGGGAGCCAAGCTACACTTCTCTCGAGTTTCAAGGGGACACATACCTAATTTTTAGGGAGATGTTGGTAGCTACCCTCTTGTATAAACAAACAAGAGAAATAACTCATTAAGATTCAGATTTTATATGTAGCTAGAGAACTCTTGGCTATGTATTAGACATTTTTGACTTTCATTGTGAATGTAAGAGACTAGATATGAGATAAGATAAGCATTTGGTTTCTTTCTCACTGAGTTGATTTCAGGGAGCTGAGCTTGTGGGTTAGGGCCCAATCCATGGGTTGTAGTCTCTCTTGTATACACTTGTGTCTTTCCTTTATTCTTCGGTAGTTGGTTAATTTCATTGCATTTGGTAGCATATAAAATATCAAAAATGTGTTGCCATGTCTCCCTCTCTCACCTCTTCCATTGGAACTTGAGGAGGAAGGTCTTCCACCACAGACCAAACACATTCGGTTTATGATTTCTTGGAAAACTTAGGTTAGATTTTACTTTTCTTATGGCATGAATATGTTGTAGGTTCAGAGGTAGATTCCTGTTTCAAGTGCATAGGTAGTTCTAGTTAAATTCAACTCTTCTTTTCCACCATTTCTATGATAAGTTTGTTGATGATGAATGCATGAGTAGATGTATTTTTTGCAGGTTTTTTTATAGCAGCAGAGAAGTACCCATGCAACACTATCATTCCGAGTTTCCACCCTCCATCAATGACCTTCCATTCAAGTCACCCACAACCCTATTTTGGATACCATCATCACACTGTCAAGAGAAACCCTTTTGGTGCAAGACATGCCTTTTGAGATCTCTGAGCTTGGACAAGGGGGTTGGTCATCTTCCATTTCCTTGGATCCACCTTTCCCTCACTTTTCCTAGCCTTCTTCTCATCATTTTTGGCCTCCAAACCCTCTGGCCAACCCTTTTGGTGAAAGACACACATTTTGAGAGCTCTGAGCTTGGACAAGGGGGTTGGTCATCCTCCATTTCCTTGGATCCACCTTTTCCTCACCTTTCCTAGCCTTCTTCTCATCACTTCTGGCCTCCAAACCCTCTCGGCCAATTTCCTGTAGCATTACAGGACATCCTGTAGCAAAACAAGAATCATGTAGCAATTTCCTGTAGTGGTGTCGAGAGCCCTATTCTTCATCCACAAATCACTCCTCCACCTCACCTAAGCCTAGAAAAGCCATCACTAGATCTCCAAGTATGAATCCTTGGTTTAGAAACACCCTTAGGACACCCAAAATCCCTCTTCTCTTGCTACAAAACAAAGTAATTTAAAGTGTGATTATTCCATCATAAGATACATCATTAGCACACTAGTTGTTAGCAATAATTAGATAGAAATTAGTTAGTCATCGATTCAACATGTGTGAAAATATAGATTAGTTCCTTCTTGCAAGTTAATCAAGTAGTCTAGAAAATGAATGCAACTTAGTATAATTTCCTTTCTTGTACCTAGAATCAATGTTAACCTTTCTTCCTTGCAAAAGTATACATTAAATAGATGAACCAGTGCAATCTAGTGTAGTTTCTTTATTTCCAATAGAGTAATGGTTATGATCTAGTTTCAGTATTAGGTTGCAGTTAGAAGTGTGACAAACTTCCTCTTTCAGAGTAGCCCTAGTTATTAGCACCTCATTGTAGAACTAAGATGAGGATGGCATGAGTAGAGCTCATCTGTTGTGCATATAGAACTGTCACCTCCAAGTTTGTACGAACCCCAAGTTGATAATTAAAGTTGAGTAGCCTCTGAGAGTTGCAACACTCTTGTTACAATACCAAAGCTACCACTTTTTTGTGTCGTTTTCGGGGAGGTGTAGAAGTATATGTTTGTTTATGATTGAGCATTATTTTCTGCTTTCTGTTTTACATTCAGTTCCAAAATATTGAAAAATCACAAAAACGGTTTGACTTTCACGCCTCGTAGGAGTAGGGACAATCAAGGAAAATTATTACGAAAAACCCCCATAGCCTCACAAAGTCACCCTTCACTCTTATTTAGTGACTGCGAGGTAGAACACCCTCTAGGTGAGCCACTTAAAATTTTTGAAGAACCTATTGGTGAAGAAGATGAACTTGCTTCACCAGAGGAACTTGCTTCACCTATCCAAGCCATGGTTGAAACTAGGAACCAAGGAGTCTTTCCCATTAGAGAATTCGATGGAGAAACTACGATGAAGAACATCAACCCTTCAACCCTTCCACACTTCCATGGCCTAACTTTTGAGGACCCTGACACTTTCATGTTTGAGTTTGCTATTGTATGTAGGACTTATGACTATGCCTCAGATGAGAACAAGTTGAAATTGTTCCCACCCACACTCAAGGATGCAACCTTGCACTGGTTCATGGGTCTGCCTAGGAACAATATCACTACCTAGGCTCATATGCAAGAATCCTTCAAAAACAAATATATAGACTATTGCAGGTCCAAAGAGACCAAGGAGGAGATATTTAGGATGAACCTAGGGCCTGATGAATCTTTGGAGGATTACATTAGGGGAATTTTGAAGTATAAAATGGGCCTCCTAAGGAAATAATAAAATAATAACTAAACAAATAAAATAATATTTATGAATTTTCAATTCACTTTTTGCACCACAATCCATGTAACCATAGTTAAATTCAATTCAAAAGCTGTACCAAAATAAAATTAATAAAGAAATTGTATTGATGTGACTATAAATAAGAATGAGCTTTTCAGGAAAAAGTCATCACCATTGAACAACTAATGCATTTGTCCTTTGTACTTAAATAACTTAAAATAAAATATAAATATAAATTTATAAATTCTTAATTATATTATATGTTATTAATTAAAATCTATATTATTTAAATTATATAATAACATGTAATTAATATATTATATATAAAAAATAGAATAGAATAGAATATAATATAATATAATAAATGTATAGGGATATGCATTGTTTCTTTCAAGAAATATGAAATGAAAATAATATTTTTTTTATTCAAAAAGTGTGAACTAAAATTTATTATGAGTACTTTACTTTGACTTTAAAATTACTTAGAGCACTACCATGGTTAACCATGAGTTTTTATCCACCATTGATAATGTGACAAGTAAGTACCTTTAACTCAAGCAATGCCACCTCAACCATTAGGGATGATGTCATCCCATAAAATGTGATTAGTTCTCATAGAGTGAATTTTGATTGTACATTTTCCTTAGGAGGCCCATTTTAGACCTCAAAATTCCCCTAATGTGAAGAAAGATTCCAATTGAATTACAAGAGAGCCAATCGTACCCTTGATCTTGGATCATTGAAGTTAGTACTTCTCTGAGGGATCAAGGAATAGGTGATCGAGACCATTAAAATGTTGTCTCAAGGAGATATCTATTAGCTACCTTATGAGGACATCAAGACTGTATTTAGAAACGACTCTAGGGAAGCCAAGGAAAAAGGTAGATCTAGTCAAAGCATGATTAATACCCCTTCCTCTTCCACCTCCATCAAGCATGAGATTGGAAACATGTTGGAGGAATTTAAAAGTGAGATATTGCACACCTTTTCTTTTCAAATGACACAATGCAGATCAAAAGGAAACAAGAGGAAGCAAAGAGGGCCTTAACTATCTTTTTCCCTAGATGTAGTAGAAAACACCCTCAAAATGAATGTCCATTGAATGTCATAGAGGTTTTCTTAGTCTATGAAGAGAATCATGCCACAAATAAACATCCCTCCTTACCTAGCCTCAAAGTTGTATATCCAGGTGAGGAAGGAGGACCTGAGAAACTTTATTTCATAAATCAAAGGAGGCCTCAAGGGCCTTGACATACTAACAAGGCATGCAAGTTGCACCTTATTCTTACTATCACACAAATTAGAATGCACCCATGAAACCTTGGTATTATCCCACTCCTCCATCATGGCTTACACCTCCTACTTGGCCTCATGTCCCTCCATATCATCCTCAACTTGTAAATCAACCTTTTCAACAGTATGTTCCTCAAATACCTCAATGGATCAACACATCACAAGGGTGGAGTCCCAAACTCAACCAACCACCTACCTTATTGCCTCCATGCTAGCCTCAACCTTAGCTCACTCATTCTTCTCCCCCTAAGTTGCCTCAAATACCTGCCCAACCCAATCCAAAGCCGAAAAAAGCAGGCATGACAGGTTTATAATGGAGAAACATCCTATCCAACTTATGCTATGGAGATGCATGAAATTCACCTTAGATATGAAAGAGTTCTCCCAGAAATAACCCTCCATATCCACCTACAAAGGTTGAGGAGGAAAATGAAGAAAGCAACCCTCCGACCAATCAAAATCCTTTTCCTGTGCGACTAATCCACCCTATCCAACACACCCCAGAAGAGACTAAACTCTTGGGAGAACTAAAAAATCTGTGTAAAAACACCCCTTCTCCAGGCCATTAAGGACGTTCTTATTTACAATAAGCTCATCAAATAAAATTCCTTTAAAAATCCTGGGAGAAAGAATAAAGACATCCCCACCATCAATGTTGTATTACAACTGTCCCACTTGATGTTGGGAAGAGTGATTTTCCTGAAGTACATGGACTGTAGGAGTCCATTAGTAGATGTACACAATGATGGTGTAATTGTTCCCCACACTTTGATTGATCTTGGGGCTGCCATCAATGTGATGACTAGGGAAACCATTTTGAAACTCAACCTCCAAGGCATCTTGATAAATACTACCATAGTTCTGCAACTTGTAGATAGATCCACAATAGCTTCGGAAGGAGTTGTTGAGGATGTTATGGTATCGATTGACTCCAGGGAATATCCCACCAAATTCCTAGTACTTTAGCAGAAAAATAAGTTTAATGTATATCCTCTCAATTTAGGAAGACCTTGGTTAGCCACAGTCAATGGTTATATCGGTTGTAGGGCTGGAAACATGACTATCAAGAATGAGTCCTTGTCCAAACAGTTGGTATTATATCCTCCAACCCAACCTTCCATTGACCATGACCTACCCTTATGGTTGGAGGATGAAGAAGGAGAATATGAAGTGTACCACACCACACCCTACCCCCTTTGTACCATAGATACTGTTCTTAGAGGGGGGCAACTTGATGAGGATGACCTCATTGACCACATTCTTCAAAGCCAACCCCCCACTTCCATTCCACTCGATGACCTAGTGGGAAAATCTGAAAGCCACCCTTGGATTGAGTTGTGCTCAGTTGAATCAACCTATGAATCCACCAAGGTTGTGGAATTTGTCCCATCTAGATCCATGAAGATTAAATCTTCTCTCTCATCCAAATAAGAAGAGAAATTGTGCCGTCTATTAAGGGAAATATTAGATGATTTTTCTTGGGATTACAAGGAAATGAAAGGGGTGCATACCTTAGTGTGCACACACCATATTTATATTAAAGAGGGATGCAAGCCTGTGCGCCAACCCCAAAGGAGGATGCACCCAACCTTAAAGGACATAGTAAAGGATGAACTGTAGAAGTTTTTGGATGCGGGGTTAATCTACCCCATATCAAACAATGAGTGGGTGTATCCTCTTGCTCTAGTCCCAAAGAAGAATGGGAAGTGGTGAATCTGTGTTTACTATCGAGAACTAAACAAAGCCACTAAGAAAGACCATTTCCCTTTTCCCTTCATTGATTAAGTCCTTGATGGTCTTGCGGGATAGAAGTTTTTATCTTTCCTGGATGGATTCAGTGGGTATAACTATATTCAAATCAGCTCTGAGGACTAGGACATGACCACATTCACATGTCCTTGGGGCATCTTCGCTTATAAAGTCCTTCCCTTTGGCCTATACAATGTACCTGCTACTTTCCGGAGAGCAGTCCTCAACATTTTTTTTGAACTTGTCCATGATTATGTGGAGATCTACATGGACGATTTCACTCCTTATGGGTATGATTTCCAGGAGGATCTATCCAATCTTGGTAAGGTATTAAGGAAATGAATTGAGATGCATATATCTCTAAGACATGAGAAATGTGAATTCTTGAAAAGGGCATGGATTTTCCCCGGCCACTCCATATTTCAAGCAAGAATACAGGTAGACCCAAAAAAATAACCATTATTAAAAGGGTGCCTATTCCTCAGAAGCAGAGAGATGTAAGGAGTTTCTTAGGTTTGGCTAGATACTATAGGAGGTTCGTCAAGGACTTCAACAAGGTGGCTTTCCCATTATTTAGATTGCTGGCCAAGGATTCTGAATTTTGTTGGTCAAATATTTGTTAGGAAGCTTTTGATATCATCAAGGAAAAACTGACCACTTCCCCTACACTTCAAGGTCCCAATTGGACTCCTCCCTTCCACATCCATATTGATGCATCAAACAAAGATGTGTGGGAAGCCTTGGGACAATTACCAAGGCTCTTTCACACTCTTGTTGCAATACCAGGGCTCACCACTTTTTTGTTCCGTTTTCCGGGGAGGTGTCGAAGTATATGTTTGTTTCTGCTTGAGAATTATTTTCTGATTTATGTTTTACATTCAATTCCAAAATATTGAAAAAAACAAAAACAGTTTGACTTTCATGCCTCATAGGAGTAGGGACAATCAAGGAAAATTATTACAAAAAACCCCCATATCCCCACATAGTCACCCTTCACTCTTCTTTAGTGACTGTGAGGTAGAACACCCTATAAGTGAGCCACTTGAAAATTTTGAAGAACCTATTGGGGAAGAAGAGGAACTTGCTTCACCTATCCAAGCTATGGCTAAAACTAGGAACCAAGGAGTCATTCCTATTAGAGAATCCGATGGAGAAACTACAATGAATAACATCAACCCTTCAACCCTTCCACACTTCCATGGCCTAGCTTATGAGGACCCTGACACTTTCATGTTTGAGTTTGCTATTGTATGTAGGAATTATGACTATGCCTCAGATGAGAACAAGCTGAAATTGTTCCCATCCACACTCAATGATGAAACCTTGTGCTGGTTCATGGGTCTTCTTGGGAACAATACACTACCTAGGCTCAGATGCAAGAATCCTTCAACAAAAATTATAGAGACTATTTCAGGTCCAAAGAGAACAAGGAGGATATATTTAAGATGACCCTAGGGCCTGATGAATATTTGGAGGATTATGGAGAAAGATTCCAATTGAATTACAAGAGAGCCAACCGTACCCTTGATCTCGAATCACTCAAGTTAGTACTTCTTCGAGGGATCAAGGAATAGGTGACTGAGACCATTAATATTTTGTTTAGAGGAGATATCTATCAACTAAAATATGAGGACATCAAGGCTGTAGTTAGAAACCACTCTAGGGAAGCCAAGGAAAAAGGTAGAGCTAGTCAAAGCATGACCAATACCCCTTCCTCTTCCACCTCCATCAAGTATGAGATTGGAAACATGTTAGAGGACTTTAAAGGTGATATGCTGAACACATTTTCTTTGAAAATGTACACAATGTATATCAAAAGGAAACAAGAGGAATCATAGAGGGCCTTAGCTATATTTTTCCCTAGATGTACGAGAAAACACCCTCGAAATGAATGCCAATTGAATGTCATAGAGGTTTGCTTAGTCTGTGAAGAGAATCATGCCACAGATAAATGTCCCTCAACTAACCTCAAAGTTGTATATCAAGGTGGGGAAGGAGGAGCTGAGAAACTCCGTTTCATAAATCAAAGGAGGCCTCAGGGGCCTCGACATACCAACAGGGCATGCAAGGTGCACCTTATTATTACTATCATGCAAATCAAAATGCACCCATGTAGCCTTGGTATTTTCCCACTCCTCCATCGCGTCCTACGCCTCCTATTTGGCCTTATGCCCCTCTATATCATCCTCAGCTTGTAAATCAACTTTTTCCGCAGTACGTTTTTCAACTACCCCAGTGGCGCAACCCATCACAAGGGTGGAGGCCCCAACTCAACCAACCACCTGCCTTATTACCTCCACCCCAACCTCAACCTTATCTCACTCATTCTTCTCCCCCATAAGTTTCCTTAGATGCCTACTCAGCCCAATCTGAGCTCGAACAAAAATAAAGCACAACAAGTTTATAGTGAATAAACATCCTATCCAGCTTATGCTATGGAGATACATGAAATTAACCTTATATTTGGAAGAGTTCTCGCAGAAAATAACCCTCCATCTCCATCTACAGATATTGAGGAGGAAAAGGAAGAAAGCAACCCTCAGACCAATCAACCTCCTTTTCCTATGCCACTAATCCACCTTATCCAACACACCCATAAGAGACTGAACTCCTAGGAGAAATGAAAAATATATGTGTAAAAATACCCCTTCTCTAGGCCATTACGGACATTCCTATTTACAATAAGCTCATCAAATAAAAATTCTTTAAAAAGCTTGGGAGAAAGAATAAAGACACCCCCACCATCAATGTTGTATTACAACTATCCAACTTGATGTTGGGAAGAGTGCTTTTCTTGAAGTACATGGACCCTGGGAGTCTAGTAGTAGATGTACACATTGATGGTGTAATTGTACCCCACCCTTTGATTGATCTTGGGGCTGGCATCAATGTGATGGCTAGGGAAACTGTTACACCATTTTTTGTTCAACTAACCTATTATTATTAGATGGACCCAAGTACACCATGTAAGACCAATTTTACCCTAAATAAAATTGCTTTCACTATGAAAATAACTTAGTAAACCACCTTTATTAAGTTGTTTATGGTCTAAACAGGAAACCCCATGAGGAAATATTAAATAAATCTACATTTGTTTGATTTTCCTCAAGGAATAATTAGTTAAACAACAGTTTAATTAATATTCCTGGTTATATTTAACCCAAAACAAGGAAATTAATTAGATAAATCATTATTTATCTTATTATTTTCTAAGAATAATTATTTAAACCTTATTTAAAAAATATTCTTTGTTAAATATGACTAAATCACCCATAAATAATTAAATAAATCATTATTTATTTGATTATTACTCAACCACATCCTTAAAATGATAAATAAATCATTTATTTATTTATTATTTACAAAGAAAGGGATTTGACCCAAGTCAAATTCCTTTTCCATCCAACAAATATAATAAAATATTCCATAAAAGTTGGATCTTCATTTGGTTAATAATATTTTAATTATGCACCAATATCTAGAATAACTCAATATTTTGCTATAAATAGAAGGGTTTTCCCATTCATTTACCACCTTTTGTTGCCTAAAGATCACTTTGGATCTATACTTTTGGTCTGACTTTGATCCACCATCATAGTCATATTTTGCTACCATTTTTGTCTGGGTTTTTCTACACCATTAAGAGAGAGTAATTTTAGATCTGAAGTGCTAAGGACTTACAAGAACCCATCCCATTGAGGAGAACTGGTAATAGCCTTCTGTGTTTTCCTCCCAAGTGCCATTAATACAAAATTCATTCAACATATTCTTGTCTTGTCTATTGGATGCATGGAGTAAATCTTGTTTTTTCTACTGCTTAATGTCTTCTGATGCATAGATCTAGATTTTTGCAGCATTTCTCTTGATCACCTAACTGCAAATCTGAGGATATTGGCAGCCATATTTGCTGTTAGGGATGTTTTTTATGCACAGCTAAAGTGGTCTTTTTTGGTACGCTTGGAATTAAGATTCATACTAACAACTAGCGACTCCACACGGGTTTACGATTACGATCACTGTCGTTTTTATGATCCTTGCATATCTAGCAGCTTCAAACCCCAGGATTTCTCTTCAGCCTCTTGATTTTTTCTTTTCTTGATGTTGTTTTTAACCTATAAAACCCTAGAAAGATAAAAATTCTAACTTCCATGTGTTTTCGGACCTATTGCGTAGGTGACAGACATCAGTCACAGCTGAGATGACACTTTTTCTAAAATCTTCCGCCGAAAGTGCCGGAAGTGCAGGTTGCACTTTTTAGCCCAAAACCTGTGACCTGGAGCTTCAGGAAGCAGGAATCAACCCAAAAACTGTGACCTCTGTAGAAAACAGGTCAAAAACTATGACCTGGACTTTTTGCGGGAATTTTTCTGAAAGTTTTCTAGGTTTGTCTGAGCCTCTTTTCAGGGTTGTTTGACCTTTGTCTTCACTCGTTTTGGACCTTTACTTGTTCTATTTTTCTCAACTAAGTGGGAACCTAGCTCCAAGGGCTTCAGTACCCTCCACCTTTTGTGGAAGAGTTTTTGCTGTTGTAGGTTATCTGAAATTTCAAAGTCTTCAGCCATTTTTCAGATATGATACCTCACCTTCAAATCCACTTCAGATCAGCTATTTATCCATCCACAACACCTCATTTAGTTTTGTTTTGGTTTTCCTCTAGGGTCACCTCCGTTTCCCTTTAGGACATAGACTTTCGCCACCTCATCTACAACAATCTTTCCTTTGATTTGTTGTTGTTTTCTGCACCACTTTCCAGCAGATTTGACCTTTAGATCCCTGTCCCTCCTGAACTTAGATCTATTGGCTATTTTAGTGTGTTTTGATTAGTTTTTCTCCCACCTACAGACTGGTTGTTGAGAGGCTCGCCTCATTGGGTTTAGATTATTGCATTATTAGCTGTTTATTTTATGTTATTTCAGTCTGATATAATGTTATTTGCAGCTATACAACACACTTTTTCTTTTTCTCTACAAACTTCTGGGTTTTAAAAATTAAAATTTACACACTTTACACACACACCCTAAGCGAAAAAGGGTTTGGTTAACATCGCCAAGAAAAGACTCTAAAACATTGAAATCAATTGATCTTGCACCTTTTTTCCCTTGTTCTGACATTGTAATCAGTTGATCGTGCACCTCCTTGCCCTTGTTGGTCTCTTTTACCTTTGTGCCATGTTTGTGTTGTCATCATTGCGCCACCAAGGCATTTATCCTGGAGACTTCTTGGCCTTCATCCTCAGTTTCCGGTAGGAAGACCTACTCCTCCGCATATGATTCGAGTTAGTCCTCCATCGAGTCCGCACTCCAACTCTTCTTCTGGTTAATTGGGTTCTCCTTCTCGTTCCGCCCCGGTTCTCCCCCTGTCACCTTCACCATGTTTGGTTCAGGACCTAATGCTGGTGGTAACCCCAGACCTAATGCTGGGAATACCACTAGTGAGACCGAAATGGACACTACCTTGGCTGTGCCCTTGCTCCTCTACATGGCAGGCCTCAGCCTTCCCGATTTTGACCAGTTGATAAATGACCTTATACACCATGATGTTGCTTGGCCTGCTATGCCAACCAAGCTCCCTTCTGAAATCCCCAAGTTTGAAGGTCTTGCTGGTGAAGATCCTACAAACCATGTTCGATATTTCCACATGTGGTGTTCATCTAACTCCATTACCGATGACTCTGTCCGTCTTCAGTTGTTCCAACGTATGCTTACTGGTGAAGCTTCTAAGTGGTATGTTGATCAGGCCCCTTCCTCTCATACCACCTTTGCGACTCTTGCCTGGGATTTTCTGTCTTACTTCCAGCTTCCCCTTCGTTATGACACTGGTATCGAACTTTTGACTTCTTTCCATCAATCGTCTGCGACCCGCCTATCCGATAATGTCTAGGAATAACGGAGAAGAAAGAGCCTTTGTCGAGCCCCTACCTTCAAAGACCATGTCTACATGGACTGGTTGCTTAGATCTCTCTTGCCACCTATCGAGAAAAATGTCGCATCGCATTTTCCTCAAACTGAAGAAGTCGCTCTCTAAATTATGTTAAAATATGACCTAATCTACGCTCAGTCAGGTTATGTTTATACCATTCTACCTGATATTCCTAGACCTAGTGGTGCCAATGCACCGGGGGCATATCACGCCACCGAAGATATTTTTGGAGCTCTCTCTAATCCATATGCTCAGCCTCCCATGGGCTATGGTTTTCCTCAGGGGGGGTCCAACACCTCTTGCAATTTTCCCCCTCCCGGTAGCACATATCTAGGATATGACATGCTTCCTCTTTTTTCCCAACCTCCTATTTACCACACTGTTACCCAAACTCCTTATTATCTGTATCCACAGCTTGGTGCTCCATCTCCTCCAGCATTAGCACCTCCGCCTCCCTTGCCTTCTCAACCCTCACAACAACAACCACCGCCCCCTCAGGGGTAGGTGTATGCATAGTAGGGTGCGACTAATCCTCCCCCTTCAAAAAAGAATAGGAAAGGCACTCAAATTCAATCTGCCTCAGGTAATTCTGGACCTAATACGCAAACTAATGCCCCTAATACTACTAACCAGCAACAGGGCACT
Organism: Pinus albicaulis; assembly: GCA_034641835.2. Classification (NCBI taxonomy): domain Eukaryota; kingdom Viridiplantae; phylum Streptophyta; class Pinopsida; order Pinales; family Pinaceae; genus Pinus; species Pinus albicaulis. The sequence continues at coordinate 311,769,489 of CM076570.1, read as the reverse complement.
CAGCCCAAGCAGGACAGGCCTGTTCGTATGAATAAGCCTTGTTCTTGTTGCAGTATTTATGGTCATTACATGCATGATTGTCCTCTCTTACCACAGATGAAGTATATGTGGGACTCTCAAGCCACATTGAGAGGACAATAAGCCTCCCCTTTGGTCCCTCCCAGTGCTGCGCCTAGTCAGCCGACTATGCTTACTAATCCTTTCCCTCAGCAAGGATTTGTGGCTACCCAACCACCTGAAGGTCAGGCGACCATTCAACCTCTTCCATTTGGTACCCACGATTACCAGATCCTCATGATGAACTCTGACCAACCTGTTATTATTGACCTTAACCTTCAGAGTCGGTCCTGTCAGTACACCATGCCTCCCGCTACGTCTGTCCCCTAGCCACCTCCTTCAGTTTCTATAGAGCCTATTTCGACACCTAATGGTACCTTGAGAATACCTTAGCTTAAGGCAGAGGTTCATACCAAGATCCCTAAGGGACCACTACGTCGAAATGCTGCTTCTGGAAAAGATGCCCATTCGTATCGTATAGTAGATGATTTGGTGCAATATCCTGCTGCCATCTCAACGTTGGAACTCCTCCAGTTGTGCCCTTCACAAAAAAAATCTCTACTATCTTCCATGGGCACTGTAGATCCTGCCAATGGTCACTTGATTGTCTTAGATGCTGACCGGTCAGAACATCCTCCTCTTCCTGCTTCCGTCGCCTTCCAAATCCTAGTCAAAATCGAAAACGCCAACGTTTCCCGGTGTATCATTGATGAGGGGGAATCCACTTGTGTGATGTCCGCCTCGGTTTGGAAGTGACTCAGATCACCTGAGTTGGCTCCTTCCACGATCACTCTCCGAGCGTGGGATGGCCATGCCTCCCAGCCCATTGGCCTATTCTGCAATTGTCCTATTACTCTTGCGGGCAAGACTGTTTGCATGGACGCAAAAGTCATTGATGCCCCCTTAGATTACAACATTATATTGGGTCGTAGCTACACCTATGCGATGTTTGCGGTCGCATTTGCGGTTTCATTCCCTCATAACGGAAAGATAGTCACCATCAACCAGTTGACATATTACGAACCGAAGTCTCAGACCTCCCCTGAGTCCATCATCTCTTCGTTGGCCAATAAGCAAACTGTCGATCCTTTGACTAGTGCCTCACCCAGAGTCTACAAAGACTCCTCTTTGCTTGGTACATTCCCTGGTCTCCCTCCTCTTGTCTCTGATCCTAGCTTATCGAATTTTTGCATGATGCAATCGTCTCAGGCTTCCCTCAAGTGGCCCGCTTCGACTAGTCAGCAGCCTCCTCGCCCTCCACAGCTTGCTCCTAGCCCTTTGATTTAGCCTTCTGGACCTCCTCCTCTTGGCCCTTCATCCTCAGCTAGTATTCATGAGCCTCTTTATCCTCATAAAATAGTTCCTCCAGGCCTGAACCATCTTGGAGTCATCCTGCCTGGCCATTACCCCTCTGGTTAGATATCGTTCCTAGCTCCACCTCTCGGAGTCTACACGACACCTATTATGGCTACCTTCTCTCTTCGTAACTTGACCCTGGGGATTCTCGTCTGGTACCTTGATCCCCCAGCCGCTACCCCACCTGGTCAACCCAAACCTTATCTTGCTTTGACCTCGGTTCAGCCGGTCCCTATGACTTCTCCCGCTGTTACAGTGGCTCAACCACCTCAACAGGAACCACCTCCTATTGCGACCACTTCGGGTAAGAAGGGAAAATCTCGTAAGAGGGCCTCAAAGGACAAGGCCGCCCTGACTGACCCTGCACCTCCTTCAGCCCCAAGGCCCTGTGCTTTGTGTGTTGTCATCGGTCACACCACCCATACCTGTCCCGAGTTGACCCTCATCAAGCCCATGGTTAAAGTCGCGTTCCCTGAGTCTCCGGTCCCTGAAGCCTCTGCTTCTTCTTAGACTGCAGCCAAGAACACCAAGAATATTCACACCAACCAACCTTGTGATTTGTGTGATATCCATGGCCATTAATCTCACCATTGTCCCCGCCTTACGCATTACTGTGCCTCTTTAGAGGTAGTTTGGGAGTACGAGGTTGAATAGAATAAATCTGCATCTCTTGTACTTGTGCAGTATGCTGCGGGCCAACCTGAGGATTTACATGCTCCCATTGACATTCCCCCTCCCGATGTTGAGATGACGGAGCCTGTAGCCACTATCCTCTACTTATCATCATCCATGAGACCCTCAGTGGAAGCTCCCTCTGAACCTTCCCCTACTGTTTCGCTAGACCTCCCTTCAGTGATCACCTTGGGCTCAACATCAGTAGATCCCCTATCTTCTTGTTCTTCCGTCATCCCCTATAACAATGCGCATGTGAACCTCTCTTATCATGATGATGATTCAGGTATCTTCGCCGTGTCATGTGGTCTCCCTTCCTCCCGCCACTCCATCTTCTATTATGATGATGACATCATGGAAGCCTTGTCCACACCTGCCTTCATCTTTCCTGCCCATAAGAGGGATGGAACCATTCGTGTCTATGGTGACTTTCGCAGCTTGAGCACAAGATAAACATCCGGTAGCTCTCACACCCCACCTACCCGTCGGCGGGTGAGTAGTAGACATCGTACCCAGATCACTCCCTCTCGCAGTGTTTTTTCGGTCTCTACTTTGCGCTCAAGTTGCCAGCATTATTCATCATCCTCCCATGTGTTGTCTTGTGGCACTTTTTAGATGGACCTCCCGTCCACACCCTATATTGGTTATGCCGATGGTGCAAGTCGCTACGCCTGGAATCTAGCCTCGGCAGGTTGGGCCATTTTTACCCCCTTGCATTCGCTTGTTCTCTTGAACGTCGTATGCATTGGTACTGCTACCAATAACCAGGCCGAATATGATGCAGTGCGAGGTTTTTTGGTCGATGCCCTTTCCCATCGCATCCTCCACCTTCATGTTCATTTAGATTCCCTGATTCTTGTCATTCAATTGAATGGTGTCTATCGTGTGCATAATCCTATCCTTTTTAGAAGATATTTATGAGTGAAGCTTTTGATGCATGAATTTGAAATCATTACATTCAGTAATGTACCGATAGCACAAAATCACTATGTAGATAGCATTGCAACCAATATTCTAGATTGGCATTTAGCACACACACTTAACACAAGATAATAACATAACATAAACCATCAAAACAATGCATATCCATAATATGTGTCGCATAATATGTTTTAGAGTCCATCAACTCTGATATATATGACATGCCCATAGCATGTTACAAAACTCAAAAATTGGGGGCACCACCTGCCCTTACACCTAATCACTATCTGGAGGATCCCGAGCCAATGGCTTTGCTCCTGCAGCTTGTAGTTCACCATACCCTGTCTGGCCATCGCCATGCACCACATGACCCCTCGCCACTCTGAGGGTAGACCAATATATGGCTCTATGTACTGGTCATCCAAGTCTTGCCAGCCGCGCTTTGAAACACCGGTCAAAGGCCTCTCACATCTACAACGGATTTCCTCCAGGAGGGCTGCTGCATCCTCATTTTGTGGTGCTCTCGATCCACTAGGTCCTATGGTTCTTGATACTGCAGGCCGTCCCATATACTCGGCCGATTTTACCAGTGCTGTATCTGCATACCAAAAGTGAAAGAATCAGTACCACATACAATATTCTAGAACTTTACATGCACATAAAATATTAGCAATTTTTCACTTACCATCGGGCCCCCATACTCGACTAGGCGGCAGTGGCAGATCCAGGTCCCCATGATAACTCATCCCACTATAGGGATAGTCGTCTATATACAGTGGCATCTAATCCTAATGAGCAAAGAACTCGGGTCGGAACACCCATCCAACCACCCCACCTCCTCCTCTGCACAGTAGTCGCCCCCACCGGCACATCTTGGGCTCTCTCGGGCCCCCATCTTGGAGCTGTATGCGAGGTCAAAGTGTCGGGATCTTCTCAAAGAAGAGCGAGCACAAAATTGTACCATATGCATAGTCATGGTTCACTTGCCACTTGCATAGCGAAAACTATCGTTTCAATGACGACATAATCATTTGGGCCCACTCATAGTAGGTCCCACTCAACACACTCTCCACAAGCATCATCTGCCCTCCAGTGATGTGGTGGAGTGCCTGGTTGCCCATTGATCTGCAACATCGTTGTGGCCACAGCACGGGTCTCTAACCTCTCTAGATCCCTGATGGGTATCCGAGTCCCCTTGAATTAAAGACTTGATTGACAATGGCGCTCTACAAACTCCATGATGTTCCGCCCCTACGGTAACACTAGCTGAGTATTCCCGACCATCCCAAGTGGTGGGAGACTAGTCAGGAAATATATATCCTGGACCGTCAACTCAATCTGGTGCCCCTGCACTATAAAGCCCTCATGGTCCGGATCCCAATAGCTGACAATCCAGGCCAATAAGGGCTCTCCAGCTCTCATCAGAGGGTTATCCACAAACATCAGAACCCCAAGCATGGCCAATGCACTACGGACACCTTGATCCTCTCGAATCTATGACCGTAATATGCCCAAGTCTCTCTCTCTCCAGTTGATCCGTAATTTTTCCATATCTGCACAAAACCATCATATTTGTCAGTGTATAGATAGGAAAGACTGTATCTCAACATAAAAACCCAGTGGCCAGCCAAAAAATAGCACATAAAAACCCTTCCTTGTCAGGTCGCACTTTTCAGGCCCAAACCTAGGACAGGTCACAGTTTTTTGCCCAAAACCTGCTACCCAAGTCACACTTTTTTCCCCAAAAAGTGCAACCCGGCTATGAAGAGGAGAAGGGGTCTGTTCCTGAGCTCTGGGAACCTAAACTGAACTTTCAATCCACTGGAATGAAATAGTAGGGTTAGGCCTCTTACTTGCAACTGACGGATCTCGATTCCAATGGTCGGTTTGTCCACTACGATTGCCGCAAGATTTAGGGCCTTCTCTCCTCTCTACATTCACCACAACTCCACATGCAAATGAGTGAATTTGGAGGGAAAACACCTTATTAAAAGAGAAACCCCTGATTTTTCTTTCACGTGATGTGGCCAAACCGTAGCTTAGTTTGAAAAACTGTCTGTACCATTGGAAAGCTCTCGCCGAGCCCTCAAATGGGTATCTGTTAGTTTTTAGTGATTGTATACTTCACCAGGACAAATTTTATCCAAGAAGCGTCACTTAACCCCTCTTCAAAATCGAATTTCTTCACTTGCAACACTCGTACTAGGGGCACCACTTTGCCTCCATACTTGTCCATGCTCGTATCAATTTTCATCGTGAGTTACCATCTTGTACTCATGTTTTTTATGGTCCCCCATTGGACCTTTACTGTGTGGCAGCACCATCGAGTCGCCCTTGTTTAAAGCATCCGAGTTGAGTCATCATCGCATTCATGGAGTCTATCCCGAGTCCCTTTGTATTCCACTATAGTCCTGCATCCTTCATTGCTTGGTCTCTCTCTCGTGTTGCACATTATGGCCTCTAGTCCCACTGTCCCCTATCCCTCATGATATTGTGTCAGTCGCTGCCAGGTCATCCATGCCCTTTTTTCTCTAACAAAGGAAGTCATCCGTCCACTACTCAGTACCACCCCCCCCATTTCATCACCACCCCTGGTGTCCGTCTGTTAGTCGCTTTACTATTTTCTCTCGTGCCGTAGTTGAGGACCCCTTATTTCCTCACCTATGGCGGACCTCCTTCTGTCGAATCAGATCATTTATTCCAGAAGATAGGTCTAGAGGGCAGTGTACCTTAGTTCTAACTTACACTCTTGTTCAGTGCCTCAGATCAGGCAAAGGGACTCCTTATAGCCCTTTGACTTGATTGTTTCTTAGCTCCATCTCCTTTCAACATAATCAAGATCCGTATACTTGACGGTTCAGTGATGCAGTAGATTGGACCAGTGATTCCTGAGTGTGTGTGAGATGTCTCAACCCTCATGAGGGGGTGGCCCTACAGGTAGCCCCCCACATGCCCGGATGACCTCTTCCTTTCAGCCTTCGATGCAGCTCCATAGATTTGATGATGTCAGCCTCAGTCGATTGCAGCTCCTTTTTGATTACATGTATCAGTAAGATTTTCAAAGCCCTTTCCTGTTTACAGGGGCATCTGGGTTGTATTTGTATCTCATGTACTCAGATATTATTGTACAAGTCCTGGCTGTTATCCCAGGCACAGTATGTATGTGGGATTCATTATGGTGTTTTTTATCTAGCTCATGTTTATGCCAACATGTACTATATTTTTCAGTCCCTTGTTTACTGGACGCTTCATTCTTTGTACTTTGTCTCGGCGGGCATAGGTATGCCTCCCCTGCCGCCTATAACACAGGTACTCACTCATAAAAGAGACTTGTCGCACCTGTAAGTCTCACCTCCTCAGGGTCTAGTCCTCTCAGTACTTTAGTCTACCTTATATTTCTCTCTCTGACTTCCCCTTTAGTGTCTAGTGATTGAGTTCTTACAACATACTTCAGTCATACGATTATCTCCTAACGCTTGCATGCGGGGGGGAAATCTGTTACACCATTTTTTGGTCATCTAACCTATTATTATTAGATGGACTCAAGTACACCATGTAAGACCAATTTTACCCTAAGTAAAATTGCTTTCACTATGAAAATAACTTAGTAAACCACCTTTATTAAGTTGCTTATGGTCTAAACAGGAAACCCCATGAGGAAATATTAAATAAATCAAAATTTGTTTGATTTTCCTCAAGGAATAATTAGTTAAACAATAGTTTAATTAATATTCCTGGTTATATTTAACCCAAAGCAAGGAAATTAATTAGATAAATAATTATTTATCTTATTATTTTCTAAGAATAATTATTTATACCTTATTTAAATAATATTCTTTGTTAAATATGACTAAATCACCCATAAATAATTAAATAAATCATTATTTATTTGATTATTACTCAACCAATTCCTTAAAATGATAAATAAATCATTTATTTATTTATTATTTACAAATAAGGAATTTGACTCCTTTTCCCTCCAACAAACATAATAAAATATTCCATAAAATTTGGATCTTGATTTGGTTAAAAATATTTTAATTATGCACCAATATCTAGACTAACTCAATATTTTGTTATAAATAGAAGGGTTTTCATTCATTTACCACCTTTTTTTGCCTAAAGATCACTCTGGATCTATAATTTTGGTCTGACTTTGATCCACCATCATAGTCATATTTTGCTACCATTTTTGTCTGGGTTTTTCTACACCATCAAGAGAAAGGAATTTTAGATCTGAAGTGCTGAGGACTTACAAGAACCCATCCCATTGAGGAGAACTGGTAACACCCTTCTATGTTTTCCTCCCAGGTGCCATTAATACAAAATTCATTCAACATATCCTTGTCTTGCCTATTGGATGCATGGAGTAAATCTTGTTTTTTCTACTGCTTAATGTCTTATGATGCATAGATCTAGATTTTTGCAGCATTTATCTTAATCACCTAACTACAGATCTGAGGATATTGGCAGCCATCTTTGCCGTTAGGGATGTTTTATATGCACAACTAAAGTGGTATTTTTTCATACGCTTGGAATTAAGATTCATATTAATAGAAACCATGCTAAAACTCAACCTCCAAGGAACCTCGATAAATACCACCACAGTTCTGCAATTTGCAAATAGATCCATAATAGCTCCAGAAGGAGTTGTTGAGGATGTTATGGTCTTGATTGACTCCTGGGAGTATCCCATCTAATTCCTGGTACTTCAGCTGAAAACCAAGTTTAATGTATATCCTCTCAATTTAGGAAGACCTTGGTTATCCATTGCCGATTCTTATATCAGTTGCAGGGCTAGAAACATGACTATCAAGAATGGGCCCTTATCCAAACAACTAGTATTATATCCTCCAAGCCAACCTTCCATTGACCATGACCTACCCTTATGGTTGGAGGATTAAGAAGAATAATATGAAGTGTACCGCACCACACCCTACCCCATTTTTACCATATATACTATTCTTAGAGGGGGAAAACTTGATGAGGATGACCTCATTGACCACATTCTTCAAAGCCAACCCCTCACTGCCATTCCACTTGATGACCTAGTGAGAAAATCTAAAATCCACCCTTGGATTGAGCTGTGCTCAGTTGAATCAACCTCTAAATCCACCAAGTTTTGGAATTTGTCCCATATAGATCCCCGAATATCAACTCATCTCTCTCATCCAAATAAGAAGAGAAATTGTGCCAATTACTGAGGGAAAAATTAGATGCTTTTTCTTGGGATTACAAGGACATGAAAGGGGTGCATCCTTCAGTGTGCACACACCATATTTATATTAAAAATTTATGCAAGCCTGGGCGCTAGCCCCAAAGGAGGATGAACCCAACCTTAAAAGACATAGTAATGGATCAACTGCAGAAGTTGTTGGATGTGGGGTTCATCTAACCCATATCAAACATTGAGTGGGTGTCTCCTCTTGTTCTAGTCCCAAAGAAGAATGGGAAGTGGTGAATCTATGTTTACTATCGAGAACTAAACAAAGCCACTAAGAAAGACCATTTCCCTTTTCCCTTCATTGATAAAGTCCTTGATGGTCTTGCGGGAAAGAAGTTTTTCTCTTTCTTGGATGGATTTAGTGGGTATAGCTGGATCCAGATCAATTCTGAGGACCAGGACAAGACTGCATTCACATGTCCTTGGGGCACCTTCTCTTACATAGTCCTTCCCTTTGGCCTATTTAATGCACCTGCTACTTTCCGAAGAGAAGTCCTCAACATTTTTTTTGAACTTGTCCATGATTATGTGGAGATCTACATGGACGGTTTCACTCCTTATGGGTACACTACTACATTTGGCGGAAATTCCGACACTTGGTTCCAACGCTTTTGACCAAATGTCGGAAATTTTCCCAAATTTTTTCCATCCCGCCCGAAACCGTCGCTATACCGACGTCTATAGAAAAGTGTCACAATACCGACACTTAAAACTGTGTCGCAATTGCAACGTTTGGAGGAAGACGTCGCAATTGCGACACTATGGCCCAAAGCGTCGCTATTGAGACTACTCCAATCGTCGCAAGTACGACACAATGTCTAGGTGTCACCATTGCGACGTTTGGAGGCACCCCTCGCAATAGCGACGCTTTTTCTGCCGTCGGTATAACGACACTTATATGCGCGCTACATAAAAATACGAAACTTATATGCGCCATAAAATTCTTAAACTTATATGCGAGTTGTCAAAAATGACGGTTGTTTGCATAAATGAAATTTGTCGCATTAGCTACATTAACGCCTGGAGCATCACGCTGCAGGATTCGCCTCCTCGCTCTTGCGTAACAATTTGGACAAAGATTCGCCGCCTCTCAACAAGAACATCATTTGCCCTTAGCATTCGCCCTCAGCGTTCGCCCTCGGCTCTTGCAGAACAACATTCGCCCTCAGCTCTTGCAAAATGGTAAGTTCTTACTGCAGGCCCTTCCTCCTATAGTAGGGTTGACTCTATTTGGGTTTTTTTGGTCAATTCCATTGGATTGTGTTAGGCTGTAGGGTTCTCTGTAGATGTCAATAGTCAAGATTCAATACCCTCTATTATCTTCATCACCTAATACAAGATTTAAATTTTTCCCAAAGAAAGGCTTATTAATTTGGTAGCCATTATTTCTCCCTACCTTAAAAACCCTACATTTAAATGAAAACAAGCATTGCATTTCAACTACAAAAATCTATTAGTGTTCAAATGTACATGTGTGCTAGCATTTACGTTCTGAGAATACACGGGTACTCGCCTCCGCTCTTGCAAGTCACAACATTCGCCTCTCACAAGATTCACTCCAGCTCTTGGGTGTAACAACATTCGCCTGGAAGCTCTACAGAATAGCATTCGCCTCCAGCTCTTGCAGAAGCATTCGGCTCGGATTCGCCCTCGCCTTCTTCGGTATCAAAGATTTCATTTCACGGCATCAACATTTGTGGCCAAAGATTTTCCCTCGCCGTCTGCCTCGGCCTTCCAAGTGTATCAGCATTCGCCCTCAGCTCTTGCAAAATGGTAAGTTCTTACTGCAGGCCCTTCCTCCTATAGTAGGGTTGCCATTGGATTGTGTTAGGATGTATGGTTCTATCTAGATGTCAAGAATCAAGATTCAATACCCTCTATTATCTTCATCACCCAATACAAGATTTAAATTTTTCCCAAAGAAACGCTTATTAATTTGGCAACCATTATTTCTCCCTGCTTTAAAAACCCTACATTTAAATGAAAACAAGCATTGAATTTCAACTACAAAAATCTATTAGTGTTCAAATGTACATGTGTGCATCACTTGTGTAGGGTATTCCTTTTCCACTTTCACATTATCCAAGAATGTGTGCAGTATAGTTCATATTTTTTGTGATTTAGATTGTCTTCAAAAAGGAAAGGTAAATTATTTCCCATGGAAAAAGAAGGTTTTCCCTTTTTATAGGTTGTTTGGACTTACGTGGAAAAATTTATGGTATGCCTTTCATATTATGTAGTTTAAATTTGAATTAACAAATTATTCTACATGAAAATATAATTACCTATGTGATGTCCTTCATCACTAATTAAAATTATAGGGTTTCAATTTCCTAGACTCTAACTCATCTGATGCTAAATTCTAGGTTCTCATTGGTGGATCACTCTTCCATTGATTTCCTTTCCCTCTGGATCTTGTCATACTTTAAAGTCATCAATGATACATATATTATTTCAGGTATCCCAAAAGGCTTTATAGTAGAACATATTGTGAAGTTTTTTTGACACTTGAGGATTCTTTTTAGAACCGCAACGTGGTCTATGCTATCGAGTTATATACCAAGCAACTTGTCCTTAATAACCACACTATGAGGTAGGTTCAACCAGTTTGAACTTGTTGGGACATAGCATATGAAGTTGTGTGATGATTCCATATCACAGGTCTATTATGGTGAAAAAAGTGAAGACACGTAATGATAGTTATTATGTTAACATTACTAGAAACATTTTCGAAATTATCCATGCTATCAAGATGTCAAAATTCCAGGCATTAGGTGTCAATACTCGTAGCTAATAGATACTAATAATAATATAAAAAAATCACAAATTTATTCTTGAAATATGATTGTTACACATTGGTAACCTAGTTCATGAGTTACTATCACCCAAAGATTGCAAAACAAACTTAAAATATAAATTAAACCAACATGAGAATCCAACTAAGGGTTTCTCGACAAAATCATGCCATAACCCGGCATTTTGAAACCCAAATTTGAATCCATCATAAGTAATACAATGCAAACTCAGATGGATTTTCAATGCATGTTTGCATGCTACACTTATTCTCTGTCTAGATATCATTTTTAAAATGGAACCATTAGTCAAGCCCACAGTCCTTTTTATGTGAAAAATTTCAGCTCTATTTGAGCTCTTTTTTGCTCCACCACCTCCATAAACTAGGTGTTACATGTATCTCGCCCACCTAGGGCCTAGATTCCGCCCTCACAAGCCTCGGGTCTTGGGGACTTCTAGGGGATGTTTCCCTCACGCCCCCTCACGTCCCCTCACCGCCCCTTTTAGTTTATGGTTTCGTGTTAAAAGTTGATGTGCCACTTAGCATATTTGAGAATCCAAGTGATTCTGATTCAGATGGTGACATGGTCGATCTTGATATATTCGTGTAGAAGTTGGATGCAGAGACTAGTGGGGCATTAACTTGAGCATTTATGCTCATTTATCATTATGATGATATCATTTGATATTCATATGTTATGTTTTATGTTTTATGTTTCAGACATAACTTATTTGCGTTTAAGTTTTATGTTTCAGACTTGAGTTGTAAACTTCAGTTTAAAATCTATTTTGAATCTTGATATAATATGTCATATGATTTTTTAAACTTTATTTTCATTGTACATTGTTAGTAGTTACATTAATGATTATATAGTTACGAACTTACAAACTTACATGCATGATTGTATGATGTATGTTTTAACTTTTAACTTTTAAATTTGTTTCAATTATATGATTCATCATTCATCGATTTGTAATTTTATCATTTATGATTTATCTTTCATGATGCAAGTGTATGATGAGTGTATATACATTCCTTGCAAAAATATAGTTACATTTTAAATATTAAATTTTATAATTTTTATGACCTCGACGTCCCCCCACGTTTCCTGAAAATTGGTAGGGAGCTTTTGCATAGGCCGCTCCCGCGCTCCCTCGTCCCCTCGCTCCCACCTCCAGGGGACTGGGTGGAACATTGCCATAAACATATGCAAACATATATCATGATCTTGGAATTCCATTACATATGTATGTGCCAATGTTCCATAATCTTGCCCCATCATCAATTTAAGAAATTTCCATTGAATATCAAATTATGGAGGGGGGGGAACTTTTTGCTGCAACATTTGGCTCAAAATCAGGGACCATCTTCGTATGAGGTGAATGAGAACCATAGATATTTGAAGAAGTAGATTAGTGCCTTTTCCTCTGGCCATGGAGTCATATACAGTCATCCATCACAAAAATTTGTCTTTGTTCATTCTCACCTTGAAAGTTGAAAAAAATCATGCCCTAATTGAAACGACACTAAATTTGAAAGATATAATAAAAATGCAAGCTAGAAGTGCCCTATTAATACAAAGGGAAAACCTTCCTACCTACCCTAACTGAGATAAATTTTGATTGAATAGGAAACACGATATTTCCTATGGAGTTGATCCAACAACTTGTTAAATGTATGGGACTAAATCATGCATTTGATTTCCAGGGAAACATGCGCATGAAGAGAAAAAGTGCAGAATTAATGGAAAATCCATACATGCCACTTATAAAACTACACCGAAAGGTCAAAAAATACTTAAGGCCTTAACTTAATTTGAATCCAAAAATGACAAAACAGGATTAGTGAAAACACGAGAGTGGTGTGGGTGAACAACATAAATAAAAAGTGAAGATACCTTTCCCCAAGATGCCTTTGTCACCGTTGTATGGAAACATGTTTTCCTTTCCCTTTATACATGCAAGTGAATGCATTATAGGTATGGTGTTTTCCCAGAATAGGAGAAGCCTACTTAAATATATCATTCGTGGATTGAATGTTTGGGTGCTTTAATGTGCAATGACATGTTTCCAGGACTGAATTCAATGCAAGGCATATTTGAAACTCTAACTCTGTCTTCCGGTGTCTTATTAGAAATTATTTCAGTTTTCATTTTGTGTTTTCAAGTTAGATATTGTTTTCAAGTTTTTACATTTATAAATTTATTGCAATGTGGCAGACTGATCAGAGCAGTGCAGGAACAACCCCGAGACAGGATGATCGCGGAAAGAGGCCAGCGGAAGAACATGTAAAGTGCCAGGATTGCTCTATCTTTAGGTATTTTAGTTATTTACATAATTGAAATAATATTAATTTTGTTCAAATATGCAGACACCTAGCCATGGTACGCCTGATGATTCCCTCTTTGAGGAAGAGCTTTTTTCATCCCTATCTCCAGTGTTATTGTTGCAAAAAAAGGCATGAGATGCAAGGTCAGAATTTAATGCTTTGATAGATGCGCCTCAAACACCTGAAACAGAAGAGAGGATACAACATCTTATGAGGCAGCTAAATAGATATCAGGTAATAATAAAAAGTCAAAAGGATATTTTTTTTGTTTTGCATGAGATGAATTGTGATAGTTTGATTTTTAATTTTTACATTGACTAAACTAACAAAAAGTTCTTTTGTATGTAGCGTTTTCTGGCATTTGCTGAACCCGGTGGTGGTGGTAGTGGGACACAAGGGCAAGAGATTGCCCAACAACACTCTCGTACACCTTCTACTCCTTTAGGTGCTATCCAAGAAACACACCCTGCCCAAGTAGACACCCAGCCAACTGCTGAACGTGTTGGCAATGATGAGGCTGATATGGCCAACTACATTATTGCGTTTCCTGGAGCTACACGTGTCAGCTCCACAGGGACCATTAATGGCACGCTGTTGGTGAACGATGAGGGTGTCCCTATAAAGCATGTACAACTCCCAGGTAAATTTTAATATTTTAACTATTTCATGTACTTTATCTAAAACATATTTATCATGATTTTTATTTTTAAATTAATGATAATATCTTCTTCTTTTTTTCTTTTCTGTGTAGGAAACAATGAGTTCTACAGGATTCTAGAGAGCCATGCGTTGGTAATTTTGGCCCAACCATACGCACAGGGTGGAATTCCCAGAATTCCAACCTGAAAAAAGAACTTCTAGATTATCTAGAAGCCCTTTTTGGGGTCGGCACATTTGACAGAACAGCGGTGGCTCGGGTAGCCGGCAAATATTTGAAATATACCAGGGACACCTATAGGACGCAATTGCAATTTAACCTTAGATATGAGCGTCCTCTCGCAGTTTCAGAGAGTGAGTGGAGATCACTCATCCATGACGGAAAAGGGAAAAAGGCAAAGAAAGAAGGAAAAATTCCAACTTGACCCGCAAGGTAAATTACAACTTTAATTCAATAGCTTTAATTTTCTTTATGTCTAAAATAAAAGTGTGCTACGTCATATCTGACTTCAATCTTTTGATGCTAGGTTGCCCGACACCTCAAAGGCAACCAAAGCTAGGATAGAGAAAAAGGGCCATCACAAGCTCGGCCAGGGTGGCTACTTGAAATTAGCTGCAAGAATTGTAATTAAGTAGCTAAACATCTTATAATTAATTGTATCGCCTTCCAACGTTTTTGTAATCCTATCAGATATGATTAAAAATTCACAATCATATATAATGTAGGGTGATGACTTTGGAACAATAACTACAGAGGAAGATAAAAATATTGCTTTCCGTTTTGGCTATCAAGCTGTAGTTGAACGTCGCAGAAGCTTGGGGCAGGTCCCAAGATCTACAATGCCTGATAAGGTAAAACATTAACCTTTCAATATTTTTGTTTTCGTCCATAAATTTAATGTCTAACAACTTTGTTTAAATCAGGGGAGCAACACTACCAACGAGGCAAATAACCCAGTTTTAGAGCCAGATGTAGATGATCCTCTCGTGCAACCCGATCATTGTAGTGGGGACCAGGCCGACAATGCTGCTATCAGTGAGGGCCGTGACGGTAATTAATTTCCACTTATAATTTTTTCTAATTATACCTTGATGGTTGTCCTTATAACGTTTTTTGTTTAAATGACAGAGAATGTTTCCCTTGAGGATCTTACTACCAGAGAGGAAGACAGGGCAACAGTCCCAACGGCGACAACTGGTGCACCAGGTAAATAATCTCATTGCAATTTTTTTTATTAATATTACCGAACTAGTTCAATAATATTTAAAAACTGACAATTAAAATTTAATATTATCTGTTTTTGTAGGCGATGCCCTTGTTGAAAATAGAGACTGTGACATCATGATAACGCAACTATGTCATTGGGCACCATCATTATAACTGTGCACTGTAAATAATCCCATTGCAATTTTTTTTATTATTATTATCGAACTAAATTAATGATATTTAAAAACCGATAATTAAAATTTAATATTATCTCTACAGAAATATGCCCCGTCATCGGGATGAGACCCGTGAAGCACGTGACAACGCAACTAGGTCAATGCATGCATAATCAAAAGTAATTGTGTAAATAATTTCATTGCAATTTTTTTTATTAATATTACTGAACTAGTTCAATGATATTTAAAAACTGACAATTAAAATTTAATATTATCTGTTTTTGTAGGCGATGCCCCGTCACTGGATGAGCGCAGACATCGTGAATACGCAACTAGGTCAGCAGTGCGGGTGGAAAGGCACGAAACAGGAGCAGAGCACGATGATATTGATGATGTAATTAGGAGCTTTAAAAATAGGAAGAAGAAAAAGAAAATTTGATAATGTAAAATATTGTATTATTATAAGACAAACGTTACCATACTTTGAACGTTTTTTGCGTTATATAAAAAACTCATTTATCATACTATTTTTATGTCAAGCATTAATTGCAATGTTTCCTTGCGTACTTTTTATTGAATTGTTTTTTTATTAGTTATTGAATATTTTTTTTTATGCTCATGAAAGTAAAAAATGAAATATAGATTGGGTATTGGGGAATTGAGAGTGATGTGAGGGGGGGGGGAGGGGGAGGGGCCATAAGAGCTTCCACCTTCACGTGGTTGGCCCTGTTTAGTAGAGAATAATTTATTGGAGCGATTTAATCTTGGAGCAAACCTCCCTTGATCCAGCGTAGCAACAAAAAAGTCATTGTTGACTTAGTTGCTACTCTTTCAGATCGTGGGAGGCTTGTTCTAAGTTCATGCGACTCCAATAAATTGTTCTTGAAATGAAGAGGAGCTTATTCAGGTATGTTTTGACATTTTCAACATATGTTCTAACATTATCATAAGAATTCATCTTAGAGTAAAAATACTACATCAATTACTTGTATTTATTGTATAGATAATGATGGATTTTGATTGACTTGGCAGTGCAGGTACAAATCCTCTTGCATCATGAGCAATACAACTTGTCAACCATGGTCATGTCCAAGATATTTTTGCTTGTGCGCTTGACCAGGTTCGTAATGTCACTTTTTGTAAGTTCCTTTACAATTCATAATTCAATATTAAGCTTGTTCATGATTATTATCTAGGTTTTTTGTATGTTTTTTTTCATCTATTTGATTGTAAGCAACTCTGCATGTTTCCTGTTGTTCACTATGATTTCTCCCATTACCACTCCCAGGATGAATCCGACTTTATTTTTACATAGGTTACTTTATTGTTACTATGATTTCTCCATTTACGATTTCATAGGTTACATCATGTAAAGTTGTCAATCTCAAGTTGGTGATGAGCTTTAGTTCTCCAGATTTGGGGCTTTTCTGATATTTTATCCCTCATGTCATTCCCGCATCACCTCGTTGTTTGAGCATGCCAATTTTCTACCACTTGTACCAATTGGCACATGTCAATCTCTGAGTGGTGCCACATTTCACCTATTTTCAGTGAGAGTTTAGGGTTTCTCTAACATAGCTTCAGAAATCCGATTCAGTGCCTGCTTGAATATTGTCACATAATACTTATGGTTTGGATTTATGAGCATGTTCTGAATGGTTGGTTGATTCATAAGAACCATCCATATAGTCATCTTGAGATATTTCAGAAGGTTTCTCGGGTTTCCTTTTTCACCGTTTCTAGTGGGTGGGATGGTGTGGGGTGATCCATCAATACTAGTGCTCTTGTAGTAGGGAATTTTTTTTTGGGGATATAAAGGAGCATTTGATGTAGATATCCCATTGGATGCATTCATAGATGGGCACGAGAGGTCAAGAATTAAAATTAAAAATATGCAACCTCTAGCATGGCAACCTGAAGGCCGCGAGAGACACTGGTTAAAGATTGTTTTGTGCTGGCCTTAATATAGTCGTGATTTCTTTCTATTATCTTAATGCAAATATATAGTACGGTCTCATTAAAATGAGGATTGTGGTTGTATTTATCTTTGGTTTTTTCTCTCTTAATGCTCCATAAGTTGCCAAAAGTTGCGATAGTTGTTTAGTTTGCCTGTTACAACTTAAAAGTAGTTTTTAGCAATGGGAGTCATGTTTTTTAAGGTTCATACTAATATGAAGATCTTGTAATTCTATATTCAACATAAGAGAAGATGGCCTCTGCTTTGGGCGGTATGACAACAATTGCCACATCTACCTCATTCGGTAACAATGGAAAGGGGAAGAAGTTGGGTGCAATGTTTGATAATTATGGCAGACAATTGTCTTCTCTTTCAGTTTTTTCACCCATTTCCTTTAATCGCTCAAGCATAAGAGGGACTCTAAGATTACGCGACAGAGAGAAGGTAGTTAATACAAGAGCTATGGAAAAGGAGTTTTACTTCAACAAGGATGGCTCAGTGACAAAAAAATTGTAGGTCAGAGAAAAAATTATGTTTAAAGGAAGGTCACCTGCACGTGAAACTTCACTACGGTGGATCTTTCCTTGTCCACTTATATTCGATTTTAATGTGTTATTTTAATTTTTCATGGAGGGTTGTTTTGGCTTATGGTCTGGCATTCAATTGCACACTTACTGAAAGCATTTTCAATTTGTCTTGCAGGTGGTGTGAAAAAACTTGCTGATCTTGTTGGAGTCACCCTTGGGGCGAAGGGAAAAATGTTGTCTTGGAGAGCAAGCATGGTTCTCCGAAAATAGTTAATGATGGTGTGACAGTAGCTAAGGAGGTAAGTCATAGATGTGTGCTCTGGTTTTCTTTTTAACGTTGTATTAGTTCCCCCTCTTAAATGTCTTAGATTTGGTAGGCATAATTTGAAAACTCAAAGGTGAAAGGAAACATATTTGTTACCCAGTGGTCTACTTGGCCTATGGACTAGCCACATTAGAGTAATGCATAAAGCTTTTCACAACAATACAAGGAAAGGGTTATGGCTGAGTCAAATTTTATTGTTATTGACAGTGTAATGAAATGTATCTCAATGCTATGGTTTTGGCCTTTTTATTGGTTGAATTAGAGGACCCGGTTGAAAATATTGGGGCCAAGCTGGTAAGGCAAGCTGCGGCAAAGACAAATGATTTAGCTGGGGATGGAACCACAACATCTGTTGTTCTTGCACATGTTGGAATATTGAAAAATTCTAGAACAATGAATGGAAAATAAATCTCCCTTCCTCTAACACAGAGAAAATAAAAATTTCTTTGACAGGAGACAGAGTTTCAATAATTTGAAAACAAACTTCTATTCCCTTCAATAACTCAAAAAAAAACTATTACACTACTTCCTCACTAAGAGGGATTACAAAATTATGATTGCTACAAAACGCAGTGCATAAAACCAACTCACTGTCTGTTCAAAACAAACATACTCTGTCTCTAAAACACTCTGCTATGTTTCTCCCTTTCGCACTGCTGTGCATACACACTTAAAAAGTTACACTCAGTGTTTCACTTTTTACACACTGCTGTGTAATAAAAAATTTACATACTGTCTATAAAAAAAACTACCAAGCTTTTTCGACCTTTTTATTTTTATATGCCGTAACATATCAAACATATTATAATAAACCCTCTTTTAAAAAAAATAAAATTAAAACTAAATTCTATGGCCCACCTTTCATTTCACATATGATATATATATAACATATGTTTAAAACATATGTATATATTAAACTATCAAAACATTAAAGAACCCTTTCTGTCGGACTTCAAAAGTCTGAATAGATTGAATTTCAAACCAAATTCACGTTCCAAAATGGGATGCTGACGTCTGCCTAATTTTAACTCGAATTCTCAATCCAATGTGCCCTATAAAAAATTCGGGTCCGGTTTTCAGGTTTTCAGATTCCCTTCAATCTCATGCGATCCAATATTAATGCTCCACGTGTCCTCCTTTTGAATTTACAAAACTGTCGGGTAAATTTCTGTTTGTTTAATTTCTGGTTGGTGAATTGCGTTAATGCCGGTTGTTGTGTTTAAATACAATCTTGTACAGAAATATGGCTGCGGCCGTCTACAAAAAAAACTTGCAGGAATTTTAAATGTTGAATTAAATTTCTGGATGGCATGCAAGCAACCTCCAAAAAAAAATGTTGCTGCTGCATCCGTCCTTCTGCTGCAGCAGTTGAAGTTAAAATTCAACAGCACATGGTTTAATAAGTGAGGGTGTAAAGGTAACTTTTTGTCGATAGTACTGGATTAAGATCATCTATTCATTTTTGTAGGGTCTTATGGTGTTTTTTTTTTTAGTTTTGGGTTGGGCTTATTGAGTCTAAGATAGTTTTTGAGTGAAAAAATTGCTATCAGGTATTAAAAAATTTTGGTTCTTTTGTCAAAATTTATGAGCTTGTTAGGAAATACAAACCTGACAATGGTTGTATCTTAAATTTGTGGAAAATAATTTGAAATGAAACCTTTTTGTTTAGGTTGTTGCAGCAGGTGCAAACCCCATTCAAATTACTAGGGACATTGACAAGACAATAAAGGCCCTTGTTTCGGAACTCAAATTTTTGTCAAAGGAGGTAAACGCTTGCCTTTTGAGTAGGCTGGTTTTCCTTTTTGCTGATGGTTTGGTGTATCTAATTGAATTAGTTGCCTAAGGTATTTTTGGTTGCAAACTCCTCTTCATTTTTCATACAGTATTGGCCTTGTGGAATACATTTGATTGTGTGGTCTTGTTAGATCTACAACATTTGTAGTTGTTTAGTCTTATGGCCGAGGTGCACTTTTATTATGGAAATAGCTGATGCAATATTGTCATTTAATCCTTACTGCAGGGTAGCATGTTGAGAAGTTTCTTGTGAAACATTTGGTATTCAAAATGACACTTGATCCTATACAGCATCATGCACTTGACTTCAAAATTCATATTCAAAGTGTGCCAGACAATTCTTGCAAAATTTCAAATATTTATGTTGTTTTAAACCATTATCTTTTTCATGTATTGGATGCCGAAAATGTGAAAAAGACTTTGGTATGAAACCAACTGGTGAATAATTTCCAGCACAACAACCACTTCCAAGACATGATTTAGAAGTAGAAAAAATGTGCTTATGAAGCATAGAAAGATATCCTTGATGCATTGTCAATGTTTGGCTAGGGTTATTTTTGGAGAAAATAAATCCTTATTCCTAGAATAGTGATCTTCAATACAAGTAAATGCCAGAGAAGAGAGATCATCGTGTGACGCAACAAAACTGAATTGGACCCCCAAGGAGAGCTAGTGTGTCTACAATTGCTCTGTCAGCATTTTCCCTTGGTGTAACCCGTTCTTTTCCTCCAGCCTGAGTCTTAATTGACTTCTTCTTTCTTCGGGTTTATTTATCAAATTCGTAGAATTTGATAAATAAATACTATCCACAATGGTTGGACTTTAATTTATATTCCCGACTTTATATTATCTCCAATCCTTATAACTAATGTTTAACTTTCAACACTTTGTATTTATACTCCACGTTTCTTTTTAAATAAATAACTTGTAATGAACTTTCGGCTCTATATTTCACCACCCAACCTTACAACAATCACGCTCCAGACTTATGCTAATTATCCGCCAATCGTTTAATTAAACAATTTCATTATACTCCGGCCCCACCTATATATATCAATAACCAATCAAACACTCGTATCGTACCTGGCCATCCTCCGCACACCTTAGTTAACCTCCGGGCAAGTTCAACGTGCGACCACCGTCCGATGGCCCTTCTCCAAATCAACGACTCTTGGAAATTTTGCTCGGCTTCCAACGTCGGGCTTTAACGTGCGATGGCGTGGGTTAAACGGTGGTTTTCCGGGGGTCACTTCGCCACGTGTCGCATTCCCTATGGAATCGCTCGCGAATAGGAAATACCGCCTACTCCGCAAAAGCGGTGCAATATGGGCAACCCGCTTTTGTGATTCCGCTCGTGGTTTTGGTAGAGGGCTTGACCACGGGTGCAAGTATGGTTCCGCTATCCTTTTGTTTGTTAACTCATGTCCAATCCTCGGGTCAGGTTCTGAAAGCACAACAATTTTGTCTCTTTATTAAGCGGGATTTTTATATTTGAACAGCTTTCACGACCCCGGTTCTCTACACAGACCTCGCCTTGGATATTTTTACATAAAAATTATTGTTCTCAATAATTATTTATATAACTTTTCCACATGTTTAGTGTGGTATTCCCATGATTTATTATAAATATGTGTATTATCAAAGAAAACCAACACAAATTTTATAAGATGGGATCAAACAAAATTGTTCTTAAGTCGAGCTCGCCGGACTTCAAACGGCGATAAACCATAATTCAAACCAAATTCGCGTTCCAAAATAGCCTGCTGACGTCGGCCAATTTTGTGACACGAATTTCTTATCAAATTCGCCCTAATATTTTATGGGTCCGGATTTCCACTGCGCGAGCGGCCCAAACAAAGATCCGCTCCAATCAATTTCTGCCACGTGTCCTCAATAAAAACTTGCCCTGCTCCCGGCTGCGGGTGCATTCGATGGCGTTTAAGGTGATGGGACATGGATATGGCGATTTCATATCAATCACATTAACATTTAACGTTGTTCAATTAAGTTTTCACATCAAATCTGCATTAATTAATTTTTAACACTGTTCAAGATCGAACCTCCACTCCTCTTAGCGATTCCGCACGCTCCAATTTGATCCGGCCTTCGGCTCTCGTTATTAATGAGCAGAGATTAATTATGACGGGCGTCCTTTGATTGCATTGCAGTCGGGTCGAAAAAATGGCGTTTAGCCATGGTTTTTCAGATAAGCCGGTTGCTGGATTACACTGCCTACTAACTGTGACGATAAGGAGAAGTGGCCAGCTGAACTGCTGCCTAGACCTTGCTGCATATTTACATTTCTCTCGGTTATATCTCTGTCTGTCTTCCTCTGTTAATTGGAATTCTGCTTCTCCGTCTCCTCTTGTGCCCACTGTGCCTGAGATTGCACCCATGCCTCGCGTGCGTCATAGGATGCATTGCCGCAGGGGGAGCACTAGAGGTCAACCCCTGCGCGCTCCCTCCAGCCCCTCAATAGAGTCGACTTCCGGCCAGTCCAATGATTATTACGCAGGTCGATATCCAAATACTAGGAGTGGGCGGGGTCGGATTGTAGGATCTGGCCACCGTATGGATTCCCCTGCTCCTCGCTTCCCCACCGCTAGTTCACCTTCTCCCACGACGCGCACTGCACAATTTTCCTTTAATTGCTCTCTCAACCGCCCACGAATCACGGCTTTAGTCACTGTGGTCTTCCGCGAGGAGGCCCAAACGGAGGAAGAATGCACCCGTCCGGCGGGTCTGAGCTCGGAAAAAGCCGGCCAGCATTCGGGCCTTCAGGAGGGGAGTCGTGGCATGCATGTGGAGGTAGCACCTAGCGATCCTGGACCTTCCGAAGGATGGTGCCGAATCGTGGAGGAACCACCGGAGGAGTATTTTGGTTAATTTGTTTTTCTTGCTTAGCAGGCCCACTTAATTGGGCTGCTTTTAGTTTATTTTATTGTGCTGGACCCTTGTAATATTTTTGAATTCTATAAATTAAACGTTCAAGACTGGTTTCCCCGTATGAGGGCAGTCTTCTTGATTTTTTGATTTTTTGATGACAAATTTGCCATGAGTATGGCCAGGCAATGTTTTTGACTTCGGTGTAATTTTATTCGCAATGTTAATAGACTAACTTTACTTAGAATTCTCACATGATTAGCGTTTTTCTTGATCTGTTCAAGGATTTTGGGTACTTTAATTTGTATTTAGAACAATGGACGTCGGTAAAATGATTAATGTTTATCACTCTGCCTTCAAAACTAGCGATGCTGGTCTATGTTGCTGGTTTATTGATATGGTTTGATGGTCATTTTATATTTTGGACATATCACACTCCTCACATGATTAGCGTTTTTCTCTGTTCAAGGATTTTGGGTACTTTAATTTGTATTTGGAACAATGGACGTCGGTACTCTATCTGTTGTTTTACTATTCTACATAATGCTATTTCACTTTCTTATAGATGCCTTGGGCATATTTGGATGCTTTCTCAGATTTGTCGATAATCTCCATGTGGACCGTTACTGGGTTTTATATCAAGTCCCTGTATGTGACATGGGGTATTTTTCTATCACCGTCTGGGGTGGGACTTCCACTTTTCTGGATGGATATTTGGGTTCCAATCTTCAGATGTGAAAATGTAATGACTTCATGGACTGTTTTACTTCATATAATATATTCAAAACAACGTTTTTTCTCTTGTGAAAAAAAAATGATTAATGTTTATCACTCTGCCTTCAAAACTAGCGATGTCGGTCTATGTTGCTGGTTTATTGATATGGTCTGATGGTCTTTTTATATTTTGGACATATCACACTCCTCACATGATTAGCGTTTTTCTCTGTTCAAGGATTTTGGGTACTTTAAATTGTATTTGGAACAATGGACGTCGGTACTCTATCTGTTGCTTTACTATTCTACATACTGCTATTTCACTTTCTTATAGATGCCTCGTGCATATTTGGATGCTTTCTCAGATTGTCGATAATCTCCATGTGGACCGTTACTGGGTTTTATATCAAGTCCCCGTATGTGACATGGGGTATTTTTCTATCACTGTCTGGGGTGGGACTTCCACTTTTCTGGATGGATATTTGGGTTCCAATCTTCAGATGTGAAAATGTAATGACTTCATGGACCGTTTTACTTCATATAATATATTCAAAACAACGTTTTTTCTCTTGTGAAAAAAAATGATTAATGTTTATCACTCTGCCTTCAAAACTAGCGATGCTGGTCTATGTTGCTGGTTTATTGATATGGTCCGATGGTCTTTTTATATTTTGGACATATCGCACTCCTCACATGATTAGCGTTTTTCTCTGTTCAAGGATTTTGGGTACTTTAATTTGTATTTGGAACAATGGACGTCGGTACTCTATCTGTTGTTTTACTATTCTACATACGGCTATTTCACTTTCTTATAGATGCCTCGGGCATATTTGGATGCTTTCTCAGATTGTCGATAATCTCCATGTGGACCGTTACTGGGTTTTATATCAAGTCCCTGTATGTGACATGGGGTATTTTTCTATCACTGTCTGGGGTGGGACTTCCACTTTTCTGGATGGATATTTGGGTTCCAATCTTCGGATGTGAAAATGTAATGACTTCATGGACTATTTTACTTCATATAATATATTCAAAACAACGTTTTTTCTCTTGTGAAAAAAAAAATGATTAATGTTTATCACTCTGCCTTCAAAACTAGCGATGCTGGTCTATGTTGTTGGTTTATTGATATGGTCTTATGGTCTTTTTATATTTTGGACATATTCGTTTTTCTCTGTTGCAGGGTTTTGGGTACTTTAATTTGTATTTGGAACAATGGACGTCGATACTCTATCTGTTGCTTTAATATTATACATACTGCTATTTCACTTTCATGGATTGTTTTACTTCATATAATATATTCAAAACAACGTTTCTTGTCTTTTAAAGTTTCAATTTTTTTTTTAAAAATTGAACCCTCCGTCGGTCTACCGACGCCTTGTAGACATCGGAACTGCGACAACCTAGAAACGTCGGAAGAGAGACATTATGAAAATGTCGGACCAAATTTCGTCGAAATTGCGATAGATTACAAACGTCGAAAGAGCGACGTTCCAAACATCGGACCACATATCATCGGAATTGCGACAGATTACAAACATCGGAAGAGTGACATTCCAAACGTCGGACCACATATCGTCGGCATTGCGACATCTTACAGACGTCGGAAGAGTGATGTCCAAAATGTCGGACCACGTTGGGTCGGAATTACGACGGCTTTTAGGCGTCGGAAGAGCGACGTTCCAAACGTCGAACCACATTTCATCGGAAGTGCGACAGTTTACAAACGTCGGAGGTACGACGGTTTGTGAGACGTCAAAAGAGTGAAGCTTGTTTGGAAGCGACGGAAGAGGTGTCGATAGTGCGACACTTTTTACATGCGTCGGAACTGCGACGGCAGGAAAAACCACAGTTTGTCCGCCCTCGAACTGTCGCTCTTGCGATGACTATGTGTCGGAATAGCGACGAATTGGCCGTCGGAATTTCCGCCAAATTTTCTAGTGAGTCCTGGTCCCTTTCAAACAATTGTCTTTAATAAAATTGATGTCCTTGAATCTAACTAAGTACATATATGTAAACACACTTAATGAAATTGTTCCTGTTTTAATTTACTGGAATGTACAGATACTTATATGAATGTGCAATTCACTTCTGATGTCCACCCAACCTTCAAGAGATGTGATTACGTCCTTCTCTTTCCCCCATGCTCCACACCTGAGAGGTACAGGTTGACAGGATTTTCTACTATGACCTCATGACCACAAGTCCAGTCAACACCAGAAAATTTCAGGAACGCTGAGGGGTTTCCACTGGTCTCTACTAGCTCAGGAAAGTTCCTCACTCTCTTCCTCAGTTTTTGAACAGAACCCTTATTTCTCACTGGGATAAGCCTCTTATCCTCAGAGGAGCAGGTAACTATTCAAACTATCCAACCACCTTTCAGTTCTTGGAATAATTTTATCGTTAGCCTTTTTTACTTTTTATGGAACTACTTTCCATAGCCAATTTTATTTCCAAATAATAAAACAAATAAAATTTTCCAGAAATAATAATTGTTTTAGTCTTCTCTTTTAAAAATAATAACTAAAATTTCATATTACTAGTTAATGCCAAATTCAGATGTTACATTATTGATTAAGTTTGATTCCTTCAAATTTTAACTAGAGTTACAATATTGATCTTATAGAATCTTCTTCATCATGATCATGTGGCTATCCCCTTTTCCATGAGTAATGGGGGCTGATGTGGCATTCTCTTGAATTATAGTGGTACAAATAGGAAAGTCAATTTCTGAGTCACATAATTTTTGCATAAGGACTTCGATTGAGGTGATTCTTATGACATTAGAAGCATCTCTATGTGTAGGATAAGAAAAAAAGGTTTTGTGTTGTGCTACAGTGGAAAAATTCCCCCCCCCAAAAATTTTGTTTAACACCTTAAACTTCTCTGAGAAGGTTTAAAACCCTAATTTTTCTAAAGTAGGCCCTACCGGTAAAAATGATCATGTGAGTTCATGCCTCCACTTTTTCCACTCTGAAATAATTAAGATGGATAACAAAAATATAATGATTTAATCCATATCACTAGAGTTACAATATTGACTATTATAGATCCTTCTTTATCATACACATGTGGCTATCCCAATTTTCTTGAGTAATAGGGGATGACATGGCATCCTCTTGAATTATGGTGGTCAAAATAGGAAGGTTAGCTTTTGAGTGGCATAAATTTTGCATATGGACATTGGTTGAGGTAATTCTTGTGCTATTGGAAAGGTATATGTCTGCAGAATAAGAAAAAAAAGGGTCTACACTAAAGTGGAAAATGTTTATCCCTAAAAAATGTAAGTTGATGCCTCAAACTACTCTTGGAAGGTTTGAGATCCTGAATTTTCAAAACTTGGCTCCATCGGTAAAAATGATCCTATGAGATGATTCCACCACTTATTCCGCTTTAAAAGCGTCAAGATGGATAAAAAATAATGTAATGATCTAATTCATATCATACCTTCACATCTTGAGAGGCTTTTGATCCCAAAAGCTTTTACTGAATGAGGTGAGGAAATTTTTCCTCCACCTTCTCTTAGATTTTTATCCTTTCATGGAAGTTTTCCTTTCAACCCAAACATCCAATGGTCATGTTTCCCCTGTGTTAGAAATTATAGCAAGAAAGGCTCAATTTGACTTGTGCTTTAGCCAAATTGAGTAATTTGATTTTCCACATCAACAAGATGAATTGGATTGCAGTTAGCTAGAGTGGCATGGCCTTGTCTACTATTTAAGTCAGTAAATTCGAGTTATAGACCAGAAGTAGAGTTTTGCATGTAGTGATTGATAAATTTTAGCAATCTAGTTCAGTTACTTTATGTTGAACTCAGTTAACTAAGCTCAAGTCATTAAATGAGTCAGTTGAAGGTCATCTGAGTAGTAGAACTATTGTTCACTCTATTATCTCTCAGTTAAACTAGTCATTCCACTAAAAATAGCCAAGACATACATGGAATTCGAATTGCCTAGTTGGAGTGGAGGAAATTTTACATTGAAATTATCAATTGTATACTAGTTAAGAGAGGAAAATTTACATTGAAATTATCAATTGTATACTAATTAAGTGTATAGGCTTGAAAATCAAGCAGGTGATCAATTCCTTGGGTTTTGCAAAAGGAAATACGGAATTCCACTATTATTTAGGAAATAAATTTCTCTTGAATTGCACAAGGAAATAGGAAGAACTAGAGTCTTGAATAGGCTAAGTCTTTTCCGGAGAAGGACAATCAGCACGAGAACATGTTTACATTGAAGGGTGTGCTTCAGAGTTGAAGCAAGACATTGTAATAGTTTCTCATTCTCATCTTATTAATGACAAAACAAAAGAGGGGTTTTTCCCAGTTTGGTTCCCCTATTAAATCATTTTGTTCTTGTGGTTTTGGTGGTTACGCATCATTGCATGATCTGAAAATGGTCTAGATAACTTGTATGTATTTCAAGAACCTACCACTCAGTTTAAATTAAATGATCTAGCTTGTACTTGACAATTTTGCGGAATTATTTACTTGAAGTGGTGTATGAATATTTACTATTCATGTGTCTTAATTTCATTTGTTCTTGCTGAAATTTAACATGTATAACAGCAACATAATGCAGCAAATAAAAATTTAAAAACAACATCAAACTTAATCTGGGAATTCACTCGAAATCTCGTGGGCTACGTCTCCTTTGAGCTTGGTCATCTTGACTCGGCTCTTTGGGATTATGGTAAGTTTTTTTACAAGTAAATACTTAACTCCAATGAATACAAAAATGATCCAAAGGACTGAAAATACCATCGATATCCCTCTAATGGGTGTCCAAATTCTGCAAACAGCTTTAGGCTCTTGTTGACACGATTCCTTCTGTCGGTGCACTAAGCTACTCTGAGCTTATAAATGGCGCAAAATCCCTCATAATTATGTTTCTATCACTGAAACCACTCCTGATGTATCCAAAACACATCATACACCAAATACCATCTGATAAATTTTTCAATTCGAGCACTGCATCCCCAAAATAGGCTATCCTCCACTGTTTTCCTAGGGCTGCCCAAAACTTCACATCCACTTCTCGAGCTCTATAAGTTCTCAAAATGTTTTGAAACCACTTCCATTGGTTCCAAAACGTATTAAATAGTCAATAAATACTTTTCATTCATAAAAAATGGCCTATGGTTGCTTCGGTTTCGCCTCAATCACCTATCGGTACCCCTTGTCACTAGGGTCAATGACAACTTCTATGCTGAGTTTTCGACCTCTAGAAGTCTTAAAAACTTGCTGAAACCTCTGTCATTATATTCATAATGATATTTTTATTCAATAATGACCACTGGTTTACTGCATATGGTCTCAAACAGCTTTGGCTAAGCCTTGCACTTCTACTGGCAAAAGCTGGCACTAATGGCCCCTGGAAATTTATTGAAGCTTTTCGGCCTTCAAATGTTCTCTACAGGCTCTAAAAATCATCTCATCAGATTCAAAACATCTGAATTATCCAATTTAGACTATTGGAACTCTGGAAAATGACTCTAGCTCCCCTGGCTAGACCTCAAACTGATTTTGTCTCTTGGTGGCCCTGATGGCCCCTTCATCTTCGTTGAAGCAAAAACTGCTGAAGATGACCTCTATTCAACCTAAAACCTGTGTCAAAGTTCTCAGAATGTCGAAGAGACCCAAAATTGACTATTTTTGCACTCAATTTTTCAATAATGATGGAGTTATGGCAGAAACAAGAAAAAATCCCAATGTCCCCCAAAAACCCCACTAAAAGTGGAAGAACTACTAGATAATGCTCCAAAAATGGAAAAAAGGCCGAAAATGTCGGACCCGCTCCGAGGTTGGCGGTAACTGTTTGGAGTTACATTTAATGTTGGCATTAAATGTGGGAGGTTTTCACATGACCATTAACCTTGCCGCTTAGACTGCCAAAATAAACCAACCGTGGCATTGAATTTCAAATGTGTTCACATGTGGAATCCCTGCAACTATAAACATTGCGGATAGGGTTTTTTGACTACCCCCGGTCATAGGCGAGTGGTCATGTGGAGTCGGGGCTGGCCCTGAGGGCTAGCCCCTTTTATTTTTCCACCATATAAATTGCAAACTTCAAATAGGCAATGAAACCATAAGATGTTAAGATCTAACATATAGCTCACTTGGTCAGGCCTATGTGCTGGCAGGTGACATGTCGTGGGTTTGAATCCTGCCGCTATACAAAAATTTTACTTAGCCAATTTCTCCACGGACTGGGGCCACGTGGTGGCCTCCGGGCTTGCCACGTGGCACCCTCTGATTAGCCACACCTTAAACAGTCAATCCATTGCCCAATGAGAATTTTCCACTTGTCAGCAATTGATTCGTCCTCCAAGGAATATTTTAGGGAATATTCCTGAAATGTTGTTTTTTAATTTTTTTCCAAAATTAAAAAGTCATCTTTGGTCAAATGAATTTTAGATTTTACTGGAGATTTCAAACCTCAATAACTTTCACATACAACCTCAGTTTTGAGAACCGTTTGCGGCACCAGAATCACAACGACGAGACCTTTCTGTTCATTTAGATTGCAACCCTTTCTGATCACTTTCATTTTTGAGCAAATTTTCATAACTTGGAAATGATCTCCTATTCATTGCATGTGTTTCTAAATTGTCATTTCCATTCTATAGAATAGTAGAGGAATTTTGTAATATTTTTTTTTTAAATTCGAATCCATCAGTAGTATAAAATTTCTATTAATTTATACATGGTATTAGAGCTTTAAATCTCAATAGAAACCATTCAATAGATATTCTCCTTCAGAAATTTCGATTTGTAGATTGAGTGAAGCAAGTTTTCTTCCATGCAGGAAAATGTCTTCCAAAAGATTGAGATTTTATTATGCCATGGAGGGAACCTAAAATTTCATAGCTTGTAAGGACTGGATGGAATATATACTCGCTAATAATGGAGTGCTAGAGTAAACCAAAACTGACATTCCAAAACCAACAGTATAGGATGCACAACAATTAGCCCAATGGAGGAAGGATACTACAAAATCCAAGAGGATCATCCCAGAGGGTGTGAGAGACCAAATAGTCTCGAATTTACATGGCAAGGAGACTCCATTTGATATGTGGAAAAACCTCATTGAATTATTCAAAAAATATAGTGATTCTTGGAAATTGGCATTGAGGGATAAGCTCATAAACATTTGCATGCAGAAAAATGAAACTATTTCACACTACCTCTCCAGATTCCTTCAGGTTCAATATGAAACAAGAATATTAGGAGAAAATGTGCCATCCTCC
The DNA here is from genome assembly GCA_034641835.2 of Pinus albicaulis. Taxonomy (NCBI): domain Eukaryota; kingdom Viridiplantae; phylum Streptophyta; class Pinopsida; order Pinales; family Pinaceae; genus Pinus; species Pinus albicaulis. The sequence continues at coordinate 311,738,643 of CM076570.1, read as the reverse complement.
GAGGTAGTGAGCCTAGCTGTTATTGGCCTTCCAAAATCATGTCACAGCTGCGAGGACTCTATAAATGAAAGGGGAAAATTACCAAATTGGGAGAGACTTTGGTTTGATTTGGTGTAGGAAGAAATTCGAAGGAACATTAGAGATGGAGTAGCATCCAAAACTAAGGAGGAAGATAATTTTTCCATGGTATGAAAGGGAAAGAAAGCTAAGGGAAATAATGCCCAAAGAAATCCAGAGCCTAGCTAGAGAAATGGCACGAAGAAGGACCTAAGAAAGATAAAATGTTTTCACTGCCACGAATATGCGCACTATGCAACAAAGTGTCCACACAATAATTCTAACAAGAATCCTTCATGAGGAGTAGGAGGTGAATCACTTACCTCAAAATTCAAATTATACTTCACCCTAATTGCATGCACGGACACCACTTTACTAGGGAGTGTGTGGTACCTAAATTCAGGTGCCTCATTCCATATGACAGGATGTAAAGAATCCTTCGTATCCTAGAGGAGAATGATCTCCAGATGCACATATAACTTGGGATGATGGGATGTACAATACCAAAGGAATTGGAATTTTAACCTTTAAGAGGGAGTTAGGCTCCCATCTTCATCTGAAAGATGTTATGTATGTACCTGGGTTGAAGAAGAAATTGATATTTGTAGTTGTATTGGAGGATAGAGGTTATGATGTTGTTTTCAGTAAAGGGAAAACCTTTATGAGACATGTAGCTACTAAGAAAGTGAAACATATTTGAGCTAGAGTGAAAAATATCTACAAACTTGAGGTGGAAGCTTTCGTTGCAGTGAGTAGCAAGGCAAAAAATGTGCAAAGTCGAGATGGTGGAGAAATTTGGTACAGGCGCATCGGACACTTACACCATGGGGCCTTAAAAATCATCTAGCATATTATGAGTTGTCTCCCTAAATGTACCCTTGACCATCATGATTTCTACAAGGGATGCACATTGGGGAAATATGTCAAATCCACCTTCCAAGGCCAATATAATAAAGTGGGATCAATCTTGGAGTGAGTCCACTCTGATGTATGTGGACCATTTTCTACATCCTCTACATCAAAGGACATGTACTATGTGATTTTTGTTGATGAATTTTCTAGAAAATGTTGGATATTCTTCTTGAGGAAAAAGGATGGAGTGTTTTCCAAATTTGTTGAATTTAAAGCATTGGTCAAAAAGGAGACTAGTTAGAAATTAAAATCCTTGAGAAGTGATAATGGAGGATAATTTGTTTATAACACCTTCAAGGACGTTTGTGCCAAGGAGGGTATTAGAAGAGAACTGGTAGCACCCCATAAGCCACAACAAAATGGGGCAGCTGAAAGGAAGAAAAAAAGCATAATGGGAGCAGCAAGAGAAATGTTGCATGATCAATGGCTCCATTACATTTATGGAAAGAAGCATGCAACACTAAAGTTTATCTGCAGAATAGGAGCCCTCACAACATACTTAGCATGATCACACCTGAAGAAGATTTCTCTGGGAGGAAGCTAGATGTATTTCATTTTCTAATTTTTCGAGCTATTGTGTATTGTCATGTATCCAAGGATAGAAGGAAGAAATTGGATCCTAAAACTAAGATGGGATTCTTTATAGGATGCACAGATACACCACATAATTACCAGATGTATTTTCCCTCAGTCGAGATGACAATGGTGAGGAGAGATGTCAAATTTAATTTGGAAAAAACAATGATATTCTCTCTAGGGTGAGAGTTGAGTATTCCACCAGAAGAGGAGCCTAAAACAAAGCTTCAGGATGATTTGGAGCAACAGAAGCTAGAGGAGCAGACATGAACCTGAGTGGAGGCACCCACTCAACCAAAATATTCTAGAGAGGAGAGGAATATAACTAGAGAAGCTGACAGATTGGTGTAGGATGCACGGGAGCATGTGGGAGATCCTACATTTGTGCGTAGGCAAAGGAGGTCACTAGAAAGATACACTAGTTATATGTCTCTTATGATAGAACTCATTGAGTCATAACCTTCTTCATTTGAGGAAGTAGTTTCTCAACAAGTTTGGGTTGATGTCGTGGTGGAGGGATATGAATACATCATGAATAACAATGTATGGGAGGTGGTGCTGAGACCAGAGAAAAAATAAGTGGTTGGTTCGATATGGATTTATAAAGTGAAACATACAACTAATGGGAGCATCGATAAGTACAAGGCCAAATTTGTGGCCAAAGGATTCTCTTGGGTAGAGGGAGTGGACTATGAGGAAACATTTTCCCTATTGGTAAGATTTTCCTCAATTAGAAACATTCTAGCATTAATTGCACAGATGGGGTGGAATATCCTTCAAATGGATGTGAATACCACCTTCCTCAATGGTGTTGTTGAAGAAGAAATTTACATAAAATAGCCAGAGAGATTTGAGACTTATGACAGGGAGACACATGCATGTAGACTCAGGAGATCCTTGTATGGTCTCAAGCAGGCACCCCAAGCATGTCACATTCGGATTGACACATATCTTAGTGGATTGGGCTTCACCAAAAGTGAATTAGATGTCAATCTCTATCACATTATGGAATATGGCTAGTTGCTTACCTTGGTATTGTATGTTGATGACTTGATGCTTAGATGGGTGAGTAGTTGATATTCTCTTGCAAGGAGGATTGTGAAAGAGAATTCGAGATGAAAGACATGGGCTTGATGCATTAATTTCTTGGGCTGGAACTATTGCAAGGTGATGGTAAGTTGTTTGTGAGTCATGTGAAGTATTCATTTGAAATACTTTAGAGATTTCACATGGATAATTGCAAGCCTATGGACACTTCTCTAGCTACAAACTGGAGGAAGGAGGATGCCTCTTCAGGAGAGGCAGTAGATGCCACCATCTACATACAACTTGTGGGATCTTTGATGTATCTGGTGAACACAAGGCTCGACATATGTTGTGTAGTTAATCAGTTGATTCAAACCATGGTGAATCCTACCAAGTTGTATTAGAAGGTTGAAAAGCATGTGTTAAGATACCTTAGACGCACAACCAGTTATGGTTTATGAACTGATGGCTTGAAATTATCTGCCCCAACATTATAAGGGAGATCACCCAGTTAAGATCTTAATGCAACTCATTTTTCATTGAAATGGTGGTTTCGACCAGTTAAACTAGGTCAAGTTATCTTCTCTCTATCTATACTGGCTTCAAGTATGACTTTCACCTACCAATAGAGAAGAGACATCTGATCGACTCCTCTTGTTGATCAGGTAAGAAAGTGATCCTTCAGATGATCTAGGGCTCATCCAAGCCACAACTAAATATTGCCTCTTTGATAAGAGGACTTCTAGAAATGTAATGCTTAATTTATATTCAAACTAATCCTAGAATTCAAGCAAAAGGAAAGAAATCCTAATTCTTAAATGATTGAGATTTTAAGCATGTCTGACTTAAGATGAATATGCATTTAATGAATTATTTCAATTAACTAATATTATGATCACCAAACATGTTGTTCAGATATTTATTAACCACGAAGAATAAACCAAAAACATTACGAAGAAATTCACATAATGCCAATGAAAATTAAATTAGAATTAGATGACAGATTTCTGAGTAAATAGTTACTAAAAAATGTGATTTAAGCATAAGAGAAAAATTAAAAATTAAAAATAGATCTACGAAGCTAATGAACTAGATAGCGAATTCAAAAATACCTTCATCTTCACATTAAATAGTAGTGCTCAACATGAAATACATTTTACACAAATATGTCATTAAAAAGATGAAATTTGCATTAAAAATAATAGTATTTAAAATACAAACTGATTAAAACCCGGTTTCTTGCTATGTTCTTTAAATCCGATCTCCTACAATCTCCTCCAAAGCATAAACTCTGCTGCTAAAAACAAGAGCTGAAATAGTGCAAACTTTGCCTCTCATACACAGTTCAGAATGGAAGAAGACAAATCCCAATAATTCTCAGATCTGAGATTGATTCTCTCTACCTACAACCCGAAACCCATATTACAATAGTTCTTTAATAATTACAAAATTGTAGAAGAGAGAAGCCCTTTCTCCATTCTGCAAACTATTAATTATAATTACAAAAATTAATTTCAAATAGGAGAGTTATTGAAGAACCAATCTGCTCCAATAATTTTCATTGGTTAAAATTATTTTCCTTATATTGTTGGAGCCATTCCATTGATTGAAATATTTTCTTCCTCGTCTCTTCCATTGTTCTCCTGCCACAACCAATTGAAATTTAGAAATTAAAATCAATTTGGTGAATAAAATAGAAAACACAAATCCATTCTCAACAAAAATTTTAAAAAATAAAAATAAAAAATAAATTAAAATCCAAACAGAATTCAAGATGTGATTGCTTCTGGTGAGTTTTATTTTCTTTTGAGAAATGTTGGATGAGGAATTTCAAAGCTAATAAAATTTGTACAAATCAAGATATAAATTAATTTTGTTTCAAATTTGTCATTTTTCTTTCCGCTAGATTTATGGGTTATTAAATTTTGTGATTTTCTAAAATTTGACAGCCTGGATTATCCTTCTCGATCATATCTTTTCATTGAGTTATTGTGGGCTTAATTTGGTTGAGTAAATCTCCATATATGCCTCTCCAAAGATAAGGTTCCAAAATAATCGGAATTGTGTAAAATGTCATGCCTGGGTTAAAAATTGGAAAATTTAATTAAAAAATATAATTCTAATTAAATGTACAACTCAAAATAATTAATAACAATTTTTTAAATTAATTATATACATTCTATTTAAAAACATTAAATTAAATTACAAACTAAAAAAAGGTTGAATTGATTACCCAATATAATTCTCATATGAATTAGATTATTTAAAAAAAGAAAAATAAAAATGAATTTAATTAAATTATATACAAAATTCAAATTATAATTATAATTAATTAAATTAATTAAGTTATAAATTATATACAAGAAATTTAATTTAATTTAATGAATATTAAAATCAAATAATTTAAATATAAAAAAATATAAAATTTTATGTAGAACTTCCCTTTTTCATAGTATTACAAAAAATCCATGTTATGTTGAAGACTTTGGAGGTGTAAGAATATCAAAATATCGGAGAAAAGGATTATCGTAAGTCTTTTCAAACAAGTACTCTGATACCCAAAAGGTCTTGATGTCCTGATGTTTTAATATAATGCCAAATTAAAATAGCTATTGAAGTAAATAAATATCAGGAGTTTGAAATATCGGAGATCTCCAATATCGTAAATTCAAGTCAAATGCCTCCAATATCAAAAAGTTCCAAAGTCCTGATATGGAGTTGATCGTAGGAGAGATAATTCGGGGGAGAGAGAATGACAGCCACGTGGAGGCGTAAGGTATATCAGAACAAAGAGAACCACGTCACTTTGAAAGCCATCAAAATAAATTTGCATCAGAGGTTTTAAAAAAAAAGGCTTTGAGGTCAATCAAATACACATAGAGAATTGAGCATTGAGAGTTTTCGATATCGGAAGTTATATAAAAAATTTATGATATGATGATATGTCCAATGTCCGATACATGAATCGTCCTAATGTAACAAACTTTGATATAAAAAATTTTGTAACCAACCCATTAGAGATGAAGAATATAGAAGGTTTCATGACATCGGAGTATCAGAGTTTTTTAACATCGATGGATTTTAAAAGAGGTGTTACGATATTCAAAGGTCTCAAGGTTCCAATATAGAATAAAGGAAATTAATGGTTGGAGTGGGAGGTAGAAAGTGAAGTGGAGCCCACGTAGAGTGGGTCCCCTCCAGGAACTACAACAACTTATATTAATAATATTCATATTGGTTCTGGACTGTGATGGTTCTATAAATTAATAAAAATGAATTAATTCATTAAAATAAATTTTAAAAAATAATAATATTTATCCTCCTATTACTATTTATTTCTCGTATGATCCCTCTTTTAATCATTCATTCAAAATGTCCTAAATATGGATCCCCGTTGGGATTCGAAACGTTGACAAATTTCTTGTACTGCTATGGATAATCAGATCATTCTTCTACAAAATAATATATGTTCTGTACATTTTTAACCCGGGTGTTAAAAATCATCAAACTTTGGTAAAGCATCTTTTGCAAAATCTGTAACCAAATGAGACAAAAAAAGTATCGATGCAAAGCTTTCTAAAAGTCGAAATCAATGAAACAATCAAAGTAAAAATCCGGAAAAAATGAAAAATTGGTAAAATTGTAGGACACTTAACCAAATGAAGATCTTAAAAGGTGGTTTAGCCAAAAATTTAAAGAAAAGGTCCCCATTATTTGAAATAAATAAGTCAAAAATGGAGGGGTTGAGTTTTCACCTCAACAATGGCAACACACGGGATAAGAACCAGTTATCTCTGGTTAAAGACAATGAAATTTAATTTACCCAAAGGTTGAAAATAATGGAGTTCACAAAAATTTCTAATAGTAAAACATTTCCATGGGTCCCAAATAAATAGATTAAGCAATAAGATTTTGAAAAGATAAGTACTCAAAGTAGTTTTGAGTAAAATTCATGAATCAAAATTTTTGGAAAAAATTATTTTAAAATTACCTCGTATGAGAAATAGAAGAAGATACAGATAAGAGTTTTTTGATAAAGCATATATCCATTTCTATGAATGGTCTCTGACATCTCTTCACTGCTAGCGAGCTTGAACGGTACCTTGGAAAAGTTGCACTTTAATGTAATACAAACATATCCCTGCTGCCAGCGAATGTCCATAACCCTGACAGGTTTGCTCATATTTCCCATGCTTCCTCTTTTAATCACCATTTTGATAAGCATATTATCAAGATTTTATTTTACGATATATCTAAGTGAAAGAGGTGGTGATGCAGGGGCATCCGAACTCCAAAACTGAAGAGGTGGTTATGAAAACAGTTATGAAAATTAGGGCAAAAATTAGTTAAAACCGATTCTTGATCTTTGTAAAACCAATAAAAGAGAAGCCTGTATTGTGTGACGAGGGGGAGGAGAAACACAATGTAACCGAGGAAGAATCTGCGTGCTAAGGCTAAAATGTCTTAGATTGTAACTGCATTTTGTGTATAATAGAAATATATTGATTATGTGTGATTTTTGTGTATCGAATTGTGCTTCTTCATAGCTTGATTTTATAAGTTAAACGCTATGTGCTTAGATTGTGAGGATCGATGGCGATCCAAGAATAATCGATCCAAGCATAATGCGATATCGTTATTTGTGTTTTAGTTTTATGAATCAATTTCCAATTTTATAGGTTGGGCGATACTGTGAAAACCCAACACAGTAACAACGCTGGTGAAAAGAACCTGAGCATGGCAAACTAGCAGATGGAGTCGTGTTAGTAATTGAGTTAACGAATCGATGGATTCAAGTGCAGATAAAACGGTAGAAGCGATGGGTCGAAGGATGTTAAAACTTGTTTGAACCTTGGATCGAAAACCGTAGAACTGTTAGCCAATCGAAGGCGAAATTGAGAAGGAACAGCGTCGAGAAGACCCGGATCTTGACTAAAGACCGGCAGTGATCACAGAACTGTGTTATTGAGTCTTGAAGCATAAGTAAAGTTGAGATAATGTAAGAAGTCTGCGAATAGAGGAAAGCATATTTGAACGTTGTTGAACTGTGTTTTGGAGAACAAGCAGTTTGTGCAATTAAAACTCTCGTGGTTACAACATATCAGACCGATATATATTTTAAATATGTTGTTGATGGGAGCTGATAGAACCGTGAGCTCGTATTTGAGAATTGATATGCATTAGACCATTATAATATGGAGTTTTTAATGTATTCAATTGTTAATTCGAATCCCATGGAACGGGACCGAAGACCTTTTTATTAAGTGTAAAGATTCATATGGGTTGGATAAGAGTGGCGCAGTGGAACCAGAGTGGGCCATAACCACAGGTCCCAAGATCAGGACTGAAGATTCGGATAATGAATTCGCAGTTTTGACAGAGTCTTTGAAGGTTGCAGGTCCACTTTTGTTTAACCGAAAGGTGAACCTGCCCTGTGGCAGATTCACTTTTCATCAAGTGGTATCAGAGCGGGAAAAGATTCCTACGGAGAAGAATTTAACGTACAGAGAAGGAGTTTGCGAATGAAGAGGTACAGTTTTATGAAGTTTTGTGAAACTTGTGATTTTTATGTTTTGTGAAGGTAGCAGCAAAGGAAGGTGAGAAGATGCAGCAACCTAGAGCAGGAGTGCTCAATTGGTTCGAGAGGAGAGAACCAGAGAGATGCCAAAACACTAAGCTCAGGAGAGAAGCTTGGTGAGGTATATGGTAGCAGGGAGGACTGCTATTGTAGAGGTTTTGTTGCAACTCATGATGGACAATTCCACAGAGGATGTGGGTAGAATTGTTTAAGATGTTGCTACGGGAAGATCACAAGGAGCAGTTGCACAAAAGAATTGCTGACAGTTTTAGAAGACATATGACCAAGAGGTCATAAATTTTTTGTGCCTCGTGAGTCTGATGCAGGGGCATCCGAACTCCAAAACTAAAGAGGTGGTTATGAAAACATTTATGCAAATTAGGGCAAAAATTATTTAAAACTGATTCTTGATCTTTGTAAAACCAATAAAAGAGAAGCATGTATTGTGTGACGAGGGGGAGGAGAAACACAATGTAACCGAGGAAGAATCTGCGTGCTAAGGCTAAAATACCTTAGATTGTAATTGCATTTTGTGTATAATAGAAATATACTGATTATGTGTGATTTTTGTGTATCGAATTATGCTTCTTCATAGTTTGATTTTATAAGTTAAACGTTGTGTGCTTAGATTGTGAGGATCGATGGCGACCCAAGCATAATCGATCCAAGCATAATGTGATATCGTTATTTGTGTTTTAGTTTTATGAATCAATTTCCAGTTTTATAGGTTGGGCGATACTGTGAAAACCCAACACAGTAACAACGCTGGTGAAAAGAACCTGAGCGTGGAAAACTAGTAGATGGAGTTGTGTTAGTAATTGAGTTAACGAATCGATGGATTCAAGTGCAGATAAAATGGTAGAAGTGATGGGCCGAAGGATGTTAAAACTTGTTTGAACCTTGGATCGAAAATCATAGAATTGTTAGCCAATCGAAGGCGAAATTGAGAAGGAACAGCGTCGAGAAGACCCGGATCTTGACTTAAAGACCGGCAGTGATCACAGAACTGTGTTATTGAGTCTTGAAGCATAATTAAAGTTGAGATAATGTAAGAAGTCTGTGAACAGAGGAAAGCATATTTGAACGCTGTTGAACTATGTTTTGGAGAACAAGCGGTTTGTGCAATTAAAACTCTCGTGGTTACAACATATCGGACCGATATATATTTTAAATATGTTGTTTATGGGAGCTGATAGAACCGTGAGCTCGTATTTGAGAATTCATATGCATTAGACCATTATAATATGGAGTTTTTAATGTATTCAATTGTTAATTCGAATCCCATGGAACGGGGCCGAAGACCATTTTATTAAGTGTAAAGATTCATATGGGATGGATCAAAGTGGCGCAGTGGAACCAGAGTGGGCCATAACCACAGGTCCCAAGATCGGGACTGAAGATTCGGATAATGAATTCACAGTTTTGACAGAGTCTTTGAAGGTTGCAGGTCCATTTTTGTTTAACCGAAAGGTGAACCTGCCCTGTGGCAGATTCACTTTTCATCAAGTGGGATGGTAATAGAGTCTTATGTTAATGGATATAATACTTTCATAGTGTTGACTCCAAATTATTTTCCCGCCACTATCAATCACAGGATTTTATGTGGAGGGATGGGAGGGATCCATTGTGTTAAACTTGGATCAGTTATTTCCTTGAAAAGGTGAACTATATCAATTATAAAGGATGTGTGTTCCTCCATGAAAAATATTTAAAGCAAGATGACTTTATGGTTCCATAAAGATATACCTTTAATGGTAAATGAAATTCATTGAAAAAGACAAAGTTAATGGTTTTCCATGTCTGCCAACCATTGTTGGGTAAGGAAAAGGTATTTCACATAAATCTCAGTGGGGTCACCAAAATCAAACCAAAATAAATAAAAATAAAAAAGAAATCTAAACTAAGGTGAAAAAAAATCAACAAACTCCAGAAATGTCAAATTGGAAAGAAAAAAACAAAAAGAAAAATTGAAATACGAACCCACATTAAGAGACAAACTCAACAAGTCCAATTATAAAATGTCTCAACAAAAATTGAAAGAAGATAATCATGTGAGCATTCATATTTTGTTGAGAATCTAATAAATTTTATCTTATACAGTTATAATCAATTAGCCTCTGAACTAAAAGGTGAATAACAATTATGAGATATAATAAGCTAAATGAGAAGTCTCTGGCTATTGCAATTTTTCTTCTTTAAAATAAAATTCTACACAAAATAAATCTTAAACAATTTTATGATAGAAGCAATTCTTATGAAACAAATAAAAATTTCAAGGACTCCCCATTTTAGCTGATTTTTTATGAAAAATAATTACTGTTGCTCTGAAACTTGAAAGAAAACAAGGAGAGTGAGCTCCAAATCTGATCTGGTAGAGGTGTGAAAAAAGGATCATAAAGATCTGCAAAGCAGAGTTTAAGATTAGTAAAAACTACAAACAAAACTGAAACCAAAAGTAAAGAAATGGAAATGAATGAAAGTGAGCATATGAAACTTACCATTGGAAAATTTTGTTTTATCATACTTGAGAGATATCATTTTCTCCAATAACAGTAACCTCTTCTTTTAATTGGAATTAAAAGCATGAAGAAGTTGAAATTTTGAAATTTTATTGACCCAAAATTCATCATTTATTAAATCTAAATTAAAGCAAGTAGTAAACTTAGAAAATGATGTCTCACGTTCAGGGAATCATAAGTAAACCAAATCCATAGGAATATGAATGAAGTGATGCTTCTTTATGATTGCAGCAAGGATTGTTCTCTTAATATTTCAAATTTTATATTCAATCCATGATTCTCAGAAATTGTCAAGAACCAAGATCAAGTCCAAACAATATAATGCATACGTATAGATGGAGAGGTCTTAAATTTTTATATGCTAAATATAGAGTGATATATAAAAACTCAAATCTAAGAGAAATCAAACATGATTTAAAAATGATCCATTACCTTTACCTGTTTCAAATTCCTTACTAATTGTTGCATTACCATAGTGGCTCCTGAAGGGTTCCTTGAAAGGAAAATGAAGATGCACACTAAATGATGATTGAGATAATGAAATGGGCATCCAATAGTGAGACAAAGGAAAAACTATAAACAAACCACAGGTGATGAAATTTCTTATTAGCCAAGAATATTTCTGAGAAGAGGAAAAAAAAGCTCATGTGCACACATCATCAAGAATGTATATCCCCAAAATTGCAAAGTCATCCTGAGGAATGAATACTTGGCTTTGATGCAATTATAATTAAAATAGATCCAAGAACTTGACCACCGTGATAACATGAAAGTAAGTGTATATATACAAAGATAATCAAGTAATACTTCATGTTAGCATAGTGAAAGATTCAAATGAATTGATTAGAGACCTACGAGGATACTTAACGTGATAAGCTGAAGTTCTAATATTCTGGGAGAATCAAACCGAAAGGTAAGGGCTCAAGGTTTCGAAAAATTCCTTAATGGGAAAACTATGATAAACAAATACCCTGCTTCATTATTATTTTAGTGACATTCGTTTTCAGAAGTTTAATTAAATTTCACCTCTGATATAAGAAGTCCTTATATTTACGATATTAAAGAGAAGCAAGATCTCAGAATAAAAGTTTTTCATAACTTTCTATAAATAAATCTTACGATATCAAATATGTCTGATAGCGAATGAATTTTAATGTATAACATGGGAATATTTTATATTTGGCATTCAACTGTCGGAGGTTATCAATAATATTTTTATAAAATGGCTCTGATAGCTTTTGTTTTGATTAAGAAATAACAAGAATGCTTACATTTTTTTATAAAAATAAACTTTCGAGGAAAGGAGTCGAAGATTTAATAAATATGAGAACAAATCGGGTATTAAATATCTCGAAAACCTTTTTTGAAAATCAAAAGAACTTACAAGACTTTGAGACCACAAGATTCCAGTGAAGACAGTGAAATCAAATCCATTTCATTTGCTAAGTGTAATTGACATGATATTGAAGGAAAAGGCTATGTGGATCTTGTATGGGTAAATCTCAGAATTTATTTTAAATTTCTTCCTATATAATAGAGACCCAAGTATCTAATAAACTAGATGGTTCAAAATCTCGAAGAGAATAATCTCGGAAGAATGAAAAATAGAGGATCAGAATTTCAAAACTTACTAATTAGAGGATTTGAGTTTTATAGAAGAAAGGAATGTGATTCAACCAGATGTAAAATGAATGGGCATAATGGAATTTTTTTTTAAACTCAAACAACAAATTTAAGATTCAGAACAAGCATAGATAAAATCATGGATAAGATCATTTGTTGCAAGTTTTTTGTGCATTTTTTCCTCTATTTGTAGAAAATCTAAGAAATAAAGAGTCTAAGCATTTTATTTCAGCTACATCAACGAGAGACATAATATGATCATTGAATCATATTACTAAATGTGTGAGGGGAGGAAAATATAAATAGAACTAAGCTAAATAATACCGAAATTTTGATTAAATAACAAATACTTCCCTAGACATGTTGTAGATTAGAAATGGTTTCTTTCTTGATTATCTTAAGTCTCCAAAATCAAATCAATGAAGAACTACAAAAGAAATAAAATAGAAATAAGAAGTGAACTAAAAGAGAAAATCAACAGATGAAGATAAATTTGTTAATGTATACCTGGAAAATATTGACTGTAAGTTTACCTCATGGATCTTTAAGTTCTCCCATGCATTTCTCAAAATTCACATATGTTCAAAATCATCTCATTATTCAGTCTAAATTAATAACTAAGAAACGAGTAATTAGCATTCGCTTTCCATTTAAATTGTAGTATAAATTCTCCTCGTCACTTTTGATTTTAAAGTAGCTCTAAAATTTTCATACAACTACAAGAAATCCATCTCAAGTCCCTTTATGAAATTTGATGGCACAAGAATAAAATTCAAAAAAATTAAAAGTATATTTATTATCTTCGCGCATCAATATAGTGGTTACCCTCTAATATTTAATCCAAAAGAACAGATCATATTAACCAAACATGTGGGCGTACGAGGAAAGTTTGTGAATGAAGTTGAATTCCCATAGTTTCGTGACATTAATCGGTAATAATATTCTTAAAATACCTTCAAAATCATATTTCAAATTGTTCTTGCGTTATTTCCTAGATGATATAGAAAAAAGAGTAATTTTATAATAAGCTAAAATCCATATTGATTGAGTGAGTGGCGTAAAACTTCGGATTCTTCAGATGATCTTACTAATTCTGAAGTTTTTCTTGTGATCTTGTCAAGGTCGTTGGGATTAAATAAAATTACTTAAAATCAATTTATCCAAATGTGAAAATGCATAGAAAGGATAGAGGAAAGCCATGGACAAGAATGTTTATCAATTGTTGCCAGATTTTAAATATTTTCTCTTTTTCTTCAATACCCTTTCAAAATTTTCTATTCAAGATGGAGGAAGATAAAGGCTATTAGCAAAAATAAGATAGGAAAGAGACGAATATTTCATATCAAATACATGATTTTAGAAATGAAATCATGACTCAACTTGCAAATCTATAACGTGAGAAAACATGAAGCCAAGAAAAAATCTAGAGCATAGGAATGAAAATGATAAAATAAAATTTTCCCTAGAAATTTTATGGTTTGGAAAAAGCTAATTGATCATTTATTCTTAAAATGAATTTCCTAAATCAAGGCAATGAAGACCAAGTTCATACTTGAGCTTATTACCAACATCTATTGAAAAAACTACAAAAGAGGAAATAAAAGAAGAGCTAACAAATCAAAATTAGTCATATTCCTATTTGAATGAAAATTAGACATGACTATGTATAATCATACTTCCAATGTAACCATTCTCTCAGTTTAACTCATGCGTGTATGTACAGGTCAATTAACATGAATAAAACTGCAACTAAATTATTAAAAGAAAAATTCAGCATACTATGTACCATTAACGAATTCGGAAAAATAATATTATTTAAAAAAATCTTTCCTCGAAATTCTTCTAACCAAATGTTTACATCGTCATAAAAATGAGCATATATTTCAGTGAATGATTGAAATAAATTCAAAGGAAAAGGAAGCATCAGGATTCGATGAATGATACATTTTTAAATATTGAAGCCTGTTGAACACTGGAAAAATCAGAAATATTTTGGAGTAGTGGAACTTCCAGATATTTTTTAAATGGATTGATAAAATAAGGATGAAAATTTAATTTTTTTCTAGAAGTATTCGATTGCTAACGGGAATGAAATAGTTCACTCACCACTGCCAAAAAAAATTGTAAAATCATTTGAAAAGAATACACGAACTGAACAAACATGAATAAATAAAAATTTTAAATAAGAAGTCGTCGATGTTCATGCTTGAAATTATGGAATTGATTTTCATACAAGCTTGTTAATGCACTTGACGAGTGTCTATAGTTTGAGTGTTCAAATTTCCAGTACAATATGTTCAAATATTCAAAAATGAAATCAGAAAGAAAAACAATTTCAAACTGAGGGACCTGAAAATAAAGAAAATTAAAATTTACATTATTGCTACAAATAATGGTACAGCATGGCTAGGACTCATTTGCAAATATTTCTTTCCCACAATTATCAATAGAAATTATAAATTTAAACTCATTGTTTGTATTCTTTTGTGGGAATGAGAAGATTGCAAACTTATGATCCAAAAATGGAATTTCATCATTGTGGGAATCGAAAATTGGGACAAGTTCTTGAATACCAAAATTACTATGATGATTAAATGTTTGAAAATTCGAATGGACCATAATATTTCTTTGATTAAAGTTTTCTTTATCTTCAAAAATAGATTCACCTAAGGAATCAGACAAAACTATCTCTGAAGAGAAAAGAGGTTGATCATTTTAATTTTCCAAGTCATTATCATAAGTAACTTCATAAGTGTTATTTTCCTCTGAATTAAATAAATCAAAACTAGACAAGTGATTGAATACCAAATTAAGAGAATCTTCATGATTATTGATTTAATTATTAATTAAATTTTCTCTACCAATATCAGAAATTAATAATTCATAATTAAAATCAGTTCCTATGTTTTCTAAAATTCAATTTATATTCAAAGGGACTCCTGATTGATTATGAATTAAATTAATATTGTTAAATATATCAGGGTAGAGAGAAAAATAGGAAGTTGAAGATATATACCTGAATGTTTCTTTATGCATAGATAATTTCTAATTTTCCAAAATAGACAATTTAGATTCTTCATCATTTGAAATTTATTATCAACAGATTATAAAATAATTTCAGCAGTAGACTATGCATTTTTCAGATGTAGGACTCAAAATATCCACATTAGTCATTTTTCTGTCTACGTTTCGAGTCTGGATCTAGATTCATCATCAGGACAATCTGCTAAGAAGAGAGAAGATCACAGTTAATAAACTGTGATCTTCTCTCTTCTTAGCAGATTGTCCTGATGATGAGTCTAGATCCAGACTCGAAACGTAGATAGAAAAATGACTACTGTGGATATTCCGAGTCCTACATCTGAAAAACTACACCACAGAAACCTCCAATCTAGACTATGCGTTGTTATCATTATGTGGTTGATTTAATTGTTGCTTATTTAGTTGTTGGTGATTGTTTTTGATAGATTGTGTATCTTGTTGAATTCATTCTTGATCGAAATCATGTAAATTTGAATCATTTTTAGCATAATAATTGTAATTTCAATTTGTGAATAATCGAATTTGTCATTTTGAGCAAGTGTATCAATATCAACAAAGGATATACTTTTTGGTTCTTGATAGTTACCATAGGACAGAGACACTAAATGTATGAATCATCTAATTAATTGGAATTGAAGGGGGGAATCTTTGGATCAAAATTTCATTAAAATTAATTTAAATCTAGCATAAAACATATCCAAAGTCTTACATTCCATCCGACGTAATTCTTCTAACTGATCACACACATTTTCATAGTCATATTTCTAAAGTGCGTGAAGGAAAATATTTGAAAATTCATCCTAGCTATGTATAAAGGCAACTGGAAGTGATAAACATGATTCTTTAGCTTTTCCTATCAAATTATGAGTGATGATCCTACAAATAATATCTTCTTCAATATTGAAATTTTTTCAATTTAAAATAAATTGAAGGAGATGACTAAAAGAAGATGTCTTACCATTGTATTTTACCTAAGATAGGATCTTCAATGCTTTTATCAGAGTGGAATTTGGATAAGGTATAATAAATAAATTACAAGGAAGTCTTTTACATGGATACATAGTCATAAAATAAAATTTTAATCCACAAAATCATCAGAGACACAATTTACTATGGCCATCCTTCTAACACCTATTAGTGTTAGTATTTAAATCCTGTCACCAGTGGTCAATGGGCTCTTATCATGTCCTGTTAGGGTCTCATAGTAAAAATGGTGTCATTTCATTAGGTCTTGAAGCAAAAATATTGCTCACTGGGTATTAGGTTTAGGACTATTTCCACTCTTTCCAAAATTTTAAATTGTTGGTTCATGTCATCAAAGAAGCTGAGTATATCATCACTCAGAGGTTTTCATCACCATTTCAGTCATATCCATCATGATTCCATTAATTTAAGAGTCTCCATTAGGTCATTAGGGTTTCAAGGTCACTAAAATTGTCATTTCATGCATAAAATCCAACCATTGGAGGAGTGCTAATAGGCAAGTATTTTCAATGAATTTTGATTTTAAATGTAATTTATGTTTTTATATGTAATAATGTTTCTAAAGTTCCAAACTTCCAAAAAAGGGTCCTAAAGTTAAAAAGGCTAAAGGAAAGGTGAATTGGTGAGGTGGGCCATCCTACCTCATTAATTACTAACACATCAAAAGTAAAATATAAAGGCCTATGGAGGAGCCAAAGTAAACTTATTTTTACTCTTCTTGTCCTTTGTTCCCCTTGACATCACTGTGAAAATCAAAAGAACGAAAATTTTGTGAGAAAAGAAGGGTTTTTTCTGCAATTTCAGAGAGGTGTGACCTTTTCGTGACCTTTCTTGTCAGGTGCGACCTTTTCGCGACCTTTTTGCCAGTGCGACCTTTCTGCGACCCTTTCGCGACCTTTTTGCAAAACTACTAGGGTTTCGAAATTTGGAGTTTATTAATGGTGTCAGAGTGAGATTCAGTGTTTTTATAGCCTCCTAAGAGTGTTCAAAGGTTTATCAAGCTTTAGTAATTAGTAAGTGACCATCTACACCTCTTTTTAAAGCAATTTCATCAAGGAAAAAACGGGTTTCTTCTCAGGGTTTAATTCTGCAAATTTGTCATCAGTTTTGTCTTCTCCATGGTTTTAATGAAGGAAATCTAAATTTCATTCACTTATACTATCACCTACACTCCATAAAAACCCTAACCTACACACTCCCTATCACTCATTACTCATTTACCATTAATTTATATTAAACCCTAACCTTCTACCAAGTTTCCAGTATACAGTTCATAAAATCATTTCCTCACCATTTCATCTCATGAACTTATTTTCATCACAGAATTTCCATTTCATATTCCCCTTTGTCTCCTCAAAAAACACTTGAGGAAACCTCCATATCATCATTGCCTTTCCTTTGTTTTCAAAACCATTTTGACCTAACATCTAAAAACCCTAAAATCAACTAAAGTCTATCCTTTAAGAAGAATTCATGGAGAGTGAAACAGAGAGAAAACAGAAATTGAAAAAGGGTGGACACCATTCAAGATTTGAGCCCATCAATTTAAGTGAAATTAATGCCTCCCCATTTGTCAATTTTTTTTTGAAAATGCTGGATGTCTGAAGTTTTGTGATCTGATCGCAGAGGTTGGCTCTCATGTTCCTTTGACCAGCCTCTTTGCTCACAATTTTCACATAAAAAAAGTTGTCATAGAAGGATTTGAGTTTAGTGTTTCAGCAGACCATATTTCTTCAGCCATAGGTATTCTAAATCAGGGTGAAAACTGGTTTAAGGGTATGGATTTACATCTTGATGATTGCAGAATTCTCTTAAAACCTAATCTCAAGGATATTCCTGAACATGTTATTCCTTTCAGATTTCTCCGTGACAAGTATGCCCCCTTAATGAAGATCATTATGAAATATATTACTTGTGAAGGAAGGTTTTCCAGAATGTACAGGTATCATGTTAGGTTGCTTATGCACTTCACCTAAGAAAAGGCACTTAATTTTTCCAATTTTCTATTTAGAAGTGTGGTGAATATGACTGAAAAGGTCAAGACCAAGGGACAACCTCACATTACCAACCTATTCCATAATATCTTGATTAATATTTGGTTCATGCATCAACTTTCAACCAAGAAAATCACCTGGCAAACATTCATGGACAAACTAAACACTGCTCTTGGTGTTTGTCCCATTGTTTCTCCAAGCAAAACAACACCATCAAGGTCAAAGTCTGCAGAGCCCATGGAGCTTGACTCATTCAGAAAAAAGGTTGAGATTTAAAAGAGGAATACTCCTAAGGTTAATATCACCTATAAGAGAGGTAGGAGGCTTGTGTTTCCTCCTTATAAAGAGGAAGGGGCCAAGCCTACTTCACCACAGGGATCACCATCAACTTTGCAAGAGGAGGCTTCCATGCATGATGAGGAGGAACACGGATTTTATTTGGTTGACCTAGAGGACCATGATGACCATGAAAATTTTCATAGAAAATCAAAGACAAGGAGGCTCATATCAAAGAGTTCCAAGACAATGTAGCAAGGGCTCAATTTGTCATCTCCTTTCTTGAGCAGGAAAACAGTCAATTGAAGACAAATCAATTGATCTTGGAGAAGAAATTTTTGATGCAAATAAACAAGAAAGGGGAAAAATAGTGGTTGAACCTAATGATCCTAAACACCAAGGAAAGAGGAAGAGACCAAGAACTATGGGTCTCAAGAAGGCTTTGCAGAAAAATAGAGAAGAAAACCCTACAAGTGAGCAGATCACATTTGAGGATAGGATGATTGAAGAAATCAAACAAGACAAATAATTTTGGCTTGATAAGGTCAACCTTCACTTGGAAAATATTTTGGAGATTGCAAATAGGGATAATAAGGTTCACAAAAACATGATTTCCCAATATCAAACTAGGAATCAGATTGCACAAGAAAAAATCAAGCAATTGAGGAGAAAACTTCAAGAGGTCCAATACAAGAAAAGGGAGACAAGAAAGAGAGGTCAAGGAGTGAAATTCATGGCTAAAACATCCTTGGATGTTTATCCTATCATATAGATCTATTAAGGAAAAAATTCTAAAATTTTTGGAGGATTTTGAATTTTTTTGAAATTTTGCTGAAAATGATGCACAGAAAGGTCGCACCAAGGTGAAACCCCTTTTTTCTGGACACCCAAATGAGGTTTTCTCTATATGTATGGGTATATATTCAGGTGTAAATGCTAAATATGAAGTTTTTTTTCCATTAAAACTCCCATATTTGATGAAAATGCAAAAAAAATCACAGTTTTCATGGTTCTGCCACAAATTTTGAATTGGTGCGACCTTTCTGAGTGAGGTTGGGGAAAACAAGTTTTGGAGGTCTTCTCGTGGGTATTGTTTGGATTTTTATTGCTCATTGGAAAGAAGACTTGTGTGGCTACTCAACCCATCTTTCAGAATTCAGTTTGGACTCCTACAAGTTAGCCAAAAACAACTCTCAAGTGGTGCGACCTTTCTATTAAATTGTTGTTTTGGTCAATTTTGGTGCGACCTTTTTGTTCCTAATGCAACCCATTTGTTTTGGAGGCATTTTTATGCCATGAATCATATCAAATTTTATGTCTTGTAATATATTATGTTTATTTTAGGCTTCTTATTTGGTTTTGGCCTCACTATATGAGAAAAATTGTAATTAATGAGGAGATAAACCCTCCTAAACTTTGTCAAAAAATCTTGGAAATTGTTTCAACTATCCTAGTTCTAGGTGAGGAGTCATGAAAGTCATTTATGATGAGCCTTGAATAGATTTTCGACATGATGAGTTTTCCTATGATGTATTTTCCTATATTAGAGAGTTTGTAATCATTTCCAAAGGTTGGATGTTGTGGAATTTATCTTAGAACACTAGTGTATTGAGTGATTTTGGCAGGAGCTAATAGACAAAGTTTGTAGCTATTGTGGTGGGATTCATGTGGTATTTGTTTTAGCAGTGTTTCTTCTTTTGTTTTCATATGTTTAAAATTATTTTACCTTCCTTTTTCATGTCCATGTCTTAATGTGATTGATTTCTAAGTTTAATAAGCAGAATTCATTGATTTCAATGCTTTGTTTTGGAGAAGTTATCACATTTATGTTTCACTTTCTTCTGATATAAACAAATTCATAATTATTTTTCTTGTTTTGAAACCCTATCGGTCTATCATACTCACCAAGATACCTTAAAATTTCTAAAGTGTGTTCCTACCTTGCCCCATTACATTTCTACAAGTCTGGTTTTCATAGTTTTTTCTAGACCTAATTCACCATCTAGCACCAAATCCAAATCCAATCGACCCTAGAGCGATATACCTAGCTAAAATATTCATTGTCTCGATCAATTTTAACGATCCTATCGATCACTGGGGGCATTATACACTAGTAGCAATGTAGGAGGGTTTTTCCACATGTTGTGGCTGGGAGAGTTGAATTCATTGAATTGTAACGGCTAGGTGTGATACCTGGTGATTGTTTCATTTAGACTAGTTAGAGTCCATATAAAATTCGAATAGGTTTGGATTCGATCTATATGTCTTGTTTCGATTAATTGAATAATTGTAATTAGGGATTTTTGGTTTTCCTAAATGGTCCTCGCGGAAGCAGAATAGACAAATGTTTATGTATATAAGTTGTATTCCTCGAGATGCATTGGAGGAGGAAGGAGAAGAGAGATTCTACTTGATAAAATCTGTGTGTTCACAATTTCTTCCGGTTAAATGAATTTATGCGCATTGGCCATAGATTTGTTTCAAATCCTTGATTGTGAAGAGATTGTTTAATTGTGAGGTGATTGAACTCGTGCACATATAATTACTAGGTTGAAGGCTGTTTTATAGATTTGCATATCTCAATCTCTTGTTTCCTCGAAATTGTCATGACGACTCTATTAGATAATCTCTACTCCTAGAAGAAGTCTATGTATTATTGTGGTCATTGAATTACGCTTCAAATGATGAAGAATTCCCGCTTCATAGAAGACAAATTCATTTTACTATCGGAACCACGAGCACAGGTTAAGGAACCAAGGATCCACGCAGCGAGATGAACCTTGGTTAGTCAGCATTAAAAAAACAGTGGATTTACAAAGAAGCGGGTTGCCCATATGTATTTACTTTTGGTGAGTAAGCGGTATTTTCCGATTGGGAAGCGATTCCATAGGTGCAGCCGACGCGTGGCCCGGTAGACCCATGGAAAACCATCGTTGACTAGCAGCGCCATCTAGCGTTAAAGTTAGTATCACAGAGGCGAGTGATAATGCGTATATCGTCGATCTGGAGACTTGCTATCCCAATGGTGATCGCACATTGGACTTTCTAGAAGTTTAATAAGAGGTACAAGCGTATGTATTTCATTAAACTCGCGTGATATATATATATGTGGGCTTGAGAATATGGAGTCGTTTATTTAAGAGGGCAAATGGGATATTAATACAAAAGTTCGAAGGGTTAACCATTGTTATAAGGTTGAATTGGTAGAATATAAAAGTCGAGAGAGAGATTATATTCTAAATTACAATTTGTTGATTATGTTTATTTATCAATTCACCAATTTGATAAATAAAACTGAGAATTTGGGAAGACCCGCGTGGCGAAAGAACGAGTTAATCAAGAGCATATGTTAGTAGAGGGATATTAGCAGGACATCTTGACTCTCCTTTGGGTGACTTTGATGCTTGTTGATGTAGTTTGTGAGTATCAAAGCCATTGTTTTTGAGTTGTTTTACTTGAAGAGAACTAACATGGAAATCTGAGTTGGTAAGAAGTCTTGTGAGGAAGGAGACCTATTGCTAGCGGTGTTGGGGATGTTGCATAGGGTTGAGGCGAGGAATGGATGCCATGGAAGCGGCTTGACCCAGAGATCTGAAGACATCGAGTGAACACAGTGAAGAAGGGTTTGAAGAAAATGTTGAAATTCCTCGACATGAGACTCCTTAAAGCTGATGCAAGTGCAATTAAGCCGAGATTGATGTCGAGTTATCTGCGAGAGATGAATCGGAAAATTTGGTGTTGGATAAATGAAATGAACAAGTGCTTTGATTATGAAAATGAAAGCGAAGATAAGAAGGTCAAATTTCATGATGACAAAGTTTGAAAGGGCATCTTTGCACTACGGTGGGATGGAGTGCGAGGGCGAAGGAGGAGAGTTGGCAAGCAACCTATCGAAAATTTGGACGAGAATGATGGATAAATTAAAGGTAGAATTCTTGCCTAGTGATTATCAGGTGACATTGTATAAGAAAATGCAAAAACGAGATAGAGGACATAAGTAAAAGAATACACGGAAGGAATTCTACGAGTAAGCATAAGGGCTAGGCAATTCCAAGACACACTAGAGAATACTTCCCGAGATATGTGAATAATTCTCAAGCTGAAGATCGAGATGAGATTGGATATTACGTCTCTGAGGCAGTGGAAGAAGGCCTATCGAGATGGCCTTGAAGCGGAGAAACTCATGAGGAAACAATCTTCCAAGAAGAGGTACTTTCCATGGAAAGGGAAGTCGAGGTGGTAGAGGAAAGCCTACTACACCCCCGGGGATGGAGCTAACTTGATGGCTCACCTCGAATGCATCTACGGATGATGTAAGGGCGGGAGGGTTCTTACAAGGAAAAGGAAGAGGAGACAGAGTCGGAGGTAGAATTGAGTGCTATAGATGTCAGCAAGTGGGACATAAGCACTATGAATTGTGAAGAATGTGGAGTCTTTGGTCCCGAAAATGTTATTCTTGCCAGTAGGAGAAGAGCGAAATTGAAGAAAGAAATTATTCGAGAGAGGAGAGTCCTTGGTGGTTAATAAGGTCGGTAAAGCGAAGCTAAAGAGGTCAAGCGAGCTGCCTGAGGAAGACTTTGTTTAGAGCATATGCCAAAGTCAAGGGAAATATTTGCCATTGTTGGGAAAAAGAAATCTTTGAGAGGGGGTGGTCAGTATTCCCCATATCAAATCTTTTTACTTTTTCATTCCTTAAAACCCATGCGCTACTTTCCTTCGGTAAACTTAGCGTATATACGCGAGATCCCTTTACGAAACTAGCGTATACATAGAGATTTAGATATGTCATTAAATCTTCATACTTAAACCATTCCATCATTTATTCATCGAGATATTCAATAAACGCGATGGTCACGGTAAGAACGAATAAGATATTTCATGCCCCTTGCTTCAGCAAACCCTAGTTTGCATACGCGCTTTCCTTCACGTGTCGCGTATACGCGCTTAAGATACACAAACCGAGCGTATACCTCGATTAATACATATTTTATTTATGTCCACGCTTTTTTCTTGACGAAGGCACAACGTATATACGCGCTTCCTCCGCAGCCAAGTAGCGTATAGATCTTCAATCATTACAAACGTGACATACTTCATCGGATCGGACATTCGGCTCAGATTCAACCCTTTGCTTCGAATAGGATATTACTTTAGATGTTCGCCTCATCACGAGATCTAATCACTCCATAAGCAGAGATCTAGCAAATACAAGTACATTTCAGATCTAAAGATCTCGCTTCATCATTTCTTCATAAGTGCTTCATAGATTCGAGATCTATCATCAAACCTTTACCCTTTCCATACGAGATATGCTTCTGGAGAAGTATTCATTCAACTCAGACATCTTTCTCTCACACTTATCATTTGCTATTAGATTTCTTCTCCTTATGTAACAGGTTTATCCTTTTTCAATACCATGAGCCCCTTTTTCAATACCATGGACCAAAACAATACAAGCCAAAACTACACAGACAGGGGTCAATTAGGCGGATCATGCCAATACAATGGGTCAATACCATAATTGGTTACCCTTGGTTTTTGCACTTTTTGACGCTTTTGGCCATACGCGACTTAGACGTTCTTTTCCGCGTGCATACGCGACTTCCCCCTAGGCCAATCCGCGTATACCAAGAGACATACTCTTTTTCATCATAGAATCTAGCACATCTTTTGAAATCCTTTCTTCATTGCCTTGTACTCCTTTAATAGATACATGATTTCCTTCATCAAACCATATTCTATCAAGCACAACTTCATCGAAGCAAGTTGTCATCATCTTCATCAAGAGGGTTGCTTTAAAGGGGGCAACACTTAGCATCATATTGTCAACAAACATCATATCACATCAGATTTACATCATTTACTAAGTCCATCAAGTCAAGCACTTAACTTCATGGTGGATTGCCATCAAGGACAACACATCATCAGCAGTCGCATGTCTTCATCTTCATTCGGTGGGTTGCCATCAGGACAACACTGCTGCATCATATTTCCAACAATCTCCCCCTTTGGACTTGATGGCAACCATGATGGTGTTTGATTTACCACAACGAGATAGATACATTAAGAATACAATGACACCATGTCACTCTTTCATTTTTTACCATGTCACTCTCTCCATTTTTGCCATGTCACTCTTTCCATTTTTGGCATCATTTCAAACACCATGTCCTCTCCCCCTTTGACATCGAGGCGAGGCACATCGATATCTTCATTCAAACACCCACATGTACTCTCCCCTTGACATCAAGGGAAAAGGACAAAGCCGACGAGATCAAAACCAACACACTCTCCCTCTTTTTCTCCTCACGTGAAGAAGCTGGATTACGCAGATCGTGTATCTTGAAGTGACCTGACTCTCCTGAGTTCATCTTTGAAAACATATTTTCAATGAAGTACATGACTGTGAAGTTCCTATCACCAAAAGACTCATACCTTACATCAAATATCCATCTAAGTGGATTTACATATGAGACTCAACTACCCAACCAAGTGGGTTTACAAATTTGACTCAGCTACCCAACCAAGTGGGTTTACAAAATTTGACTCAGCTACCCAACCAAGTGGGTTTACAAAAATGACAAGTCCTTACATGACTGAATATTACAATTTTACATCATGGGTCTCAACAAGACCTTTTCAACAAATTACAAAAATGACCATTTAAGACCAACACCAGAAGGTCCTCAAGAATGAGAACATATTTCAGAACTATGCCAACAATGCATTATACTCAGCAACGCTAATGCTCCCCCTGAATCTGTGCATCCAAGCATCCTTTTCGTATGACTAAGGCTCCCCCTTAGTTTGTGCATCCTGAACACTTTCTCCAACAAATCATCAAGGCATCTTCATCAAAACGTTAGAAACAGAATTATGAGAACTGGAACACCACCAGAGATACCAAACAATATCAGAGATACCAAACAGCACTGCAGCTGTGCTGAAGAGAGCTGACTCCAACCAAAAATTGTCAGCAATCAGACATACGCGGTTTTCTGTGCAGGAACTCGCGTATATACGCGACTGTGTTTCAGGAAACCCGCGTATCCCAAGACATCTTCTAAATTTCAACCAGATCTGATTTTTTGTAAGGCAAAGACAGTGTTCAGCTTCTTTCTGAGACATTTGAATGCTTCCCTGGACTACAGATAGATAGAATAGTGTAGTTGTGTCTTCAAGCGTCATCCAACGGTTGTAGCATCAGCACAGTAGTAACCAAGCCTTCAGATTCTTTGCAGCATCAATACAATCTTTCCAAGAAAGATTCTCATATCAGAACAACATCTTCACATAGGTGTCAAGCAATCATCTATGTGGTCCAACATCACCATGATCTTCAAGATTTAACATGAAGTAACATATGTAGGCAAAATATCTCTCAACCATAGTAACACATTCTGCATGATTTATTTCCGAATCAAATGACATCCAAATCATCCATGTGGGAGTACAAGAGATACTTATCAGCAACCAAGGCTCAAAACTCATCATAATAAACCATGTACCAGGTCATCTTCATTTGAGCATGAGTATCACAAAAACCAGAGAATAAGCAATCATATTGCCAACAATGCAATCATTAGTATTCAACCTGCTGCTCCCCCTAAACCAGTGCTCTTCATTAGCTTGTGTAATCTGAAGCAGGTCATCAGCAACAATCTCTGCATGATCTGTCCTAATCTCTGAATTATAAGACTTTCATCTCAACAACGAAAGCTCTTCATCATAAAGCAACCAGGCTTCAACCATAATATTCAACACAAGAACCCATGTAGCATATCATCATTTGTTTAGAACTGAGAAACTAAGCTGATACTGAGACAATAATACAGACTGATGCTCCCCCTGGACCTCTGCTCCAGATCTTCAGCTATCAGATAAATTCTCTTGTCAACAATGCATACGCGGCTGTGTCAGCGAGAACTCGCGTGTATACGCGACTTTGTTTCATAGAACCCGCGTATAGAAAGTGAAATATAGAAAATTTCACACCTTCATCTCCTTCTGCAATTTTACCTTCTGTTCCTGTCTTTTCTTCACACCAGATGCACTGTCAAAAATACATATAACCAGAATAATCAAATCAAACATGAGAGACATCATACATTGCTCCCCCTGTGACGATACATTACTAATTCTCATAATGTATCTCACATCATTCCTGCAGTCAATCAGAGAAGTAAGCTTCAGAAGCGAATGACTGCAGTAGGGTCTGCATTCCCTACGTTTCTGATCGGTCCTCCTTCTTCTTCCAGATTTGTTTGAACTTTCTATCTGTGTGCTGGAAGTTATCTACTTTCCCAGATCTGTTCATCCTGCATTCTTTTTCTACATGTCCATACTTGTTACAAGCATAACATCTCATGTGTCCAGAAAAATAAGCATAAGAATCATAATGAGTATTTTTAATCTTCCTCCTTTTACAATCAGCTGCTTTATGTCCATACATGTTACATGAGAAACAATATCCTCTGAAGAGACTAGAGTACCTTTCTGAGTAGGATCTGTTTGTTTGTGGCTGAAACAATCTACTTCTGCAATTTGCTGCAACATGCCCATAGTTATGACATCTAAAGCATTCAACATTATTGAATGATTTCCTTTGAGAATTCATGACTGTTGGTTGACCTTTTGTTTCTTTCAATACTTCAGGTTTTGCATTGTCTTCCTTTGAATCATTAGCATTCCCTTGTGAACTAGATTCACCTTTAATGGTTTCATGGAAACCAAGACCATGTTTGATAGCAGAAGACCTTTGATTACTCAGAATATTGTCCAAGATATTAGTACTATCATGAAACCTCAAAAGTTTAATCTTTTCTTCTAATTTACTTTTGAGAATGTTTACCTCAACCTCCAAGGCTTGACATTGCTTTGTCATGCTTTCTTCTTTCCTTCTTCCATCTTCTACTTGATCCTTCAGATTTAGAATCTCTTCTTTCAACCAATTTTCATTTTCTTCACATGTTTGTTGCAGCTCTTCATTCTTCTTCTTCGATGCTTTGAGATCTTCTTTCAGAGATATGTTTTCAGCTTCAAGTCCAGCATTCTTCTTATTTGATTTTTCGAGACCTACTTTGAGGGAAATGATTTCTGCTTCAAGTTCTTCATTCTTCTTATTTGATTCTTCAAGATCTGCTAGTAGAGAGATGATTCCATCTCCAAATCTTGCATTCTTCTTGTTTGATTCTTCAAGATCTGCTTGTAGACGTTCTATGACAGACCAAATTTTTGCTCCAAGTTCTTCATTTTCATTTAGTTGTAGAGGTTCCTCACTCTTCTTACTTGATGCTTCTAGAGAGATGACTGTAGCTTCAAGACCTTCATTCTTCATTTTCCCCATTGTTACGGATCTCCTTCAAGCGATCAAGCTTCTGCAGAAGGACCACGCTCTGATACCAATTGTTGGGAAAAATACTGAGAGGGGGGGGTGAATCAGTATTTATTGCATAATCAAATCTTTTTACTTTTTCATTCCTTAAAACCCATACGCTACTTTCCTTCAGTAAACTAGCGTATATACGCGGATCCCCTTTATGAAACTCGCATATACACAGAGATCTAGATATGTCATTAAATCTTCACTTAAACCATTCCATCATTTATTCATCAGATATTCAATAAGCAGTAAACATGTGCAGTAAGAACAGAATAAACCATCACACAAAGCATCACACATGAACACCGGGATTTTTAGGTGGAAACCCAAATCGGGAGAAAACCACCGCTGCAGTTGCTCAGCCTTCAATATTTTATTATAGAGAAAACATCTTACAACATATGTGCTGGCGCAGACTTGACCAGCACGCAGGCACCCACCTGCGCTCGTTTACCAGCCTCTCCTGGAAGGGAGCTACAACCCCCTGACTCGTTTACCAGCCTCTCCTGGAAGGGAGCTACGACCCCCTGATCTCGTTTACCAGCCTCTCCTGGAAGGGAGCTACGACCCCCTGACTGAAAGCTACAACCTTCAGCACCACCTTGGACCACGTTTCATCAATTTTCACACTGGATCCAACAACTTCAATAGAACAACACTTGCAGGCCACATTTCATCATATTTTCATACTGGACCCTTTCCATACTTTTAAGTTCAACCATACATCACCAACAGATACATATCAACACAGATCAGATATCACAAACACAGCAGAATAGATCAGATGTTTCATACCCCTTGCTTCAGCAAACCCTAGTTTGCATACGCTCTTTCCCTTCACTGATGTCGCATATATACGCGCTTCCGTCCACACAAACCAGCGTATACCTCAGTGTATATTTTATTGCGCATACGCGCTTTCTCTTCGCTGAAGCCGCGTATATACGCGCTTCCTCCGCAGCGAAGTAGCGTATAGATCTTCAATCATTACAGAGCAGCATACTTCATCAGATCAGATATTCAGTTCAGATCTACCCTTTTGCTTCAGACAGATGTTCGCCTAGATGCTCGCCTCATCACGGATCTAAGCCTTCCATAATCAGATCTAGCAAATACAAGAGCAATTCAGATCTAGATCCCCTTCTTCATCATTGGTGCATCATACATTCAGATTTATCATTCAAGTGTAACCCTTTCCATTCAGATATACTTCAGAGAGAAGTATTCATTCAAGCTCAGACATCTTGCACCCACACTCATGATTTGCACAATGAATTTCATCTCCTTATATAGGTTTATCCTTTTTCAATACCATGAGCCCCTTTTTCAATACCATGGACCAAAACAATACCATAAGCCCAAAACTACCTGGACGGGGTCAATTAGGCGGATCATTACCCAATACAATGGGTCAATACCATGGTGGTTACCCTTGGTTTTGTACTTTTTGAGCGCTTTAGCCCATACGCGACTTGGAACGTTTCTTTCCGCGTGCATACGCGACTTCCCTTAGACCAATCCGCGTATACCAAGAAACATACTCTTTTTCATCATAGAATTAGCACATGCTGAATTCCTTTCTTCATTTCCTTCTGTTCACACTGTAGATACATCAGATTTCCTTCATCAAGGACATATTCTATCAAGCACAACTTCATCAAGTAAGTTGTCATCATCTTCATCAAGTGGGTTGCCTTTCAAGGACAACACTCAGCATCATATTGTCAACAAACATTATATCACATCAGATTTACATCATTTACTAAGTCCATCAAGTCAAGCATAACTTCATCAGGTGGATTGCCATCAAGGACAACACATGTCAACAGTCGCATGTCTTCATCTCCATTCAGTGGGTTGCCATCGAGGACAACACTCTGCATCATATTTCCAACACATTAGGTGTCTATGTCGCACTTTTCAGGCCCAATCCTGGGATAGGTCATAGATTTCTGACCAAAACCTGCTACCCAGGTCACATTTTTTGCCTCAAAAAGTGCGACCTGGCCTTGAAAAGGAGCAAGGATCTATTCCTAAGCTCTGGGGACATAAACTGAACTTTCAATCCACTGAAATGAAAGAGTAGGGCTAGGCCTCTTACCTGCAACTGATGGATCTTGATTCCAACGGTCGGTTTGACCGTTACGATCACTGCAAGATTTAGGGCCTTCTCTCCTCTCTACATTCACCAGAGCTCCACATGCAAATGAGTGAATTTGGTGGGAAAATGCCTTATTAAAAGAAAAACCCCTAATTTTTCTTTCGCCTGCTACGGCCAAACCGTAGGTCAGTTTGACAAGCCATCTGCACCGTTGGAAAGCTCTCACCAAGCCCTCAAATTGGTATCTATTAGTTTTTTGTCATTTGATACTTCACTAGGACATATTTTTTCCATGAAACGTCACTTCAATACTCCCCAAAATTGAATTTCTTCACCTGCAACACTTGTACTTGGGGGCACCACTTTGCCTTCATACTTGTCCATGCTCGTGTCGATTTTCGTCATGAGTAACCTTTATGAACTCATGTTTTTATCATCCCCATTGGACCATTTCTGTGTGGCAGCGCCATCAAGTCACCCTTTTTTAGAGCATCCGAGTTGATTCATCATTGCATTCATGGAGTCTATCCCGAGTTCCTGTGTATCCCGCTATAGTCCTCCATCCTTCATTGCTTGGCTCCTCTCTCATGTCGCACATTATGGCCTTTAGTCCCACTGTCCCCTATCCCTTATGATATTGTGCAGTCGATGCCA